>PKRV01001490.1:741691-866917 GCA_003709505.1 Hyphantria cunea
ATTTACATATATATATATATACATATATATATACATATATATATATATATATATATATATATATATATATATATATGTGTGTAATAATATCTCTTACCTAGGACCCATAGTTGAAGCTCTGCTTAGTTTGGGACTAGATAGCGTTGTGTTAAAATGTCCGAAAATATTTCGAAAAATTTCTTGTAAGAAAAACCCAACAGCAGTGCGACTCCAGAATCAAACCCAAGACCGCTTTATCGGCAGTCGCTTTCATTAGCCGCTAGACCAAAGAGGCAGGTATCAATACTCCACACTAATATCATAAATTCGAAAGTTACGTTTTCACAGCTAATCTGCTTCGCCAATTTCAATTAAATTTTCATATAGATATTATAATTCTTGAGGCAGTATATAACTACTCTTTACCTTGATAATCGACATACAAGCAGACGAAGCTGCGGACAAAAGCTAGTAATAATATATTTTTGACAAAAAGGCCGACAAGTAAGTTTGGATAGCGATGAAAGATCAAAAGACGTAACTTATTAAAACTTAAAATGAAAAAAGTTAAAGCGCGTTACCAATTTATTTCTAAAGTACATATGAACTTATGCTATTCAAATTAAGATATGCTTCATTAATTCATTTTTAATCATTATTCATCATCATCATCATCATCATCAATCATTATTCTTTTTTTTTCTATTTTTTTATCTTTGCTTTTTAATTTCTTTTTTACATATGTGCTATTTAAGTGGATATACTGTATTAAATTACTGCATGAACATATCTACAAATGTGCCTAATATATGACATGTTTTTTTATGGAATAGGAGGCAAACGAGCATACGTATCACTTAATGGTAAGCGATAACCGCCGCTCATGGACACCCGTAACACCAGAGGCGTCACAAGTGCGTTGCCGGCCTTGGGGGATGGGGAAGGGAATAAAGGGTAGAGTTGCATTATGGGCCTCTGGTATCCTCACTCACTCGGTGAAACACAGCGCAGGCGCTGTTTTACACCGGTTTTCTGTGAGGCCGTGATATCACTCCGGTCGAGCCGGCCCATGAATGCCGAAACGTGGCTCTCCCACGGTATGTGGGTTCAATGTTCATTTTAATAAGTATTATTTTCCTCTAGTAGTTTATTAGCATTTAAGGTTCCGTTATCATCTCTCTATCAATTGTTTTTATATATATATTACACACATACATATCTATAATCTGTTCAACGTTTTCATTATCTTGTCTTGGCATCTACTCCGTCTATGATTAACCATTTCACACAATGCAATCATAAGCACATAGATCACATTAACTTAACTGTAAACTACTTTTTCCTTTTTACGTCGTAAACCCTCTCGGGCCTTCACCCCACCGGGGCTTAGCGGCGGGGCGGTGTGTTGGAATCGAACCGACTAAAACCACACGGTGTGCCACTCTGCACCTGAGACGGGAGGGATCCGGGAACCGCTTTCTTACGCCATCAGAACCCCTCCCAGCGCCTGCGCGCACTGAAGCGGGCTCCGTCGTCTGATGGAAAACTCTCAATTTGGGCGACGTACAGCACACACGTAACGTCGCCCACTCGCGGCTGGCCCGTGAAGCGGATGGGGAGGAAAACCTGTCCCGCCCATCCGCGGCCACACTCAAGGCGGCATGAGGCGCTGGTAGGCGCGCCTCCGCCGCCCAGTGACTGTAAACTACTACACCAAGGAACAAAATCGAATTGAATTGAGCCGGTAGACAGAGGCTGGCCTTGGTTCAAGCACCTAGCGCCTTGGGCTAGTATCCCATATGGGACAACACTTTATGTGATCCATAATTATTTTGCTGAGTTTGATTGTTCTTTGGGTTCGTTACATGATTCATCACATCATACAGCTTACCAAACAACAAACTACTTTTGCCTGATCGAACGATTGATCTTAAACTTCAGAAATTGGTTCATATAACAAAAAATTAGTTTGAGTGAGTGAGAATGTGTATGAATATGTGAGAGTAAATGCGTGTGTGGGTTTTGTTTAGATAATAGTTTGATAGAAAACTCTTTATTTGCACACCATATTACAGAGATAAATAACAAAATAGTATAACACATAAAATGACCGAAGTATAGTGTACAAAGGGCGGCCTTATCGCCAAAAGCATTCTCTTCCAGGCAACCCTAGGGTGGATCAAAAGTTTCAGAGAGACAGTAGTACTTGACGTGCGTTGAGTTTGAAGATATTATTTATTTCCATGCGACCATACATATACATATTTAAAACTGTATATAAACATACACACAAAGTTATAAAACGCATACTTTTACACACTAACAGATAAACATACTGTAGGTATGTATGTATATGGATAACTATAATTGTTTAATTAAATTACATACGAAGAGAAAGAAAAGATTTACATAGTTAATGAGGGACGTTCATAACACGAGGGCTCATTATTGATACAATTTCAGGTCCTACTACAAAATATGACTGATAATATTTTCGAACGAATTTCGGGGGTTGTGGAGTATGGCTATACACATTATATCAAAAGTTTTTTCATATTCTGATTATAGATTTTAAACTTTCTCTTGGATGTAATTACACAGGGGACAAACGAATGATGAATACCGCCTATGAATAAATCTAATTTGAGAAATATAAGTGTATTGCCATGCTATGTGTCCACTCCGCTAGTTAGGCCTCCGGCAAACTCGAAAAGTAAGGAAAGTTAACAATAATGCTGGACACTCGGCTCGGCAAGGTTTTCCACAACAACCAGTCCTGTGCTGTGCCCGCATGATATGAATGATATGTGTTTAAAAGTTTCTGTATGTAGCAAACTGTTTAAATTTTTATTTTTTTTTACTCAAATTGTAACTTTTTTACTCCTTACAAAAAAATTACCACCTTTAATTAAAAATTACCACCATCAAAACTACCACCAAAATTACCACCACCATTAGGTTGACCGACAGAGAATGCCCACCCATGTACGGAAATGCAGAAATTTTAAAATTAATATAATACTAGAAAAGTAGTTATAATAATATTCTACAATATTATATTTCACCGAGAAAGTAAGGAAATATTCAGAATTAAATTAAAATGCATGGCAGAGAAATTCCCGTGTCGACGATAAAGAGGCGACGTAAAAATGTAACACGATGTACACGCGCTGACTGTGCTAAATTACACCCGAATGGCAAATGTATCTTGATTAACCTTAGTTTTAATTAATCTCTACTTCACTAACAATTCAGGTATAAAATCATCAGTGGCATACCGCGTTAATCATGACATAATTCTTGTAGTTAAAAATATATTTATATAGATTTTACTTTTGGTAAATTTTCTAAAAAATAGTCGCGATTTGGTTCTCTTATTACCCTACTCTATTTCAATGTCACAAAATATTTAATATAAAATATATTGGCGCGAAAATATGTACACACAATGAAAAGACAGATTCAAAATTCTAAAGTAATATTTTGTATTTTTAATTGTAAAAAAATTATGGTACTTATGGCCAGACTAAGTATATATATAAAATAATCTACTTTTCTACCTATTCATTTTCATTTTTCTCAGTTATGCCGTAACTTTATGTCCTAAAATCAGTCAAAGTAAGACATATGAATTTACTAAATGCATATACATGTGTACACGATACACATATCGTTTTTTTTTAAATATAATTTTTTCGTCCTTGCCCGCGGTTAAAACAACAAACGCGGGTAACACAGTGGGGTTCAGCTAATCGTATATAATTTATTCAATTCCGTTAAATGTGATTTGAATTTTCATTGACACCACTGTAGATATTGTGTATGATTACAATACTGTCGTTCATACATCACTGATCATATAGGCAATCAGTCATTTAGCCTCGCAGTTACTAAAACCACATTCGACACACACTTATATATAATTCAAATATATTCTTGTTAGACAGTGTCAATTAAACTACACAATAGGCATCTTTTTTTTGTTTCTTTTTACGTGTGGAATTCCCCTCGGTCCTTCATCCCACCGGGTTATGCGGGGTATGCGGGCACCGTCTGCTGTTAATACTCTCAATTTAGGCGACGTACGGCACACGCGTACGTCCCCTCCTCGTGACTGGCCTCTGAAGCGGATGGAACGAAAAACCCGTCCCGACCATCCGCGGCCACACGGTGGCGGCGGCGGCATGAGGCGCTGGTAGGTGCACCTCCCCCGCCCGGTTCACCGGTAGTTCGGGTCCGATAGGAGGTCGTTCTTCCGGCCCTTTTCCGCCGCCTCCTTCTGCGAGATGATATCCTTGCAGAAGGTTGCGACTGCGGTAAAACTGCTGTCGCAAGGAGCGTACGACGGCCGGTAGTGACGGATCTCCTCCGATGACTGCAATCAGGGCCCGGCACTGCGGCACCCAGGCGGGGAACACCTCCAGCGTGTGCTCCGGAGTTAGTTCCCTCCTAGCGACCGAGTGCAGGTACTTCTCGAAGCAACCATGCCCGGAAAGGACCTGCGTCAATCGGAAGGAAAGGATCCCGTGCTGCCATCCTGCCCACTCAAGTATGATCGGCTGGAGAGCCGGCATGGTGGCGAATCCAGCACATGGAGTCTCCAGCCGGGACTATCAAACACAACAGGCACCAAAACCCAACGAAGTAAATATTCGTTATTTAACTACACGGTTGGCCCAGTGGTTTCAGTGGTCGCCACGCCACTTCCTACTGCGCCAAGTGTTGTGGGTTCAAATCCTACATGGGACAACACTTTGTGTGATCCATAAATTGTTGTTCTAAGTCTGGGTGTACTTTGTGTCCGTTTCATGTATGTTTGTAAAGATACCCGCGACACAGGAATGTATATTCCTAAAGGGGGAGCTGTTTAAAAAAAAAAACTTGTTATAATCAAAAATCTTCTAAGAATGGAACTGTCTTAAAATACTTGTAATACAAGTTTTCTCTTAAATAACAAACCACAAAACCCAACTTAGGATAAGGATGTTGTTTTCTATAATCAAAACAAAATTATTTTATTAACTTTTAACAAAGGAGGGAAATAAGCGAGAGCTCAAAAGTTTTAGGCAACTCCTCAATAAATCGCTAGGATACTTGCGTTTGAAAATTTAAAGGATTACAATGTTGAGTTATATTTTTATTGCCTAAATATTTCTTTTGATATCGTATAACGTTTTCCAAAAACTTTGCGATTTAAATCAAAGGTATGTAAAATACCAACTGAAATCTAAAAAAAATATTTTAATATTACAGACTCCAAATTTGTTTATTTGGAGTCAAATGCATATGTAGATATGTACATATACCTAAATATTTTTTTCGAACTTGTGCCGGCTAAACTCTTCCTATATAGCTGATATTATGTGGGCAGTAACTTAGGCTACTTTTTTAGACTAGTTTTACCCAGCGGCGTTACCCAAGATTGTTATTGTATCGCGGTGTTCAGCTAATATTTCATGTAATAGATATATGAATAGATAAGTCTTTGTTTGTAAAGCGTTATGTAGAATTACATTTACAAAACAAAAGATAAATCATTACAAAATATTACATAAATAGGAAGGTTATGTGTTATATTGCTTTATTAGTAGGAGCAATTCCTTTTAAGTAACCTTAGGATATATTGATATTTGACTGCCTCGGTGGCGCAGTGGTAGCGTTTGCGACTGCTGTGATTAAAGCCTCGGGTTCGATTTACTAGTCGGACCAAATGTTTGTATGATTTGCAAATATTTGTTTCGGAGTTTGGGTGTTTTCTATGAATAATAAGTATGTATTTACAAAAAATATAATCAGCATGGAGAGGAGCATTACGCCAAAGAAAAAGAGGCAGACCGAATACACGTTGGGCAGACGATGTTATTAAAGTAGCAGGTACACACTGGATGCGAGTGGCAAAGGATAGAGAACACTGGTCATCTCTGGAGGAGGCCTTTACCCTCCGTTGAGAGGGGTTCTTGCAAATAATTGTATAGAAATGTAAAAAAAAAAGAAATACACACACAACAAGACTATACTTGTTTAAACTTGCTTAGATTTCACTATCAATGAAAACTACATCAAAACTGAAATTGTATTAAATATGTAAATTAGTTATTAGATATACATATAAAATAGGTTTTGCATGCCATGTTATTTTTTTATATTGCATGAATCGTTAATTTATACTGTGGCAAGAAAGTAAAGGCTTTTTTTTTATTTATTTATTTGTCTTTATTTTATATACATAGTAAGAAATAGTACAACAGGAACAGTCACAAAGTATGTATAACAATTGGCGTTCTTATCGCGCTCGGCGATTTCTTCCAGACAACTATAACATAGATATCAGTGTCTCAAAATTTTAAAATTTAATTACAAAAAAAAGTATATACGTAGCTCTGCTTAGCTTGGGACTAGATGGTGTTGTGTGTTAAAATAAATATTTATTTGTTTATATCAAAATGTTTCAGAGAGACAGTATTTATTAATGGTACAATGAGTTATGAAATAAATCGAATTAATTAGTAATAAATAAAATTGAATAAATTATGTATATTGGCATATACACCATAGATACCTTTCACTCACCCTCTGACATACACCATTCATCCCTGCACTTAATACACCCATACGACCACTACATTATCTTAGATTTAAATAATTGTCTTGTTTTATTTATTTTTTTATTGAAGGTCGGAGGTGCTTTCCGAATGGTATTTCAATTTGCTCTAGTTCTTGAAGTCGTTTTTTTTTGTTAAAACTTTATTATGTATTATTAATTTTATTTTATAAAACTTGTTAAATTCGTTAACATTTTGTATGTGTCAAGAAATATTCATATTATTATAGATGTACTATATTATATATGTAATTGCTGAAAAATTTTTGTGACAAAAATTTAAATGCAATAAATAATTAAGGAAGCGTTCATAACCCAGTTGTATTCGGTAATTAGAAACAATCGCCGAGGTTAAGCAATGACGGCGCAATAAATAGATGGCTGACCGCTGGTGGCATGATACCATGACCATCTCCGTGATTAGGAGGTCACGCTAAGCAGTTGGTCCCGGTTGTTATTATAGGATAACAGTATAGCTAACAGATAAGTTAAGTTAAGGTAACAGCCTTTGGGGGGCTTAAGAACATCCAAAGTTAAGATTACGTAGCCACAACGTAGTCTTGCCAGTCCCCAACCGGCACTTGGCCAGCGTGGGGATGTATGGCCTTAGCCCTCTCCTGAGAGGAGACCCGAGCCTAGCAGTGGAACGTTATGGGTGGTTGGTGAAATAATCAAGACAGTTTAATAAGCAAAAGGTTAAACATATTAAAATAGAAAAACATAATGTTTTCCAATTGAAATGTTATCACAAACGACACTGCAGTAATAAAAACGTAAAATAAACAAAAAAAAAATACTAGATGAAGATGTATAATAATGGGTGTCAAAATAAAACGGGATGCGTTTTGCGCTTTTGATGGTAACAAAGGTTTTAATCAGATTTATAGCCACAACGCCTGTGTTATGAGTACTGTTGAGTCAAATAAATGGTTTAAAATAAATACACATAGAAATGAGAAAATACAGAATTTTGCAACAATAAAGACTCAAAAGTCCTCAAAAGGTAAAGTTGCTTTTGAAAACAGATCAAACAAAGAACAATAATAAAACTGTATTGCTTTGCTTAGGGCCCGATTAGCGGCGATTGGCGATATTGCGACTGCATCGATGCTGCATCGCGTTTTAGCAACTTTCTGCGTTCGATTGTGGTATAAAAATCGCGCTTTAATGCTGCCTCGCGATTCCGGTCGCCGTATTTCTAGCTTCTGAAAAGCGACTAGTCGCCGATCGTCGATATTAAAAGTGGCTAGTGTACTGTGCCCCTTAAAGAGGGCTTTGTATAAAATGTACTGCAATTTTAAGAATGAATTGGAAAACAAATATTAATAAAAGAATGGATAATCCAGTCGGAGTTTGTTTCCTTAGGAAATTAGATAAGTAAGTAGATGAATCAGGTGAATAAAGTTTAAACTGGTAAAGGCGGTGAGTCAATATACTCAAAGCGCTATGCTGCCTAATAGGTAACTGATAGTTGATCACGATAAGTGATCACACGCAAGCAGAATACGAACGAATATTATCCCTAATTTGATGTTACTTACTGACATTTTTAGTTTTTTATTAGCAGCTAGTTTACATACACGTAACGTATTTTTCAAAAAAGTTATATTATTTAAATTTGTCATGATTGAGGTAAAGGAACGATTGATTATCATATTTCTTACACAGAAATAGAATCGTTTCACCATTATTACTATTCTATTCATAATGGTGTCTATTAATAACATATATGTAATAGTGAAACCATTATTACGGAATGATTATACCATTTAGACCCCGTCTCCCTGGCTTTCTTGAGAAAAATAGGATTAATTAATCTATACTAATATAATAAAGAGGAAAGATTTGATCGTTTCTTTCATTCTAGGTCAGGTTTCTTTCAATCTTGCATTGAATAGGCTCCGAAACTACTAAACCGATTTGAAAAGTTCTTTCACCATTAGAAAGCTAAATCATCCCTGAATAACATAGGCATAACATGTATAATATATTTGATTTGCAAAAAAATAGGGATCCGTATGAAAACTTCGAGACTTGGTCAAGTGTTCTAGGCTTGAAAAGTTTACTGAGAGCATGTTAAAATTTATGAAATATTATTTAAATTTTTAGGTAAATAGCGATGTCTACCCGTTCAAAGCCGGGCAGGCAGCTAGTGAGATTATAAAAATGAAATTTTGTTAAGATAGATATTATAGCAATATTGATTTATGTCACTGTAAAACATAGATTTGTTAAGGAATAAACATAAAGTTGTTGATATAACTTTGTTTTGAGTACATCACATTATTGATAATTAATAAACGGCGTACACAATATATTTATTACAAATAAATGCAATAGATAAAATATGTTTTTGAAATAATCCTCCATTATTGCATGCTTCTCTGATGACCACACACCTACTTTTATCCAACAGTGACCTGTGACAGGCTGTGAATAGTAAATACATAAAGTTCTTTCACCAAAACTACATCATTCGTATTATCTTGATGTTAAAAAGTTTAACGGTACATGTAAACATGCCTGTGTATAAATCAAAGTTTATATCAGAGTATAACCAACGCAGTAAACACAATATGAAACAATTTCGCAGTGAGATAGGCAGTTCTCAACCCTGTTTGCAGTGTTATCGACATACTACAGCCATTTTGCACCGATTGCACAACATGAGATTGCATATTCATAGCGTGTAGCTACAATCACGTTTTAAGACAACTTTTGAGTTGAACTTGGTTCTGCGCAACAATGTCTGAGGAACTTGGATTTTTAAAAGAACTTTACACTCGCATATACAGAGTCTTACAAAAGCTGTATAACAGTGCCCGTAAACTTCGTAGTTGCGGGTTACTACGAAGATTACGGACTCTAAAATAAAATTGAAGGTATTTCTACCCGACTGCGAAAGAAGAGAGAACCTTTGCTCTGTTTACCCATTCTAACATGAAGGCACATGTTTTAACTGTCATTTTTCATAGGTGTAAAACGAGGCCCGCTGTACATCCGTCTCTCCATGTGTCTGTCGCCAGGCTGTATCTCATAAACCGTGATAGTCAGGCAGTTAATATTTCACAGATGATTTATTTCACTGTCTCTATACAAAAATATATAAAAACAAAGTAAAATAAACATTTAAGAGGACTCACATAAGACAAACGTGTTTTTTTGGCGTTTTAATGATAATGATACGAAACCCTGCATGCGCGAGACCGACTCATACCTGGCCGTTTTTTTTTTAACATATTGAGTTTTTAACATAAATACCATACATTTGGTTATTCACAAGTGATAGATGACATTTACTTTCGAATGAAAACAAGGAACCATTAATTCAAAGTACAAAAATAAAAATATGAGACGGTGATCAAATAAAAACACATATTTACCTATTTTATTGACACGGGGGCCCTTAAACAGTTCTTGTACCTGAAGCCGTAACTTTTACGGGGCGGTCGTAAAACCAAAATAGAGCCTTATATCACTTTATATCGTTTCTTTTGTATATTTAACGCTTCTATTCTCTAGAATAAGGATACATATAACGTTTTATAGAGGCGTTACGCCCATTGGAAATGTATTTCTTGTTTTATTATCGATAGTCGAGATGTTCGGTTCACACACGGAATGGGAATAAGTCGTAAAGCAGACTTTAGATAAATGTCTGGCTGATACACTAAAGCACCCTTCTCTGGAACCTAGGTTTCATCGAAAAGGAAAAACGAATATTTTCATATATTTAAATATATTAAAAATCTAATGTTTTTGGGCGACAATGCCCTCGACTGCCAATGACTAGTGGCTATGTCTAACTCGAAGCGACTATAACCGTACGCCGTGTCGAGTGCTGAAAACCGGTGAACCAGGTGCACCCTCGAAAGAAAACCCCTAGAACTCCTCGGAACATGCTATTCTATTTCGAAAAGAACGCGAGCACTTTGTAGTGCTCGCGCCGCCACCGCGGTTTGCAGCCAACTTTCTCCCCTGGTTTTGTGGTGTGCTTTCTTTCCTAGACAATAAGTATACCTGCTATATTTAGATTTTAGAAGAAAACTAATCGTCGGATGACTATCTAAAAGTATTTATATTCTGGCTCCTGTACCTTTACCTCTAAAAACATGCTCCAATATTTTTCACGATGATCCCTAAAATACTAAAATCTTAATTTATTAAGCACTAACTTGCGCCCGTGGCTCTGCCCGCGTGTATGTCGGATATCGCAATAAATACTATTCTTCATCAATTTTTTGAGTATCTCCATGCCAATTTCATTAAAATCCCGGCTTAATCTTGACAAACAGACAGGAGTTAATTGCCACTTTATGACATTAGTGTGGATTTAAGTTTTGTTTAAATTGTTTGACCTGCCGTTATAAATAAATTCAACTACTGACGTCATTCTTAAGACGCCTACAGTAAACACATAAAAGTCATCGAGTAGTTATAGTCGGTGCGGAATGCCACTGCATAGATTTGAGGATGTCATGAAGATAATCCCTGTGCGGAGTCTTGGGACTACTGTATGTAAATAGATGCTAGAACAGTATTTATGAGACTCAGTATCAAGTTAACGCTTATTAATTTGAAATATTTGATTTGATTATCATCTCCGTTTTCTTTAGAATACTTAAAATGTTAAATGTAAATTATTTTATTCCCCTATTAACTTTAAAGCCGTATCTTATTAAGTGATCTTAATTCGCATTGATGACAATGTTTTATTTAGTACATCGTCAATGTACAAGATCAGAGTAATTAAGTCTTTATAGTGCACCGTTTATTTAATTTACGTATTAAACCTGCTTACTGTCTTTGTTCATGTTGTAGAAGATAAAATTGAATCTTGTAATTAAACTAGCTGCGTCCGGCGGTGTTATCTGCTGTTGTTGTTATAATAGTACAACAACGCGGGTAACAGTTAGTCCCAGATAAAAGTAGCCTAGGTTGGTTATTTCCTTACAAATTCAGCTTTTAACCTGTGAAAGTTTCATCAATATCTGTTAATACGTTCCAGAGATTAGTCTTAAAGAGCAGGCAATCAGAAAAAATTTTAACAATCGTTTTGTATTCAGTGAAAAGTCTTAGTTTGAAATACCAAATAGACACTTTAATTTTATTTATTTATATAGATTGTAAGCATTAACTTCCAACTTCACGAAACAAAACAGCTCAATAAATACAAGATTAAACTTATATTTATTTTGCATCATTTCGATTTAAGTCTTCACTTTTGAACCGATTAAAAAAAAGCAAGAGGTTCTCAATTTGTCGAATCTTTCTTGAATTATTTAATTAGATATTCAACGGGATTAATGTCGGAACCTGATGATGGATTTCAAAGGAAATCAAGATCAACTCTCGAATTTTATAGACACGTATTAAGTGTTATATATATTTTCTAAAACTATTCAAATATTTGCGTCTGGAAGATACAAATCCTTAAAGAGTAGGAGTGGAACAATATTTCTTTTGTAACCTTTGCTCAGTTTTCATACGTGTTTCAAACCACTATAGTTATTCGCATTTATAGGAGCAACATTCGGAGGTGTCTATCTGCCTTTGTCTCTCGCGACTTAAATGAAATAATTCCACTAACTACTTACATACGATCACTGTCATGATAAACAAAATATTTTTAAGAAAAATTAAATCCGAGTCCAAAATCACCAAACGAAAACTTGTTGCCTAGAAACACTAAAAATCGTAAATAAACTGGCTTTTGTTTTAGCTGCCTTAAATTACTGTGCGACACTTGACTGCCTCGGTGGCGCAGCAGTAGTGTATGCGACTGCTGTTCATGAGGTCTCGGGTTCGAATCCTGGGTCGTACCAAATGTTTGTATGATCTGCAAATATTTGTTTCGGAGTTTGGATGTTTTCTATGTATAATATGTATGTATTTACAAAAAAAAAGTATTTATGTATTCATATCAGTTGTCTAGTACCCATAATACAAGCTCTGCTTAGTTTGGGACTAGATGGCGTTGTGTGTTAGATGTCCAAAATATTTTTTTACTATTTATTTATTAATTCTTGTCTGTATCTAATTATCTATAAATTTAAACAAAGTAGTATTATGTATGATACCTAAAATCTATTTGCAGTCGGTGTCATAAACTATTTAGCGTACTAATGTCTATTGCGCGTTTCGGAACCACAACCTATTTACAATCACTTCAAAAAGGATGTCAATAAATTGCTACTAAACGTGTTTTATAATATGCCCAGCCGTAACCTAAATAAGGTAAAAACAAATGTTACAGTCAATTTATCTTCTTAAATTATTGAAATCTATTCGTAAGCTTCTCGTACGTAGGCCACAATATTGATGTGCTCAATAAAAGTCACACTTCTGTGACAAATTGATACATGCTCAGGGAATACTCATAACGTAATGTATCGTACTGAAATAAGTGCTTGTAAAATATTTAGTATTTGTTTTTAGGACTCAGGCGTCACATATTTCTCTACGTTTGTGTCTAGAATATTAAAAATATTTTATCGTTTTTATCAGTTACGATGGTCCGCTTTGATGGTGCTCTAGTTACTTTTAAGGCATAGGTTGGTTAATGAGCCGTCTGCTCATTTCAACTGTAAGTGATGACTGTAAGTGACCACCGCTTTTATTGGACATCGGCAATTTACAAGAAAGTCGTTAATGCGTTGCCTACTGATAAGTCACCCCTAGTAGTCCCCAGTGCATTAAAGGGCTTTGGGGCTCTGGTTATCTCACTTACTCGGTAAAAGTAACGAAAGAATTACTCAACAATTGATATCGTAAGTACGTATGGCCTTAACCCTCTCCTGAGAGGAGACCCGAGCCCAGCAGTGGGACATTATGGGTTGTTGTTTGATATCGTAAGGCCGGTGGATATTACATAGGACATTTATGCCAAAGTTAGGTTATGCCATCATTAAAATTTGGAAAAAAGGCAGGATCAAGACGATAATAATATTTCAAACATGTTTACTTCATGTAATTTATACTCTTGGTGGTCGGCACATGAAGGAACTTGTTGAAATACATTCTAGAATTAAACTTACTTGTACTTACTCCACTATTTTTATTAACCTTGACCCTGACCGGTTTCATCCTATGGCATTATCGAAGTAATAAGGCAGTTAGGATTAAACTTAATAAGTTTACTTATAAGATTTGTACATCAAAACTTAATCATTTTGACAAAGTTACCCTTCATTATGATCTAATAAGTCTCCTCGTTCTCTAGAAATTCAATAACTTTGTTCTTGCCTTGAGACAAATTTACCATTTTTTAAATCATTTCAAAATTTCATCGAACTAATCGAATACATATTTTAATCATGTTGCTTTACCAACCACACACACACAAAATGACACAATCATTATAAAAGAAAAAATCCCAACAATTTCCTCCGGAGCCATCGAACCAAAACACACACGACTGATAAAAGAACAGAGCAATTCAATTCTCAATACAAAACCGCTTTATACGTACCAAAGATGAGACGGGTCATTGTAAAGGGCACGATGTCGACGATGACGCGGGTTACTGAATGCTACGGCTAGTCCGAAACACCTACTATTGGTAATAAGACATTCGGGTATTCGACAAGAAAAGTTCTCGATTAAAACTCACCAACTTTAGTAGAACTTTTGCACTTTATTGTTATAATAGCAAAACAAAACCTTAACCATCTTGGAAACTGCTTCCGAATATAATGTTAAAACAACCACAGATTTACATGATGATGATTCACTTTTTTCATTTCATTTATTCCCCAACAATCTAAATATCTCCAGGCTAAACTTCATCCAAATCGATTCAGCTAAACCTCTGAATCGATGTCCGTCAAGGTTTAACAGACAGACAGAGCTACTTTCATATATCAAAATATTGTATATTATCAACCTTTGAGGATAGAATAAATTATTTAAATAAACCTAACCTTTACTTAATAAACGGTTCCTATCTGAAAGTTAACTACAGGAATGCTCGCTAATAATTTATTGAATTTATAATTGTGAAAGCGGGATATACCACCATGTCAGGATCGTCGTAAGAAACAAGCTTCGGACTATCTGCTACTCTGGATAGAATTAGCTGTTAGTGTAAGTAAATACAAAGAGAAAATACAAAGTTCTAGCAAAAGTATAATACTGTTATAATAATAATACTCCATTATTCTTGCATTGCTATTGCAAAATATTGAATGAAATTCGAAACTTTATTTATTTTCAAAGCGTACACATAATAGGCAATTAACATTTTTCCGAAATATTATCCTTAATTTATGAGCAAATGATAATGAACTTTATGAATGTGAAAGAACATAATATCGCGAAACTAAATTAAACGTAAAATTTATAAAATAAATAGCAAATGGTAGGGACCATGATAACTGTACAGGAAATAAGGGCTCGCCGGGGGCTCTATACTGCCTCGGAAAACATTCGGCTTGATTGGCTCCGTAGGCTCGGCACCGTGTGACCACAGATCAGTTTGCTACGAGATGTGGGGTAAATTTCTCTAGCTTTTATATTAAACAATTTCATATGTAGACATGATGCTTATAAGAAAATTGGGGTTCTAAGTTAGACTTACAAAGAAAATTACTTTTAAAGATACATAACTATAACATCTGCACATTTTAGAAAAAAAAATGATGATGAATTCAGCTGAGGATGTAAGGAGTATCTTATGCTACCTTTTTTACTAGCTTTGCCCCATAGCGTTACACCCGTGTGTTAATATAAAGGTATCACAACAAGTAAGGGTGACACCGTGGGGCTCAGCTAGTCTTGTTCTAAAAGATCTTACTTTAATCCGATGAACTCTTACATAACGTGGGAGAACTACGCTTCGGCATGAATAGGTTGAACGAGTCGAGATACCACGGTCTCACAGAAAGCCGACACAGCTATAATAGCCCATGGGCTGTATTACACCTAGTGAGTGAGGATACCGGAGGCCTGTGGGCCTCCACCAACCCAACCCCCCCCCCTATTCCTTTTTCCATCCCCCAAAAACAGACACCGCACTTGTGATGCTTCTAGTGTTGTGTGTTCCATGAGCGGCAATAATAGCTTACCAGCAGGCGATACGTCTGCTCGTTTGCCCCCTATTCCGTAAAACAAAAACATAAACACTCCATTGTTGGCTTCAATTCTTAAAACGAACTGTAGCTTTTAGTTCAAAATATTTCATACGTATCCCGAGTGTATCGTCTCGCAGAATAGTGTAAAAGTATTTCTCGTTGACTTTTATATGCTATATCCTCAGTTTTGAGTTCTTGTCGAAGCCTTATAGTATAATATCGGTATATAATAAAATATTATGATAACGGCATTCCTTGTCGTTGGTGTTTTTGTCTGTGCTAGTTATAAGTTGAAGAAATGATACGATAAGACATTATATTTTAGAGTGTTTTGTTTTGTTTATCTATAGTAATAGTCTCGATATGTGCGCCTTTTTTCCCCTTGCGGAAATCCCCTCGGATACCACCTCCCGTGGCATATCGGACTCGGACTGACTAAAACCGCACGCCATCGCGGGTACAAGGAGCCTAGAGTCTAGGGGCTAGTAACGGGAACATCGGGGTTCCCACACAGTAGGGGGCCATCTACAAACCGTAGGTGGCCCAAGGTATGTCAGGGTTCCAGGGTCTTCAATTGCTAGAGTGCACTTGGTTCCCGGGTTTCTAGTAACCGAGAAAGCGTGCGGTTTTACTCGGTTCAAGTCGGACATGCCACCGGGAGATGGTATCCGAGGGGATATCCGTAAGAGGAAAAAAAGTGTTCACGGCGCGGCAATACGATGAAGGACACTTGACGATTTTCACCGACTGACTATTAACTCCGAGAGACCACAGCTGAGCCGCCGGGAAGTACTTTTTTTACCTACCCTCAATAGATACCAAACACTATATGATATTGTAGTCTTCAAAAATAATCGTCAGGTTTTCTAGAACTTTGTTGTATAACGAATACGTCACTTCAGTTAGATCGATTTATCGCTCCAAAACCCCTGAATACCAAATTTCATGAAAAGCATTGGAGTCTTTTTCGGGATTCAGATTATATATGGGAATATATACAAGAATTGCTCTTTCAAAGATATTAGATATTACTTCCATGCGCTGAGGTTCCTGAAGTCAGGGCTTGTTATCCTTAGCACGCTGTTTACTGTTTTTGTGTATTTTTTTGGAACCACTTTTTTGCAAAGGCATGGGCAAAACTCTTTTTTGAAGCCCTTAACATAATTCTGTATATCATTGAGTTATTAGTTTAAATAAGACTTATTTATTTTTGTTTTTAAATGAGTATAAGTAATTTTTAGACTCGTTTTACAGAAAACACAATACCAATCCATTAATCAATCATAGCAATATAACATTTTGATCATAAATTCGTTGATAGTTAGGACCTGCAGATTGGATAGCATTCGCTTATACTAATGAGAGCTTAATTGGTCGGCTCATTCCCGATCTAATTGCGAAGGCGATTAAATGTCATTGTGATGCAGCACCATTGGCCCCACTTGTGGCTATGGCAAAAACTAATGAGTTTTATAATAATATGGAACATGCATAAAAATTTTATTTGTCACAAATATTTTTTTCTAGATTGTTTATTGTCTTTACAACATAATATTTTTTTTTTAAAGTGAATATTTAATCCTAGAAAATATTAAATAAAAATTCAAACTTATAACATGCGTCACAATTGGTTGAAACGAAATATAACGTCGTTGGTCACTTCATCGAAATTATCGGCGTCGAAATTAAGACTGTCTTAGTAGTGTTTGTGAGAAAAATTGTTTTACACTTAGGACGATGACAGAAACAGGTTTTGATAAAGCACAATCGCATAATCTACCGAAAATAGATGCATTTATGTCAGCATATTTTGCATATAACCTCTATTTTATGACCGCAGACATTAAATTAATGTAACATAATTATTACATGGTATATTTAAGTTCATAAAATAGATTTTATTCATAAATGTTTAAACAATACTTATATCCAATCATAACATATATATATATATATATAACTATTTGTAATTAAAATTATTCCTAATTGTTTTTGGACTCCAGTACCATACAAAACTTGTAAGCTTTTATAACTTCTTCCATGATTTGTATAGCAATTAAAACTGTATATAAATATAAAGTAACTGAAACGCTGAATAGTAAACAAACACGAGACAGGGTTAATGACGTCATTGGTCCGGTCAAAAGCGCGCGCAAAACAGCTCAAATTTTTCAGTATTTTAAATTTCACTTTTAAAAATAGTTTGACTATTTTCAAACCTATTTATATTTTTTCCATTTTATAGAGATATAAATGATGATATTAAGAAACAAAAAAAAACACACACATTCCATAATACTATTTAAAAATATGGACACTAAAATCTGCATTTACATAAATGGATACTTTCGTTTGTATTTTATACTGATGGCAGTCACCACACCGATTTCTACTAAACCGTGTGTTATGTGTTCAAACCCCACATGGGACAATACTTTTTGTAAATCACAAATTGTTGTTCTGTGTCTGGGTATTTTTTGTGTCCGTTTCACGTTTGTTTATGAAGTCCCCAGGAACTTTCCAGACGTCAGACGCAGGATATAATCTTAATTTTACGATTGCGCTCCTTTTTTAAATAATTGATTTCTTTAACGATTACAATTATATATATTAGGTTCATATATTCCAAAAAGAAAGCAACATTCATCTGTAGATGTTTGAAGGTGACTTCAAGCCAGCAAAATTGCGGCAGGTGAGAATCGTAGGCAAAGAAATGATTACGGTATTTTTAAAGTGGTAACATAAACAAATAACTATATTTTTCAGCGGTCTGGTTACTATCGTGCAAGTTTTGCCTATTTTAAGTCAGACGGCCGTGTATGAAATCAGTGAAGTTATTATTATCGCTTATTAATTATAATTGATTATTTTGAAGGAGATGCTTCTGTTCAACAATAGACTCTTGAAGGCTTTTGATGGTGATGAATTAATATAGTAGAAGAATATAAATGGATCGTAGAATCTTTTGAATTGAACCGCGGTCTTAGTTTCCAAGTTGAATAATCGAAATATTTTCCAAACCCTTATGAAAAACAAGTGATATATTTAGCGGTTTTTTTTAAACAAACTTTTATTACTTGTTAACAAAAAATAACTTTAAGCCCTTTCATTTATTATCCATATTGGACGGGTTGTTCAGGAATATGTAAGCCGCCATTTTGTTACGGTGGCCATTTTGGATTAATAATAATACCGATTACACATAATTGCATTTTCATCAGAACTAAAGTGACATTTCAAATTTTAGCTCAATCAGAAAACGGGTATTGGCTCATATTTAACTTGTAAAATGTGATTACAGACAAACATTCGAACAGGTGAAAATAAATAAAAGCTTGTAATGAGTTCCTATCTCGAGAAAATACAGCCGAAGTACAAACAATGAGAAAAGATTAATAGAATATACAACCCATGGTGATACTGAAAGCAATATTTCTCATCTTAATGTGATTCCGACACACATTGCACTTAAAGTAAAAACCAATCAAGTCGCGTACATTAGCGGAACCTATTAAAGACGTTTGACTGTAATTTTAAGCCATAAAATTTTTATAGAAGAATTTTTGTTATACCTAATCTTGGTTTGGGGGTCGTGGTTTAACTGTTATATCCTACCACTTGCACTTCTAGTCTTCGGTAGGGCTCTTCACATATTTATGCAGATTACGCGCGCTCAACGTTTTTTTTTATCTGTACAATGCCCTAGAGCCTAAATTGATGACGAGGGTGGTATGATGACTGGTTCCTAGGACCTACCGAATGATTTTTTAAGGTTTTGGTATATTGTCTACATCATTTTTATCCGAATAAAACCGTTTAATTTATATTGTTTTACTTATTTCTTTATTTCACTAATGCAAGGGATTTCAGACTTGAGTACCTGATATCGATTTCAACTTGAAACCTTTTTTTAAAGTGTGGAAACCCCCTCGGGCCTTTAAAAGTCCCTATTTAAAAGTCTCAAGGCACCCCCTCGGTCCTCGTACATGACGGTACGTTCCTCCTAATAGTCTGCCACTAGCCGCCTCAGGTACTCTGGCAACCCGTGCCAGCCTGATGCAGCTGAATGGCAGACTATTGAACGCGTTGGGATTGTCTAACGACACCGCCAACAGCACGCCGCCACAGCTCACCGCCTTTTCGGTCACGGTTCTCAGGTGCATAACGGCATCGACCGTCGAACGCCCCTCTCGGAACCCGAATTGGGCGTCCGACAGGTCGGAGCATCGATGAGGTGCCGGACGATACGGGTAGAGAACACCCTCTCGAAAACTTGATACCTTCACGAACCAACGGACAAGGAAGTGATTCTATAAAGGTTCCATTTTTGGTACGGAGTACAGAACTGTAGAAATATTTATTTACCCATGTTTCTAAAGTCGTAACCTTTTTAGCTTAAACATGTTCCGCAGAAAATCTATTTAAATACCACATGGGTAGTAATTAACAACCTTATCGTAGTAGAATGAGAATGAAGTATCTTTTCAAAACACGTTCAGTTTGTAGTGAAAGATTCGTTTGAATAGTGCTAGTCCTTATTAAAATTTAAATAATTATTCTTAACAACAAATCGTATGCTTAGTAACAGTACCTTAAGGTTAAAAAATGTCAGCACCAAAGGAGATGGACATAGAAAATGTTCTCAAAAAGTTCAAGTTGTGCAGTCCCTACTATATTAAATTATTATCCCTTCTGTTGTTTGCAGGGTCCCTAAGCGCTATGTACAGTGTGCAATATGTGTTTATAATATCGGATGTGAAATACAGGTAATATTGTTTTTATTTTAATGGCCATTATTTTTGATGGATCGTCTAGATAATTTAAAAATTAATTTTGAAAAGAATTTTTTTTTCGAAAGGGCCTGTGCTTATATTTTGCCTGGAGTAATTTGTAAATAATAAGATAGCTTAAAGTAATTACATTTTATAAATAAAGATTTAGTTTCCTAGGTAAAGACTTTATGTATCACTCGTATTTTTACTTGTATTTAAATACCTAGCACCAGCTTAAAATGAAATCAGTACATACAAAGGTTGCCTGGAAGGAATTTACTATGAGCAATCAGGCCATCTTGCCGTCCTTTGGGGATGGAGATTAGGATGTGGGGAAGGTTAGTGTATGTGCCTCAAGTATCCTCACTCACTGGGTGAAACACAGCGCAGGCGCCTTGATATCACTCCGGTCGAGGCGTATTATTCTTTTAATATACAAACCGGCTAGTGCCTATGGCTCCGCCCGCTTGTATGTCGCATATCGATATAAGTTAATGTAGCTTTTTAGCGAAATAATTTTCAAAATCGGTTTTCCTGTACAATCTCATAAACTCGCACACTTTGCCGTATTAAAATATTAGTACAGATATATTCTCAAATATAATTAACATGTATATATTACCCAATTGATAAATAAATACCTTTATATTATATATCTGATACAATACAAGTAATAAGATTAAATTCGAGTTACGCAGCTGCTACAAATAATAAATTCAAATTTTAAATATTTTTAGGTGTCGTAAGCCATATTACGAAAATAATACTCATAATGACAGATGCTATAGAATTGATAAAGAGACAAATGAATCGATAAAATGCACTGAATGGATATATGATGATCCGAATGCATTTTTTAGTAAAGTAAGTTCTCTTTTCATAAATTTTGTAAGCTATTTATTTTATATTTTTTATAAAATAGAATACATTCAAATTGATTATTTTCTATTTTAGTTCGACCTGGCTTGTCAGGACTGGAAGAGACTTATTGTGGCAACCATACACTGTTTTGGATACATGATTGGTTTATTATTCATCGGACCTCTGGCTGATAAGTTAGCACGCATTCCGCTGATTACATATACACATCAAAGTGTATGACCAATTTATTCTCCTCAGAGGAATTCCATTTTGCTTCTGCACATAAATGGGGAATTTTTCATTACACAGTAGATCAAGGCCTATTTCAAAATAAGGGAATAAACAAAATTAATTTATTATTCTCTAATAATTTCAATTATATTTATTGGATAGCCATGCTTTAACTCTTTTTTTTATACAAGTCCCACATTAGGTGTTTATATCCTGTATGCGGGTATGTGTGTGAATCAGCTTGATTTAAGTGATAACACAGTCACCACAGAAAACCACTCTTAAGCAATGCAAGTAATAGATTTCTACTAATGATCGCCCAGTTATCGTCGACCATAATTCATTTATTATTTTAAGCTTTATGCACTTCTTTTTCATACAAACTTTAACGCCATATTTCATACTCTTCCTTTAACATTATTTTCTTAAAAAGGGGTAAAAATTTTTGATTCACGTATTAATATGCAGAAGATAAATAAATATGTTTATCATCATCTCACTAGCCTTTATTATTCCCAAGATTTGGGGTCAGCTACTAGTTCAACCGGTTTTACTTGAATATCAGTTTTTACACGGAGCGACTGGCATCATCATCAACCCATAATGTCTCACTGCTGGGCTCGGGTCTCCTCTCAGGAGAGGGTTAAGGCCATACGTCCCCACGCTGGCCAAGTGCAGGTTGGGGACTGGCAAGACAACGTTGTGGCTTTGTAATCTTGCCGTTGTATGTTTTTAAGCCGCCCAAAGACCTCCAACTAAGATTCATGACTGTTATCCTATGATAACAAGCGGGACCAACTGCTTAACGTGACGTCCAAATCACGGAGACGCTCATGGTATCATGCCTCCAGCGGTCACCCATCCTGGTACTGACCGCTCGTGGCATGTTTGCTTATCCTCGGTGATTGTTGCAAATCACCGAGTGCAACTGGGCTATGAGCGCCTCCGCCAAAGATGTTCATGACAACCGGGACCGACGGTTTAACGTGCTCTTTGAGACACGGGTGGGAACTACCTTAAACTTGACTTAATTTTCTTGCCATTTAAAGTGACTTAATCGCTGTTATCACCTAGACTCAGTCATTAATATATTAATTATTACTAAAGTAAAGAGTGTTCCTATATTATATATTAATATTAACTTTGTATATTCCAGGTTTGGTAGGAAAAAGTTAATAATTACAACAGGGTTAGTTGCAGCTCTTACAGGATTGGGCAGAAGTGTTGTGTATTATTATTGGCTATACATCATCCTTGAGTTGATTGAAGCTATGTTTGGTGACCCATATTCAACGGCATATATGTTAGGTAAGTATACAGCATGTAACTCCATTTGCAATACACAAGGATGTGTGTAAGCTGATTCCAAACTGATTGTACTGTGAAAGTAAAATCAGTTTGGAATCAGTTTCAAACAAATAACCGAGTTTATGAATTTCTATTTTCATTTTTTCATACATACTCATTAATATAGTCTTATCAAAGCGTGCATTTATTTCAATTTTAGTACGCATTTACTAAATCTATTGTATTCAATAAATTTAGATGTTAATATTCTTTATTTTTGTCATTCATAGTAACTTTACCTTGTCTGGCTCATGCTTCAACACTATTGGGCTTACTTGATACAGCAGTCTTATAGGAAACCATTTCTTTGCTCTTTACACTGAGTGTGAATAAAGTTATTGGAATCCAAAGTTCCTCTCATTCTGGCTCTAGATGGAAGGACTCACAAGGCGGTAACATAGTTGTACCTTTAGAGTTGCTAGTATTTGGAGGCACAATGATGCATAAGTATCACTAAGCTACCATGGTTTAAGTATCCATGCTGTATTGTTGCATTGTCTGGATTCGCAATTGGTATGGTGACTACCTCCTTTGAATTCTGCTTATGCTTTCCATCAGGCAGAGTATAGTAACTTCGGAATGCCCATATATAAAAAAATCAGATAGTACTTAGCTGACTGAATTAGTAGACTCATTTGCCCTCTAATACCATAAAAAACTTTCATAATATTGGTTTAACCTTTTTATCTATCTGAACTTTATCAACACTAATGATGTATTAATGGTATTGTCACATTTCAGGAGTTGAAATGGTAACAAAAGAAAATCGCGTTGTGTTCATCGCCATAATGACAGCAGTTACTTCGGTAGTTGGAATATTGATGGCAGTAATAGCATGGGCCGTGCCATATTGGCGAACCTTTCTATTGGTCATTTATACACCCTCTTTGTTATTTTTATTTTACCCGTTCTTGCTAGACGAGAGCCTTCGTTGGCTATTAATAACCGGACGGAAAGAAGAACCTAAAAATATAATAAAAAATGCAGCTAAAATGAATAATATAAACGTCATTGAAGTTTATCCAGAGAATATTTACTGTGAAAAGGCACCTAAAGAAGATGTTAGTATGGCAAAGATCTTCAAAATAACTTTTTCATCAAGAACTTTAGTGTATAGATTTGCAGCGTGTGTTTGTATGTGGACGACTGGACTCTTCAGTAAATATACCTTGTTGATGAATTCTGTAGAACTCGAAGGTAATAAATATCTAAACTTTGGATTAATGAAATTTTGTGAGCTTCCAGCCAGCTTTGTGCTATGTTTTATAGTTAAAAAATTTGAAAGGAAGAAACCTTTGATATTTTCATTTATATTAACTGGTGTGTTCTGTGTATCGCAATCATTTGTACCTAAAGGTTAGTGCCTCGCTCTGAATATTATTCAAATGATTTCTGTTTCATTGATTTGTCATGAATGATGGAAAGGTGAAAATTAAAATTATTCTTTCAGGTGAAGTACTGGTCACAACATCGCTATTTCTGCTCGGCAAGTTTATGTCGACGATATCATATGAGATCGTGTACTTATATACATCTGAATTATTTCCTACATATTTACGGAATACGATGCATTCTTTGTGTTCATCTTTAGGTCGAACAGCTGCAATGTTAGCTACGCAGACCCCTTTCTTGGTACGTAAATTTTAACTAATTACCATTATTTAGCTTAGGCCCGTGGTTCCACCCTCGTGTATATTGGTTATCGCAATGAAAAGCAGACTAAATTCTTCCTCAAGATTAAAAGTATCTTCATGCCAGATTTAATTAATTTCGGTGCAGTGGTTTAGCCGTGAAACTAACCCTATGTACTACCCGTACATAGGGTTAGTTTCGAATATTATTATAAATATTTTATTTATCAAGCGAATGCTGCAACGCCCATGTGTGTTTTAACAGCTCTGCTTGTTGTTTTTTGAGCATAAAAACTGGTCTAAGAATAACGACCGAAGTCGCGGAAAGACTCTAATCATTTACCTATTACTAAAATGTACACGTGCGTATTTTAATAAACAATCATCGTAACCTCTGGACGCTGATAACACAAGGCATAAAACTCAAACAATACCAATGCTATTTCATTTTCTTCGATAACTTAGATTACGCTAACCTACACAAAAACTACAAAAGTAATATGAAACTATAGAATATTCTTACATAATATAGCTAAAGTTATGTTACAACCACAAAAATAGGAAAATATTTGCTTCAACAAATTGTAGATTTCATTCAGCAAAAAGTAAACAAGTAATTAATTATTTTTAAAAAAACCGTCTGCGTATATTTTTTTTAAATTGCTTTTTTTAAATTTGATGTATCATCCAGGGTCATTTTCACGACTAAGACGAATCTATTGAAATCTATTGACACCACTCACATAAAAATATGACAAGCCGTTTAGGCTCTAGGGCGTGCCAAAGAAATATACATATATACATGGATAGATACACTCGAAAAACATAACCCTCCTTTCTTCGCAAGAGCTGCAATAGGGTGATAATGAATACATGAATGAATGAAATGGAAGAGCAGCTAAATACTTCACTTACATAATAATTATGATCTTGACTAAGAAAAGAGATTTATGTGATTGTTATTTTAAGCAATTTTTATATCTCTAGGAGAAGTGTTGCACTTATCCTCCGGAGTTAAGAAATTTTAGCTTATTAATATAAGCTAGTACTTCTATTGGGAACACTTTTATTATTACTTCATAAATGATTCATCAGAATAGTTCTCATAAGGTGTCAGATTCATTAAGACAGTATGATGTAAATGAT
Source organism: Hyphantria cunea (assembly GCA_003709505.1). Classification (NCBI taxonomy): domain Eukaryota; kingdom Metazoa; phylum Arthropoda; class Insecta; order Lepidoptera; family Erebidae; genus Hyphantria; species Hyphantria cunea. The sequence continues at coordinate 767,331 of PKRV01001490.1, forward strand.
TTGTTGGAGTAATTCTAATAAAACGTCAATTGTTTCCCACATGGCTCCAAGGGTGGAATTTAGGATTGTTAAGAAAGGGGCTCATGAGCCTGTGGGACGGGCATTCGTGTCTTCCCTTTCAGCAGAGTAACGAGTGTAGTGATTTAGTTAAGATTGAAAAAGTGTGCTAAAGCATTTAATAAAAATCTTGACAGCGTTATTCATTAAATTTGTTGAATCCTGACTGTACGCAACAGAAAGGAATATCCCAAATATACAAAGACAAAGCTATAGATAAATTTTTCACTCTAGTAGTATTCAATATCAAAGTCTTGTAGATAGAATATTGTTGACTACAGTTAACCTAATAACCAAAATATATACAAAAATTATGCTATTGAAATGTGTTAGACAAAACATTTTTGATAGAATAAAGAAAATAAGTAACTTTTTTGAGCTCAATCAATTTGAAATCATCAAATTACTAGTCAGCCAGATTACCTATTTCTGTATATAAATATACATATAGTTACATAAAAAGACTATTACTTTATATTTTTCTATTTACAGGCGACGTACTGGTATGGTTTGCCATCCTTGCTTATTGGTGTATCATCAACATTGACAGGAATAATAGTAATCATGATGCCAGACACAGCAGACGATGTTCTCCCAGATACGGTGAAAGATGCAGAGAATATAGGTCACAAAGGAAATAACAATAACAGTGAAGATACTAAAATTTAAATAATTAAAATAGTTATGAAACATAGTGCAATAACTAGGGTGCTGAATTTGTAATTGTTTGTGACTGTATATGAGATATGTTTGAGTACGAATTGACATGATCAAACAATTATAATCAGACATGGCATCTTGATTGAATGGGCATGTAATTTAAAAGTAAGTGATATCGTTGATGATAATAATGAATATAAAGATATATTAAAAATTAAACGTTCTTAAAATCACTAGCAGATCCACACAATCTCATTTACCTCTCCTATTGCCCGTATTATAATTTTTTTTTTTTATGTTTAAGCTGCCAAAATGACTCTGCCCTGCCTGATGGAAAGCATGAGCAGAATCCAAAAGTGGTGGTCACCATCCTCAATGCGAAAAAGAAAAATGCTGCATGGTGACCCACACTATGGCGGCCTGGGGGGAAGGGGGATGGTGAGGGGGATAGGGGGCGTTGGATTGGGGTATGGGCNGCCTGATGGAAAGCATGAGCAGAATCCAAAAGTGGTGGTCACCATCCTCAATGCGAAAAAGAACAATGCTGCATGGTGACCCACACTATGGCGGCCTGGGGGGAAGGGGGATGGTGAGGGGGATAGGGGGCGTTGGATTGGGGTATGGGCCTCCGGTATCCTCACTCACTCGATGAAACACAACGTAAGCGCTGTTTCACACGGGTTTTCTGTGAGGCCGTGGTATCACTCCGGTCAATCCGGCCCATTCATGCCGAAGGCTCTCCCATATAATATTTTTTTCCCGTTTTTATAACATTCTTTATTGATGCTCCGTTCCTATTGGTCTTGGCGTGATTATATAACGTATAACCTCCCTCGATAAATGGAGTATCTAAATTTGTAAGAATTTTTAAAATCGAACCGGTAGTTCATAAGGTTAGCGACTTGAAGCAAAAAACAAACAAGCTTTTCAGATTTATATATTAGTACAGATATTGGTCAAAACATAAATGATGACAAGTTCATACAAAAGTTCAACTGTTGTGCTAAAAATTCATAGCTACATTGAAATGTAGCTATGAACTTTTAGGGTTCGCGGCGCGGCAAAGCGGTGAAGAGCACTTGATGATTTTTATTTTTACGGTATCGTTCCACATAGAACAAATAATTATATAATGAACACCTTGATTTGATATTTATTATTTTATTGAAAATTTGATTCAGTTGATGATAAACGATGGAAATGTTGGTCTTATGGTTGGTGGTCCTGATAATTAGTGGGACACTGTAATAGCGACAGAGTAATTCTGTTGTTACAATGTGTGTAAACTAAAATTCACTAAAATTTGTTGTTGGGTTATAAACTATAATGTCATCAGCTTACAGTCCATTTTTCGATATTTCACATCTCAGCTGTCACTGTATTTAGTTCAGTATCAAATAAACGTTAATCAGAGAGACATACTTGTTCATTACTTGAAAAAGTAAAATTTACTTTGACATTACCAAAATTAATTTAATTACTCAACTTAGGCCATATTTTTCTTTTGCTATTCTTGTGTTGAACGTTTAGAACTTATAAAAAATGTAACGTAAAACTTGACGTATAGCACTTAACATAGATGTCTTCTAAATACATACCAATCAAAAAACTTACGTAATTATTTGTTATAGTTTTAAATTTAGAGTTTAGTTCAGTTTTTTACTATTAAACAAGCGTGTAATTATGGTCAACTTTAATTGGTAAACTAAATATAGAGAAAGCTGAGATGTTAGATATCCAAATATAAAGAGTAAGCAGATAAGATTAAAGCATATAATCCAACAACAATTTTAGTGAATTTTAGTTTAGTGCTGACAACAACAGAATTACCACAATTGTGAGTTTCATTCAAATATCGTGTTGTCGACGTCGACGATCCTTTGTTCTATGACCAAACGTATTTGTCTAGAAAGTGAATACAATTATAAATAAGTGAGTGTAATAAGAAATACATGTGAACGGTTGAGAATTAAAATTATAATCTTCAAAATATGACTCTCGGGACTAACACACATCGGTGTATGATACATGTATGTTTTAATCAGCAGCAAGCATTTAAGTGTCAATAAAAAAATTTCAATGAATTTCTAATCTGATGAAGCAAATAAGAAATGAGTTAAATGTTAGATATGCATACGAATATAGTAACCTAAATAGTAACCAAGATAACGAGGGACATAATTTGACCTTAAAATTAAACACCGTGATTTACCTTGACTAAAAAAAATATTTAAATATATTAAGTCAAAAAATATATATATGATAAAACCTTTTTTGCTTAAATTCATATTTTCTTGTCTAGAAACCATTGCGACGCATGACGTGCATATTAGTTACTTCAACTTTAATGACAGCGACAAAGACGACGCACTTGACCTTTTCAATGTCGTAAGTGGATCGTTTTTTGTTTTTGCGAAAGACGGTCCCCATTTCATTTTTATATTTTTTATCATTAATTCCATCACGACGAAGACTTGAAGACTCGAAGACTTAGAATTGAAGACATTAAATACTTGACATTGGCAGAAATAGCTGATCCGGCTGATTGCCATATCATCAAAAGAAGAATGTCGTAAGTGTTTATCTTTTCTGCGGTATAAGTTCCTTGACGAATGGATAAGACTGTGACAGACCTATCGTAGCACAAATTAACGAGCTTGATCAGAGGGCTACAATGATATGAAATCGATGTTCAGATACTTCATCTACTTTTAACACTTTTAAATCTTTAGACAAGCAATTCTTGTATAAGTATATAACCTGAGTCTCGGAAACGACTCTAACAATTTTCATGAAATTTTGTAAGCAGAAGGTTTCAGAGGAGATAAATCGATCTAGTAAGGATTAATTTCTCGAAAATTTGCCAAAAAAATACATCGCACTAAGTTCAGTCATCCAGGTACTCAAATTATTACATCCTGAGAGTTTGATCTCAATAAGAATACGTAGAAGTATGCTACACATATATCTCTAAATACAACATCAATGATGATTAATTCAAAATCCTGGTGTCTAAACACAAAGATCACTGATAGAAAATGAACTAAAAGCAAAGTCCTATATTCAGTTTTATTGTCTGTCTAAAAATAAATACAACGTAACAAATTCTTAAAAAAATATTGGTAATTTCCAAGTCTCTTAATTATTAAAAACCATACAATTATTCGTCATCCATTAAGCCCGAGCCCTCAAACCTTTGATCCCCGCATAAACCTTTATGTGAATAAAATGAAGTGAGAATGAATTGCAATTAGCCAAATTGCTGAAAACCCTGACGTGCGGTGCCAAAAAAATTCACCCCTACTTCCCATTCCTCCCACTTCCCCCCCATGGAGCCACTTCGGGTGACAATTTGCGAGGACGTCCAGAGAAAATGGAATTGTTCAGTAACAGTATATATGCTCTGAAATTATTCACGCAAATTGCCCCCAATGAAAGGGCTAGTACTGCTTTTTAGTTTTTTAGTTGAAATTGCCAATATTAAATGTTGGTATAAAATTCACTTATATCTTTTACCTCATAGTCTAGTTGTAAGCGACTTTGAATAGTAAACCAGAGCCAGAAAAAATTATTGTGTAATGAACACACGATCGTTTATTCTATATTTATGTAGTACTCATTTATTACATATAATTATATGTATGTTCATCACCTGTCTGGTTACTATAATATAAGCTCTGGCTAGTTTGTCATTAGACTGCTGTGTATGAGTTATTTAAAGTTTTTATTTTCTACAGTTGTTATAAACGGCATCAATAAATGTACAACATGTACATTTGCCCTTATGTACATACAAACATGGTACTTTAAGTATTTGTTAAGGCGAATAGTCGGTCCAAAATTGCCAAGATTAGAATTAAATTAGCACTACTGTAATGTTTCCTTATATTCAAAATTAAAAGAACGAAATACATCTAACATCATAATTATTTTCAAAGCTGGAATGTTAAATTTTTTAAGTGTGTTGGCTGAGCATATTTTTAATTAAACTTCAGCGCACACCACCTGGATCCATGCACTAAGGAATTAATTCCAGCTATACTAACTATGCATGCATAAACATATTTTTCTTTTAATGAGGACGTTTGCTCAAAGAGATGAAAAAGAAATTTACAGCATAATTTTTACTCATGCCATATAATTTTCCTGTATTCGTTATTTGAGTCAACTGTTTCTCTGTTTTATAATATCGAAAAATATTTAGATGAATAAGTTTGGTATGCTTTGACAGAGACGTTTCCTAGGAAATGACTGTAAATAATAATTTTTATAAAGTCAATTCATTAACTCTAAATAATACAAGAAAACTAAATGTAACTTTTGAATTGCAACAATGAAGTGTGATTCTACAGACTTTTGTATAGAATACATAGGAATTAAAAAATAAAATAGAAGAAAATAAAAAATAAATAAAATTATATAACAACTTGTCGTAATCGGCTTTAAAACATCCAACGGCAAGATGACATAGCCACAGCGTTGTCCTGCCAGTCCTCAACCCGAACTTGGCCAGCCAGTAGTGGGACATTATGCGTTATTAATTTTAATTTTTAATTATATAGGAATTAACGTTATGTGCATACTGTGTTTGAAGCTAAAAATCGTAACCAACTAGAATATCATCGATACAAATGCAATTAATTTCAGCTAATGCAGTTCAAGTTACAGAGTTATTGATAAACGTTCTGATTTTCACAAATTTTGATATTCATTACCATGTAATAACAATATAAAATAAAGTCTGCAGAAATGAAAAGATAAATAAATCAGGAAACATCTAGCAAACTTAAAATTTTCAGATATGTTAAGTCATTAGGAAACAAAATACATTTACACATTCATATACATTTTTACCCGACTGCGAAACGAGGGTTATGTTTTTCGAGTGTATGTATGTGTGTATATTTCCTTGGCGAGCCCTACAGCTTAAACAGCTTGTCGTATTATTATATTAGCGGTGTCAATAGATTTGTCTTAATCGTGAGAGTGACACAGGGTAAATTAAAAATAAAAAAAAAAATCATTTCAGTTCTTTCTATCTTTTTAGTTCTTCATTGAATTTAATAAATATGGCAGATATTGACGTAATCGGGTTTTTTTAAATAATTCTTAACTTGTTAAAATTAAATAAGAGAACCTTTACACGTTTATCTTTTTGAATATATCAACATAACTCGGTACAACAGTGCCTTTATTAGCATCAAGAACTCAGTATCTAGTCACGTCTATTCTAATGCAATATAGCTCCAGAGAGTGGCGTCATTGCAAATGGTGCGGTAACACGAACGCGGACGAACCGACATTAAAGTCATTCTGTAGCCTAGAGACCAGTACACAAGACTCTGTTTAATATTATTAATGCCTTTTTATCAAATCAAACTTGATTCAAAGTAATAGAGCCAAGCTGATTTTGACCCTAATGGGCTGACTGGACCAGAGAGAGACTTCCATCTTTTTTCTTTTATTAAATAGGCAAACGAGCAAACTTATGGTCAGATGGTAAGGGATTACCGCCGCCCAAAAACACCCGCAACACCAGAGTCACAAGTGCGTTGCCGGCCTTTGGGGGATGGGAGGGCGTGGGATGGGGTGTGTGCCTCCAAGGTATCCTCACTCATTCAGTAAAACACAGCGCAAGCGCTGTTTCACATCGCATTTCTGTGAGGCCGTGGTTTTCGGTCGAGCTAGCTAACTATTGACACCACTCACATAAAAATACGACAATCAGGTTAGGCCCAAGGGCGTGGAAAAGAAATATACATAAATATATTCAAAAAGCATAACTCCTTCTTCTTTCGCAGTCAGGCAAAAAGGAGAGTGAATACCCCATTAGCCAAAATGCAAATTATTTTACTCGGATCCGTTTCTGAAATCGCTAACGCTTATTCTCTCTTTTATTAGTGTTTAGGGACGTCGTCCTCATACATTTGTTAGTTTGGTATTATAGGTCACATTGACGTATTGGTAGATCTATTTCAGACAGACTTCTACCACAATTAGTAAACAGGAAATGTAGTTGTGACGATAGCTTGAAATGAAAAAATCTAAGTATCACAGTCTTAATTTTGTACTTCATAACTAACTGCCTATAGCTTCAGCTTGCTTCACGTTATCAGGGAGTTCCTCATCGGATGTATCAGGCATAAACGTCACAATGGATGCAGTCATCAGTGACAATATCCCCACTAATAATGACGGAAGACTCGACGAATATACTAACTGAAATAAAAATTGATATTTTTAAAGTGAATTTCATATGTAAAGAAATACTTTTGAGTAGTTTTTATACATAGATACTGATTCAATACTTTGCGAATTAATTGCCGCCCTACTTAGTTTACTATGCTTACACTATACCTAAAAAACTAAAAACATATTTCACGATACTTACTAGCAATGGGGTTAAGGGAGCTAAAATAGAACCTATTCGCCCCAGAGAAGAGCAGAGAGCCACCATTGTATTCCTTGTGTATGTTGGGAACAATTCTGACGTGTACAAATACGTCATTTGGATAGTAATACTAGCGTTTATTTTGCCACAAGCATACAGCACCGTAGATAACCACCTGTAACCTTTAATAAATAAAACAAATAACATTAACAGTGTTCTGTGTGATATTGAATTAGGAAGACTGGCTGTCTTTACGCCCATTTATCCCATCTCATTATCCCGTATCGTAAAAGTTGAAGAAGCAAATTAAGTATAACAATAGCTCTAGAAAGAGAAGCAAATTTTCACCAAACCGTGTACCAACCCGTCTGACCAACATGGTATATAAGTGAACTATTAAAGATCATTGTTCTTACCAGGTTTTGTATTCGGTAATGTACATTAAATCAATGAACGAGAAAGCCCTGTCGTGACTGGATTGATCATTTAAACTAAAGTTGCAACTGACAAACAGATTTGCAATTGCATTATATCCAGTCTCTAATAATAGGCGCTCATAGCCCAGTTGCACTCGGTGATTAGAAACAATCATCGAGGGTAAGCAACGATGGCGCGGTCAGTACCTGGATGGGTGACCGCTGGTTGCATGTTACCATGAGCGTCTCCGTGATTTGGAGGTCACGTTAAGCAGTCGGTCCCGGTTGTTATCATACGATAACAGTCGTGAAGCTTAGTTGGAGGCCTTCGGGCGGCTTAAAAACATCCAACGGCAAGTTTTACGTAGCCACAAGTATTCTTGCCAGTCCCCAACCCGCACTTGGCCAGCGTGGGGACACATGGCCTTAACCCTCTCCTGAGAGGAGACCCGAGCCCAGCAGTGGGACAATATGGGTTGTTGTTTGTTTGTTCAGTCTCTAATAACAATAAGTAATAATCATAATTATTAAATATAAAGTTAACCTCTCTAATATTCAGTTATTAAGAGCATCTACATGACCCACTCTATAACCATAAAAATACTTAAATATTAGGTTGGCAGCCATATAAAGATGTTCGATCTTCTATCTTACAGCTAATCAATGACATATATCTTAATAGATGTCTAGAATTGTGGTCTATTCTATATTATTGACTACAAAAAATATTAAAAGAATTACCTGCTGGAACAAATGACTGCGACACGCAAAACACACCAGTCAATGTTAAAGCAACAATTAAAGGCGCTTTCCTCTTAAACTTCTTAAGTACAAATAATAAAATGAATCCAGCAACTGTGTCAGCCAACGTCACTAACCCAAAATTGACATATTTGTTGCCCTCTAGTGACACAGAGTTAATTGATAATGAATAACCATTAAACAGACTTGTAAACCAAATACAAATACATAAAATAAATCTTATGAACAACTTTGTAGAAGAAAATGTCACACGAAGCGAAGTTCTTAAACTTGTGCTTGAATTTTTCTCGTTATTTAAATTGGCGATTTTAAATTCATCGACTGTAATATGATTCATATTCGCCGCTTTCCTTATTATCTGTTCCACTTTGGTTTTCTTTCCTTTGATCAGAAGCCACCTCAGACTTTCGTCCAAACAGAATATGTATAAAATGATGAGAAATGCTGGTGCATATATTGCAATTAAAAATATTCTCCAATTCGTTAAGTAATAAGCTATAACAGCCATAATAATTTCACCAATAGTCACTGATAGTGACAAAACAAGAACAATGATAGGGCGATTTTCTTTTGTCATCATCTCAACGCCTGAAAGAAAATGCAATATATATTTATGTATTACTAGCTTGCCAAATAGGTATAAAAGAAAATTCATGAAATAAAAAATATATTTAAGGATATTTTTCATACCCCTTAATGTTAAGGGTGATCCACCCTTAACATTAAGGGGTATGAAAAATAGATGTTGGCCGATTCTCAGATCTACCCGATATCATACAAAATTTCATGAAAATATGTCCGTTTCGAAGGAGTTTGGTAACAAACACCACGACACGAGAATTTTATATATTAGATTTTTATCACGATGTTTTTTTTCTTTTTTTTCACAATGTGTAGAAATATATTTTTATATTAAAATCGTGTTAAATTCATTCAGAATAAAAATAACTCAAATTTCCTAAATTTGAGTCTAACATAGTCAGCAGTAAACAAAGGTGTATACGCCTACATTTTGCTTACCCGCATTTAAATCATACTAGCGTAATAAGCGATAAGCTTGTTGCTATCAAACAGGCATTTATATGTCTAAATAAAGAATTCTTATTTATTTCTAAATAAAAATAGTTGATAGAACACTTATTGCACTTATCACACAATATTTGTACCAAGCTGAAATCTAATCCACAATCTATTGCTTTGCAGTCAGGGAAGATCGCAAACTACTACACTAATAGAGCGATTTAGAAAATTAACGTGTTAATAAATCTATTTAAATTGACGAAATAATAAAAAAGAATTTAACCTTATGTAGGTATGCATAAAAACTTAGAAATTAAATAAAAAAATTCGTTACACTTAAATACTAACCCATGGTATAAACAGTCGAGAAATTATCGCCCAGCAAAGGCTCAAGAGTCTCAAGAGCAATAAATATCCAATACGATGTAACCATGCTCTTTGATATGCCAATTACCCCAGCAAAGAGCGTATTAAACATAAGTATGGTTTTCCTTCCAAATCTGAAAAGTTTTAAAGTTTTATTCAATAGATTTCTTATTCTCGATGAGTGTAAGAAAGGCATACTTCGCATATATGGTTTGACTTAACCGAACTGATACTATGACCTTACTGGCGACAATTAATTGTATCCTAAATTAAAGAATTCGTAACGTCAATTTTCTCGCTGGTTCTGGGACACAACATAGCGACCTATGAAACCTAAGTTTCAAGAGTTCATAAATGACAGTGGATACTTATCAATCAAATGAGCAAGTAGCCTAATTACTTGGTTGATAAGCATCCCAATCGTATAGCTACGATTACCCTTAAACTAATTAAAGTTCATATTCCGATCTCAAAACAAAAGCCCATGACTTACTTCTGGGGAAGCAGGAAGTAAAATACTTACTTGCCACCATTTTACGGGTTATAATTTAACGATAATTCCAATTAGATAGATTCAGATCAAAATTTATTAATACTGATCAAAAGTTAAAATACAGGTAATTTCTTATATTATCTTTTGAAATAAAACTAAGAATTATCCAACATTTTCGCACAACTTAGAAACTCATTTCAAGTTCAAACTGTCCAAACATATTTTCATCAATATTACGAAGTTTACAAACCCTCTCCTGAGAGGAGACCCGACACCAACAGTGGGATATTATGGCTTGTTGATGATGTTGATGACGAAGTTTGGAGTGAATTTAAAAATGTGCATACAATGTAAATATAGTTCTTTGAATAAATAAATTTTATGTGACCTAAAGTGTTAATATGTCTATTCAAGTAAACAAGGATTTCATATCAATGTACATCTAGCGGTATCAATACTTATATAAGATACGATGATAACATTATTATTTATGCTTAACTTTATCTAAATTATCAGCATTACCGTACAGGATCTGTTCAAATCTTAACAAAGCTCATAAAATATATAAGAACGAAACTAACATGTTTAATTATTGATATGCTGATATTAACCTTCATGCTAAGACCTCGGAAGATCCATGCTTCGACAGAATTTTTTCCTTTTTTGAACTTTCTGCACATCTTTTCCATACATCTTAAACAAGGCCAAATTTTATGTTTCTCCGATCGCATAATGTTTAATAAAAAATGTTAAGCGTTTTTGCTTCACTATTAATATATAGATATAATATGTTTATTTATTTACAAACTGAGTAGGGTTAGTTCCTACATCAACGATTCAATGCAGGGCATTCTCTTCTAGTCAACCTTCGGTTGGTGTAGAAATCTTACAAGGTAAGTGCACATAGGTTACATACCTATTATGTAACACTAAAAATATACACGCAACGCAGTTTACACCATATTTAAACTTATAAATAGTTATATTTACAACTGAAAACATATAGGCAGAAATACAAATATAAATATACATACACACAGATTGACACATACATAACCATTATATTAATATACTATGAATACCGGAATCGTAATGTAATAGCATACCTCGTTATTATTAGGATTAGATGGTTCTACTAGTTCATTACTACTCTTTTAACAATTGGTGGACAACCTACTTTCGAGTGAGAACGCATTCCAAAGTAGCACTGCTTGAACAAAGAACGAACAGTTCACGAAGTAGGTGTTGTGAGACATGAGAGAATGTTGTCGGCACATGAGAGAAGCAGACAAGCAGAGCACTGTTACAGAAATATGGAGCAAAGTAGATAAGTAAAGATGATGAGTTAACAAATGAAATAAGGAGGTAAGCGATTCCTGATTGGTCTGTATTGTATATATGCCTTAGAGATAATAACTAGTGGCAAGTAGTTGTCTTATTGCTTTTCACCGAATGCGTGAGATTACTATAGCCCCTCACTTACTCGGTGCGTCCAAAGGTGATGGTAATCACTTCACTCATAATCAGATGACCCCTTCGCTCATTTATTTCCTATGCTGTTAAATATAATAACCAGCAGCAATGAATATGGTACTTAATTAAATCGACTTGATTCTGATAGTGTTAACATACTTATCTGATAAAGGTCCAGTGAAGATGAGGCCGATCATGTAACCGATACTGTGCATTGTACCGACTAAAGTCCGTTTCCAGTCTTCACATCCAATGTTAAACTACAATATTTTAAAGAAATATTTTATTATAAGTGTTCATTACATATTAAGACGCCAAACTTGTTAATATATACACAAAAATTTGTTTTGAATTACAACATTTTTTTAGATATATATAAAAAAAGTTTGACCTCTTAATATATGTAATTTTTTCATTTCCATTATTAACTTTCTTAGCAAGGAGTTTAACTCAATATTATTGAAATTAACTTAAATAAATAATTATATAATTGTGCATACAGTATCCTATAGTCTCATAAAAGACAGAATGCAAAGGTCCACAAACTGTAAGAAAATGATTTCTGTAAAATTTTGATATTTTAAGACCGTCAGCAGTGAAAAAATATTTTTTCTACCTAATAGCTTTAAACGTTCAATTATTGGATATATAGTGCATATATATAAAATTGGAATAACGGAAACTTCAATGGGCTTAAATCGATTTTCATGAATCGAGACTAAATAAATATGGCTAGAATTCATTTTTAGAAAAGTTACCAAAAAACAAATACCGAGCTAAATTCGATCATCTAAGTATTGAGTTATAGTACTAAGAAACCAAAAATAAATCCAATAAAAAGACTAATTAAGAACTACTTACTTGCGCTACAAAACTTTTAGGTTTTTCATAGTCCCACTCTGAACAAATGGAGAAATTAGACAAATCAAAATCATTTTTCGTGCAAGTCCCATTGTGATTAAGTAGCTCATATTTATGACATCTGTAATCTATGGTTGAATTTTCCTCCAACGTCATCCATTTAATATTTCTGCATTCCAAATACTCACACCTGCAAGAAGTAGGCAATTAATTAAATAATAATTCGTCATCATTTTTGTCATCTGTCCCAATAGTATTTGGGGTTAGCGTTGTGTACGACATTGGAAAGAATTTCAATGTATTTCATAATCAGGTAAGTATGAGCTATGAAAAGTAATTGTAAAGGAATAGACAGAATTTAAAGACTTGTTTCGGTGATTCTTTACATGTTTAATATAATAGTTATAGGATATTTCTCTAAGCTCGAAGCTTGTGTTCCAAGTCTTCCCTATGGGTATGCTTACATTTAGTTTGACAAAAATTAGGTCCTATAGAATATTTAGCTCAATTAGATACATATGCGTATTATATTGTTGTAGTGTGTCTGTGTGTAAGTGATTGTTTGTATGTGAGTGAATATTTGTTTAAGTGTGTTTAATCAATCATATATCCAGGCAGTCCGATAAGTACTTAGGCTTACCGCCGGATAGCGCCACTATCGCCAAAAAAATTACTATCGTGACGGCTATTGTAGACGGCTTCTGTCCAAATGTCAGTCCAATCGGACTTGTAGTTTTGATTGGACGCATGTCGAAGCATACGTTCCGCTAATTTGAGAAAAATAGAAAACTAGCGATACCGGTTTATGTTTAAATTTTTGTTTTGAAAGCTGAATTGAGCAGTGAAATCATATCATAATCAAATAAAGAAATCATAATCATGAACGCTAAGATTGCCAAAATCATCGCGTCAGTTTCATCGTAATTTATCTTCCACAAATAATCAGTCAACGTTCTCTTACACCCGGTTTTTTGTAAATGGAGTATTGGTACAACTCTGTCTCAATAACATCAGTTATTGTACAGGAATCCACAATCTACCCATATAGTGTACCAATTTCGAAGTACTTTATTGAAAACTTAGTGCGTTGGTTGGTCGATTTTCCTTTTTCTTTGGAGACAGTTTGGTTATATCTCAGCAAAAAGTGGTTTTGGAGCAGCGTATACATTACCGTATGTACAACTGGCGCACAGTTAAAATTTCGATCTCATCGGCTGTAGGAAAGCGGTATGACTTACAAAATGAAACCTTTGTGCGCTCTCAATGTTAATAAAAGTAGCCATAGAGTATCTAGGACATGTCTAATCGTTTTAAACACAAAGGTACAACAACTTAGGGCTTATTTAAACAAAGACTTACCTATAATCAATACTTTCTGCAGAAAATATGTAATTTAGTGAAGACCATGAGTTAATTATTAAGAGATAACTTATTAATAACAAAAACTGAAGGTGATATCTTCCTGATAATTTGAAGTCACTTAATACATCTTCCAAATTTATTTTTTTATCAGGTAGTCTTGAATCAGCCGAATCTTCTTTCATTTCGTGTACATCATCCATTTTTCTAACTTGTAACTGGGTTTTGTTTTTATTCTTACAAACTTTAGAAACTCAACTATTATTTTAGTATAATTTACTTTTAAATCACATGTTGTCATAGTAAATATATCCTGCCTTGAGTATGAACTAGTCACGACTAAATAAATTCTCCGACAAGAGCAACAATCCAGTACAAGTATTTAAATTACGTAACATGTTGCGCACTCGCAAGCAAGAAATAACATTATTTTATTACTTAAACCCATGCATTAAACGATAACAATCAACAATATTCCTCACTTGGTCATAGTTTTGTAGATTCCTGTTCTCATTAAAATGTTGGAAGATATTACTTTAATTCAACAATGTTGTGTTTCTATTTAGCTGGTTAGTAAAGTGCGGTGCGATAAACTCTATGATTTCTGTTTTATTTCAGAATCAATTTGATTTATTAATTTGTCTTTAATAAAAATTTCCATTGAAATAGAAGTCATATTATTTGTGGAGTCATTTTTTACCACTTTTAATCTGTTCCTAGAATTTGTATTTGTGATAATACCCTTAATTCTATCCTTTATAAAAATATGAATTATAAAGTTTTTTTCACCATTGTTTCATCTAAGTAGAAATTATTTCGTTTATGATAGATTTGTGTCGTTCTTTGAATTTCTCGAATTAAGTAAAGGAAGACTTAGTTTAAAAATATGTAGTACGTGAAAAGTAAAGCTAATTAAACAATAGTTAAAGTAATAGCCAATTATATTTAACCTATCTGGAAGTATAATAGTATGCAAGAGAACAAGTGTTTTAAAGCATTTAATACCTAGTAAAAGTTAAATTTCAAAACAGAATATTTAAAAATCTGAACTGACTTAAAGAAACTACATAATATGTGGAATTAAAAAAAACTTTTTGAGAACTAGTTTTTATTGGAAAACTTTTTAACAACTTTTAATATCGTTACATAATTTATGTAACACAAGAACTTGTCGCGAGATTTCAGTACCTATTCTAAGGACTCACTTTGAAATTTTGAAATTTTCATAGCAGTCAAATCAAGTTATTTAATTTACTGCCTTACTAATCTACACAGGTAAATCTCAACATTAAAAAAATATAGAGTTAGGGCAGCGAAAGCACTATCTGAGAAAACACGGCAAATAGAAAAAAATCTTAATGTGTGGTATTACTACACTGAACTATAATAGAAGAAAAGTGTTTTAATACTTGAGTATTTTTGAATTTACGAGAGTAAATTTTTTAATAGTTGTTTAGGCACTAAATGCATAATTCAAGAAACACACAACCTATTTAGAAATAAAAAAAAAACATCAATCTTCGATGAAGTTTGTGTGGAAGACATTTTCCTCTTAGGGGTAATTTTTGGAGCAACTCAACCAACAAGGCCATTTATAGCCCAAAAGCAATGTTTACGGTCAATGTTTAGATTGGACATCACATATTCTTGTAAACCGCATTTCATATGCTACAAGATTCTCACACTACCGTCTCTTTACATATTAGAAACAGCTTTATTTGTTAAAACGAATCTAAACCTTTTTCCGCATATAGCAGATGTTGTTCCTCGAAACAGGCGCAATAAAAATAAACTTTGTCTGCATAGTCTAGGACTGCATTTATGCACAGAACTGTAAGTTGCATGGTTCCAATTGTTTATAATAAATTTCGAAACAGTTGAAAAATTCTGGACAGCCAAGCGTTTAAGCGTAAAGTCTAATCGGTGATGGGAGTTTATCCATATTTAATTATAATTATATTCGCAAGCCATGTATGTGGCAAACATGTCTTACGCCTTTTCGTCTTGTCTGTCTTCAACTTTATACCTTGCATGCGATTGTTTATCGTATGTATACGTGCCTGAGCGAATAAATGAATCTTTTCTTATCTTATCCTCTGGTATCAATTAACAAAGAGTACAGAACAGACTAACATGCTGATGATGTTTAATTGTTTAATCATCGTACTCAAAATCCAAGTCAGCGGAGTCGTTATCACCTACACGAGGCACGAGGGTTAAACTTCAAGCAATCTCAAGAAAATTTAAAAACTGCTTTTGGGGAGTCTGTTTCTGTAGCAATAATTACTTATTAATAAATAAATATTTTCGGACATTTTAGCACATAACGCCATCTAGTCCCAAGCTAAGCAGAGCTTGTACTATGGGTACTAGACAACTGATATTATTACATATATATACTTTTTTTTGTAAATTCAGAAATATTATACATAGAAAATACCCAAACCCCGAAACAAACATTTGCAGATCATACAAACATTAGGTCCGACCCAGGATTCGAACCCGAGACCTCATGGACAGCAGTCGCGTACGCTACCACTGCGCCACCGAGGAAGTCTCAGTATTGGTTTACATTTGAAACTCAAGCAATCATCCCAGTACCGGCCAATAGCGAGCGCCCAAGAAGCGGCGTCCGTGGCATTCTTTTCACCCAGTTAACACGTCCGCTCTCATGGCTGCTAAAACTATTAACTATCAGGCAACAAATATAAAATGTACAAATGTTACCCCATCCTCCATACAGCTCAGATTATCTCAATGAGTTTTTTTTTTATTTCCCATGGTAAAAAAAAATGTTTCATGGATGAAAGTTTAGCACTGCAGACGAATCCGTCGTCCGTCGCAGGCACGACTCGTTTTTAAAATGTTTTGAAAGCTGGTTCACCCGAATGCATAAGTTCTATGTAATGTAGTAGTATGTAAATAATCTCTTTTTAAATTCCAACTGAAATATTAACTATTCTAACTTAATTATTTTCCATTCCACTAGCTATTTTTGGAACAGCCCACGTATATATAAAGAATGTTAAGTAACTAAAGTTAAACAGGGTTATTGATGTTTACTCTCTGACCAAATTTAACCTCAAAAGTCAATCCAAACCAAACCCGGTGGCTCGGGAAACTTACGTTTGATGCTAGGTTGTTTACCATTGTTGTTTACCGATTACTCAGGATTCTGACATCTCATAAAAACTCATTAAAGACAATCTACTATCTGTTAGACATATCCACACACCCTTTGACATGCACTCATTCTCTCTTTCATGCCACACACACACAGAGGACTCCAACAATAAAACATTTCTTTTTTTAATGTTGTACTCTTATTTTTTATAATTAGAAGATAGAATTTTTTCATTTGTTATTTTAAACAACGTACTTTAACGTAGATAGTGATAGCTACCGTAATTGCATAAAAATGTAATGGTCTTATAAAACAGGAGAGGGCACTGGCTCCTGTAATACAGGTGTAATACCAAACACGGGAGACAGAGATTTCAAATAATTGTAATTTATATTTTATGTCAATAAGTATTTATTATTACTACTAATATTATAAACTTTGACTATAGATACGCCTATTTAAACTTATAAGGCAATACATATATATACTAAATTACATTAAAATTTATGTTTTTCTTTTTCCTTTTTTATTCTTATATTGCGAAAGCAAATGCCTTTAATCAACCGATTTACCAAATAGAAGTATCTTTGAAGAAGAGTCAACGGCAGGAGATGGGTCTTTCTAAAAAGGACAAATTTAAGAAAGTGTTTTTCTTGAGTAATAGCTCTAAAATGAAACCTTTGACAGGCACAATGGAAATTAATTGGTTGACATTCCTGTGATACGTATTCTATGACTGATTCGGTAGATTCTAACCAGGTAGACCTTTTAAATAGGATCTAATCAAGTATCTGGATGATAATATAAAATGCAGAGCCATTTTAAACAAGCGCCTTGGGTCAAAACCGAATATCTCTGCCAACTTCTGTATGTTATACGAGACTGTGATTGAAAGTTATATCATACCACCTTCTATATGTTATGTAAGTCAGTGTTTGAAAAACGCTGTTACATATTCCAGTAATAACCTGATTCCAGATAGGATTCAAGGTGTAGGACTAACCACAGTCATATTAAGAGAAACTTTAAGCATAATATAATGTTTGGCTATTATTTTAAAGAAATACCCTGTATGCAACTTGCGTCTAATGATTTACAAGTTGAGAGGTTTTGATGTCAGAAATCATGTTCGTACCAAAGATCCATAGTAAACCCTTATTAATTCTTTTTTTAAATAGCGGTTCCAACATTATCATGTTCGTACCAAAGATTCATAGTAAAACCTTATTAATTCTTTATTTATATAGCGGTTCCAACATTCCGTTTCTTCATAATCGTCATGATCAGTCCGTTACAGTCTAATACTGGATATAGGCCTCTCCCAAGGCACACCACAAAGATCGATCTGATGCTTTTTCCATCCAGCTGTCGTCGGCTTTCTTACGTGAGTCATTTCGCTATTTAGCCAGAGAGCGCCTCACACTACCTTTGCAAAGACTTGTTCTCTGCTTCAGAATACGCGTATTCGAGTGGTTATCTATTTAGCGATAGAAGTGACCAGCCTATTACCGATATATACGTTTTCAACCCAGAAACTTTCAGACTTATGTCTGTCACTTCGGTTCTCTGACGGATCACTTTATTCCGATTTTTTCCCTTCAAAAAGACTCCAAGTATAGCACGTTAAACGACTTTAAGATACACACGCAAGTGAAACTTTAATACATATATAATTAAGTCAGCTAACATGAATATTTTGGCTATTGTGAAGCTATTTTACTCTTAGCTGCGAATCTCACTCTAGATATCATCTAAGTTCCTGAGGCGTCCTCGACTTTTGCACATTATTTTTTGTATATTCACGCAACAGTAGAGCTGGATGTAACTAAAGCCTATCATGCCATATTGTCATAAAATTTTCAAACGAGTCAAACATTCTATGAAAGTATTCGTAATGATCGTAATGAAATGTTTTGTCTATAATATGAGCAAGGAGTTTCGTATAATGCTAGTTTTTGTTTGTATTCGTCGACTATAAAGAATTTGGAAGGTTTTTCTTTAGTAAATTGTTTGGACAATGTTGACTTAACTTGTCACGAGAAATTTATAAATTCTATCTTCGCCCATTCTTGCAACCTTATGAAACTATCATAATTATCACTCTATTTATTTTTTTTACTATATCTTCAGATGCTACCTAATGTTACGGATTTAGCTCCGTGTCAATACTACTTAGCTACTACAATATGTAACTGGTTCATCGACTATTATTCTGTCACAAACAACTGTGCAACATTGTATCATATCTTAGTTAGCCTGACAAAGAGGCAGTCATGACTCCTATTCTGTCCATTCTCTATTACGTTCTTTAAACTATCTTCTACGTGTTAACTAACCTTTTATATATACTTATTAACTTTAGTGTAATAGTTAATTTAAAATCGCAAAAGAAATTATATTTGATTTGAAACGTGTTGTTGTGCTCCATTGTCATCTCGGTCACGAAAATCGATTCAATGTAATCTCCTTCCGCGACCGAGAATCAAACGTGTTTGGAATAATGAGACGGTAGTTGTAATTTATACTTTGACAGATTCAATAATTAATTTATTTATATTTTTATGATATGATACTTTTCATTTTTCTGATGCCTGCTGTGAAGTTTCCTTATACAATGCCTGAAACGATGACCCACCATAAGAGCTATGACGTCATGATTTCGATGTAAGTTCAATGAAAAACATTTTTTTTTAATGTATAGGCCTACCAAAGTGAGTCTACTCTGCCTGATGGAAAGCATAAGCACAATCCAAAGGTGGTGATCACCATACTCCTTTCGAATGTAGACAATGCAGCATGGTGGCCCATACCATGGTGGTCTAGTGATGCTTCTGCATCATTGGGCCTCCGGTCTTACACTCACCAACGAAACCCGACAGCAAACATGCTACCATTATAATGATAGAGTCTTTGCGCAGAATCTTTAAAATGTTGTACTGACTTTCCATATTTAATTATTTCAACATGGTCCTATTGCTTCGACAGAATATCCAGCAGAATAGCGGCGAAATGCAATAGGCCGGTAAAACATACTTTGATATCACACACATCTTTGAAATGCACAATACTACATACTTAGCTTTTACTATCATTTTCGACGACCTGTTTTGATTATTGGCAATCGTAAGTAGCTTATAAAATGTCATCAACGTTGAAAAATTATGCTCTGCCAAATTAACAACCTATCAAAGCGTTGCTCAAAACTCTGTAAAGAACCCAGAAGTCAAATATTATTAAAAGATATACACAGAAAAAACATCTTTCATTACTGACAACTAAATAGCTATATCTGCCTCTTTCAGCCTGAATTATACAAAATTTTGTTGGCATTTAAATTGCTCAGCCGAACAAGACTGTTTCCGCCGTTAAAGAGCGAGTTCTTGAACAACTAACATCCTCATAGTAATTTATTAAAGTACCTATAATGGTTCACTCTTGGCAATCGTCATTGTCACAGCTTGATTATCGTATTACTTTATTCAAAGACACTAATAAGTTAACAATGGCATTGTGGGCACTGGCGCAAAAAGATCATTTTGTCGCATACAAGCGGTAACTGGGTTGATTGGAAGGGTTTGTCACATTTATACTGAATTCTATCACTGTGTAACAGCTATTGTAAAACACAATAGAACCACGCAACGGTTATAAAATGCACACATCATCATTTTTTAATAAGGGCCTGCCTTTGTAATTTCTTTTGAAACTGTAAATCTGATCTATATAAATAAAAATGAATCACGTAAAATGTTGTTAAGCATAAAACTCAAGAGCACCTAAACCAATTTGGTTTTTTCTTTTAATATTTTCGTTTAGGTACAAGATTAGGTACGGTTTTTACGGTTTTCTCTCCATGTGAACCTTATATGGAGAAAAAAACGTAAAAATTGCGAGCATAATAGAAAAAAGTACTTTTATTTGCCCATACAAACCATAAAGTTAGAACATCTATCGATTACACAACAGAAAGAGGTCTGTCAGGGCAGCTAGTCATTAATAATTATCATGACTTTAAATGTTTTTTGCAATGAAATTTTTTAATAAATATTTAACTTAATTTGTATGTTTTTCGTTTACCGAGTAAAACTTAGCCTACTTAAATTTTAGACTTGAACTTACGAATTTTGCAAACTTTATATCAACCGTGCCTGTAGTTTTATGAACAACACGTGAAATAGTATACGAATATTTAGTTGCAGCCACTTCTTTAAATATTTTCGTTACTTTGATTATAGAATGTGAAAAGATTTTGAGCGGTCAATAATTCTGGAATTTCCACAAAATAGGAAAATATTATGCTATCAGTTTCTTTAAATTTATGTCTTGTGTGTAGATATGTGTCATAACAAATATTACTTTCTTTCTTCCATCCATGTGTGCAAACCCAGGTCTTGAAAATACTGAATATAATCATCTTATCTCTCCACTGAGAGATTAACTGAGATTGATAATTCGGAGAAATTAGCATTTATTATTTTAAACAAGATACTGAGATCTCATCTAAATTCAAGGTCGGAAATATTACTATCGCCTGAGAATACCCGATAAGAATGCCTTTGATAAAGCTATATTTTTATATGAATTCTTTAAATTCCATATTGATTATAAAAAAGCCATCTCACATCTCACAAACGCCTGCTTGATTCAAAATTAGGTAGAATCTGTACTATAGTAAATGTTGATAAAAATCCTAATAAATTCTGAATAAGTACTCAACTTTGTCAATTAAATGCAAACTTTTTTTTACCTATTTTACAGATAAATTATGCCCAAACGCAGAATCAGTAATCATGCTTATCTCGCAATTATTTGTTCTGTGGGTATGGTAATCGAACATGCTCTCCGAGACACTGGATCTGTCACATAGTGTTACACTACAAATTTGAGACGTTATCAAGAACTGGTGAAACGGACCCAAGTATTTCCCTTTATAATAGCAGTAACCGGATAGCTGTACCCAAATATCTTTAAGTTTTTATTTCATTGTAGTCTCAAAAGGAGATCAAGGATTATCAATTTCTTAATTGCAGAAGCAAGCCTTATAGCCCACAAGAGTAAACCAACAGAACCAATCTTGACTCCATTATTCACTAAACATCACACATGTACCCCAATCACGTAATACTTCCCAGAGATGGCTCATTGTTAAGAGTCTATCGTTGAATGGTGACGTGATCTTCTGAATAAAAAACATAACAATTGTTTCTTGGCAAATTATCTCAAACATTTTTTGGAATATGATTCCTGAAAAAAAAAATACTTTTGTTTTAAATTTGACTTCTTTGTTTGTCTAATGGCTGTAAATTTAGCTTTATGATTATAAATGAGTAAGATTGAAGTAAGTTGGAAGAAAACTGCCTCGGTGGCGCAGTGGTATGCGACAGCTGTGCTAGATGTCTCGGGTTCGATTCCTGAGTCGGACCAAATGTTTGTATGATCTATATGTGTTTCGTGAATATATGTTTCGGAGTTAGGGTGTTTTCTATGTATAATATGCATGTATTTACAAAAAAAAGTATATATATTTATTAATATCAGTTGTCTAGTACCCTGGTACAAGTTCCGCTTGGTTTGGGACTAGATGGCGTTGTATGTAGAAAGTCCAAAAAAAAACTTTCTACCATGTGATAGCAATATTTTGTAGATGTTATTAAGTTCGACCAGGGTAATAAGTATGGTGACCACTACACTTCGATTATGCTCATACCTTAAATAAGGCAGAGTAGTCAGGCATACAAATGAAAAAAAAGGAAACCAGTTTAATTCGTAACTAAGTAACAATTATCACTTTATATTTTTTGTGTAGGTAAGATTATCGAATAACCAATTTCTCTCCTCCCCTTAAATCTGGGTGAGGCAAAATACTTGTCTCCTGAGATGCAGTGGTCCGTGGGCGACGGTTATCGTTTATCATCAAATTATCAATTTACTCGTTCGATCTCTCTACTCTAAAAAAGAACTTTTCGTATATCGATCAGACAGAAGAAGAAGCTCTAGACTGCCTAGTGGTTTAAGCTGTCACCACGCTGGTTTCTACTGCGCCAAGTGTTGTGGACACGTGCCGCCCATGGAGCATCAGAGACGTCACAAGGGTGAGGAGGGGGATGGGTGACAGGTTGAGGTATGCGACTCACTCGATGAAACACAGTGCAAGCTCTGTTTCACACCGGTTTTCTGCGAGGCCATAGTATCACTCCAGTCGAGCCGGCCCTTTCATACCGAAGCGTGGCTCTCCCACGGTAGTCTTTGAATAACTTACTGCTGGATATATGGCCTCCTTTTAGATAGGGTTCACTGGCCTTCTATGCCACGCTTGCCAACTTATATTAATATAATGTTAATTTTAAAACTGCAGTGTGTTATCGTCATAACATTCCCTATTGACATTTCCAACCAATAAAATCCATTTATTTAAACTGTGCGATGTAATAGAACCAGTGTTACGGTCTGCCAACTACGCGGTCACGAAAGCCGATTCAATATACTCGCCTTCTCCGACCGAGAATCAAACGTGATCAGAATAATGTGAATGTACAACAGTTTCTTGTGTCTTATTACCAATATCCTTGACCTAGGAATCGTCTGTGATAAAGGAAGGAAAACATATAATTTAAATTATTTCTTTGGTACTAGTATCAATCGTTTTACTAAATGTTATCACAGACGAGTTAATGGGTGTAAAAAATACATCCATTCATTCCTCGATTTATCCAAATAAATTTCGGTATTTCAGGACACACTGATGGCATACATACGCCTTAGAATATTAACGCTCGATGTTCTAGCGATCTCGTTATTTGAATCAAGGAAGATATTCTTATTAGAATTTTACATTGACAACACACAGCGCAAAATATAATGGAAAATTTTAATATTATTTTAATAACAGCAATAGAGGAAAACTGAAAACATTTTCAATGTTTTACTTCACTATACTGCACTGTAGTTTGAACCAATCAAAAGTGATAATGTGGTAAATGCTATGAATTCAAACTAGTAATTTACCATTCTACTAGACTTTTGTCATGGAAGTGAATGAAAATGAAGTGAAGATTTAATTTTCATAACATGTCTAATCTTTTTTTTTTAATGGAATAGGCGGCAAACTAGCAGGCGTATCGCCTGAAGGTAAGCGATTACCGCCGGCCATAGACGCCCGTAACACCAGATGCGTTACAAGTGCGTTGCCGGCCTTGGGAGATAGGGAGGGGTATGAGGGGAAGGGTTGGATTATGGGATAAGTTATTCTCACTCACTCGGTGAAACACAGCTGCTGTTTCACACCGGTTTTCTGTGAGGCCGTGGTATCACTCCGGTCGAGCCGGCCCGTGCATGCCGAAGCGTGGCTCTTCCACGTATTATCTTATAATTAAAATCATTTTTTATTGTTAAGACAATGTTGAGACCCGTAATAATTTACATTTCAGTTTTTTAACTACCTGTTTATAATTTTATTTATTTACTTCTACCAAATATTCTAAGGAAATAAACTACTATTTTGTTTATTACACTTTAAAGGTTAAGAGACTTACATAAAAACTCCTTACAATTAAATGCAGTCGAAAGCCGGTATTCTGTGCCTTAAAGACTTCTTCTTCTCGTACAAAAACTCCTTACAAAGCTTTGTTCTTTTCTGCGAACACTGACTTCAATGCAATTATTTTACATACTATGCGATTCCCTTTTTATCTTTGATGCCAATAGCTTCTGCTTGCTTTACATTGTCAGGGAGTATGTCCTCAGATGTATCAGGCATTAAAGTAACAATCGATGCTGTCACCAGCGATAAGATGCCCACCAGGAATGATGGAAGACCCGACCAATAGACAAACTGCAACAGATATAAGAAGCTTATTGACTTTCTGATTTAGAGAAATAGCGAGCAGCGCGGTCCGTACTGATTCTAAGCAATTTATGTATGACAATGTTATACAGCTTTTC
Organism: Hyphantria cunea; assembly: GCA_003709505.1. Lineage (NCBI taxonomy): Eukaryota > Metazoa > Arthropoda > Insecta > Lepidoptera > Erebidae > Hyphantria > Hyphantria cunea. The sequence goes on from PKRV01001490.1 coordinate 792,254, forward strand.
AATTAAAAATACAATTTACGAATGACAGAATAAAAGTTATGAACATTGAACTCATTTACAGTACATTGCTAAACCATCGAGACATGAAGAGAATTGAGAAGAGAGATGTCATTATTAAAATAAATACGTTTCCAAATTAATCTTATTTTACAATATCAAACATTTCTACATAAATTTATAATACAACACATGGCCAAAACAATTGCATTACCAATGCAATGTTGATTTGGCATGCAATGTTGTGTATCGCAACGGAAATACCATCGGTACAATTATCTACTAATAATGGGTTGAAATGAAATATGTATACATATCACAGTTACATGAGATAGTTCCACGATATACATATTATCTTGTTTTGTACTGTTCTCATCTTTGTGATGGATCCGCGCAGTATTTGCTCGATGCTCTCGACCAGTTGCAGCGGTGAGCAGTCCGCATAATCAACAGTCCCGATGTCACCGAGTCCCTAGAGCCTCTGCAGTTGCGGAGAGATATGGCCTCTATGGCAGTTCTATACCGCATATACATATGGAGAGTTCTCTAAAGAGGTCTTCCAATTGATCCCACCTTCTCCCTTTCTCTACAGAACAACACGTGCTGGCCTGGGAAGTCACTGCCTCAGAGTCGTAGAAATACGCACATGAACCAAATGGTTTGGGCATTCCTTCTTGTGCCAAGCTATTAAAAACTGGATCTCACTACCAGCGCTTGTGTTTCCCTCCCACTATGATCCCGGGTTCTTTAAGCGGGGCGTGTTACTTATAAAAAACAAAACAAACAAATAGAAGAGAATTATAAAGATATTATAGAAGGGTATTCTTTATTCCATCATCTTCTTCGCCATGGCATTGAAAGGAGGGTGCGCACAAAATAAAAAATCCCTGAAATACAAATAGGAAGAAAAAAGATGATGGTAAACATCATCTTGGTGTTCATTGCATATTCTGTTTACTAAATGTACAAGTAAAACTTACCAACAAAGGAGTTAATGGAGCTAAAATAGCGCCAATACGTCCCAGTGAAGAGCACAAAGCGAGCATGGTATTTCTCGTATAGGTCGGGAATAATTCCGTCGTGTACAGATACGCCATTTTGATTGTGATACTTGAATTTATTTTACCACAGACGTAAAGTACTGTAGACAGCCATCTGTAACCTATGGAGAGAATCATTAATGAAAATAATTAGCCCTAGTGCTTTATTCGTATCATGGTTCAAGGTTTTACTTAGGCCTGAAATTGATAAACGATTAAATAAACAAAATTTTCAAATAATGCAAATAGTATTCTTATAAAACAAGTACAATCAAACTACTCCAGTTATGCAACAATAAGGTTATATGACGGAATCATACAGATATGTTTATCGATTTGCCAACTGTCTAAAATTACTGTAGAATTATGTATACCTATTATTACTGTAATACTTTTAATATAATCTAAATTTCTTGATTATACGGTAATAATAACTTTGTACCTTTTAATCCTATTAAAGCGGTTGTGATAAAGAAAATACTAAATATTAAAGTGGTTATTTTTAAGAAAATATTAGGTACATACAACTAATACAGTAAAAAATATTTTACCTTTGGGCACAAACGATTGCGAAACGCAAAATGCTCCAGTCAACGTCAAACAAAGGATCAATGGGGCTTTCCTCTTGAATTTTGTTAACACATATAACAGAATAGCACCAGCAGCGGTGCTTGATAAAGACACTAATCCAAAATTGATGTATTTGTTACCTTCCAATGAAACAGAGTTTATCAACAAGGAATACGCATTAAATAAAGATGTAAACCAAACACAAATGCATAGTACCAATCTTATGAACAACTTTTTTGAAGAAAATGTGACTTGAAGAGCGTGACGTAGAGTTGCTTTTTCACAGGAAGCATCTTCACTTTTTAAGTGAAATATTTTAGATTCATCTAAAATAACGTTGTTCATCTTAGCAGCTTTCCTTATTATTTGTTCTGCTTCGGTTTTTCTTCCCTTTATCAGCAGCCACCTCAGACTCTCGTCTAACCAAAAACTGTATAGAATAACAATAAACGCCGGTGCATATAATAAAATTAAAAATATTCTCCAATTTGGTGCAAGGTAAGCAATAAAAGCCATGAGAATATCGCCCACTGTGCCTGTTGCTGATAACAAAAAAATAATCATTGGACGAGTCTCTGTCGTCACCATTTCCACAGCTGAAATGAAAGAAACTTGTGAACTACTGAATTACCTTTTATTTATTTTAGCGGAAACCTTGAACGTGCTTACTGAAATACTTACCCATGGTGTATGCAGTTGAATAATTGTCTCCAATCATTGGTTCCAACATTTCCAGAGCAATATATAACCAATACGATGTGACCATACTCTTTGAAATGCCAATCACACCGGTTATAAATGTATTAATTATTAGAATTTTTTTCCGACCAAATCTGAAAACAAAAAAAGAAGACAAGTAAGTATTAAATATTCTAATATGGCCAACTGTAATTTTAGTCTCTTTTACAATATACGTGCACACGGATAATTACATAAAACACATTGTTTATAGACTTAACTCAATAAAAAAGGTAGTTTGGAGTAGCGCCAACGCGCTGGTGTAGTAAGGAAACCTCAAAGCTTGGGTAGTAAGGAAGGGAGGTCGCGTCACCTACCGACTGACGCAGATACTCATCGGTCATGATTGCTTCGGTGAGTTAATAAATAAGATCGAACGCGAGGAGACGGCACAATGCCACCACTGCGCAGCCGACTTGGACTCGCAAAGCATACGCTGGAGGCGTCTGAACGCAAAGTCCTAGTCGGCTAAATTGGATGAGGCCTATCCCATGATGTCCCATCATGCTGACCGTTGAGGAGGGCTGGGATCCAATAGTATCTTTCTATGAGGCTGTAATACTCCAGAAAAAGACCGCTGAACGGGATCGGGAGAGGGCTGATGCCGACGACGTCGCCGGTAATACCAGCCGTCGACAGGACCGCAAGTTGTCAGAGAGTGGGGACCTCTGGCGATAGGAGGGTATTATTTACTATATAATGACTGGGCTAACAGGCAGGGGGAATCCCAGGCTTCGCCCAAGATAGAGTTTGAATAGACACGGCGTCGTTCCCAGGGGGGACCTGAAATAATATGGTGCGCGTCGCGGTGGCTTTAGTGGAATTATCACATACCTGGCTCCTCAGTCCCCGAGGATTCGGAGTTCCGAAACAATTTTCCACTCAGTCAAAAAAGGGCTGAAGTTTTTTGAACTACGTAAGCAACAAGATAATTACTTAACAACGGTATTCTGTAAGGCCATGGTATAATTCCGGATTGGGCCATTTGATTCGAAAAATGGCCTATATGATTTCATAATATTTCCCGCACAGAAAATCAACCTAAAATGACAGATTATACCCTATCGTAGTCCGTTGATGAGTGCGAGACTGGAGGCCCAATTATGCAGAAGCATCTTAATAGGCCACCATAGTATGGGTCACCATGCTGCATTGTCTGCATTCGCAAAGAGTACAGTGGCTACTACTTTTGGATTCTGCTCATGCTTTTTGCTAAGCGAAATAGTATCATTTTGGCAGACTCCTATATATAAAAATATAGATAAAGATGGAGGAATTGAAAGTATATCGGAATTTGGGTAAAAAGTCGTCGTAAGGAAAAGCCTATAACTCATTGGTTAGGACTAGAGTGTGTAAGGAAATAACGTGACCAGATCAGAGTCACCTGCTAACTATAGATACGAAAACATTTTTTAACCCACGACCTAAAAAAACATGGTGTTATATAAGTTTTACGTCGTTATCTGTGTGTGTCTGTCGGTATGTGTGTGTGTCTGTCTGTGGCATTGTAGCTCTAAAACGAATGGACCGATTTCGATACGGTTTATTTTTTCATTCAATACCAGTTTCCTTGCAGTGGTTCTTAGCTATATTTTGTTAACATTGGTCGAGCAGTGTAAGAGTATCAGCTCTTTTCCAAAACGATGTGAGACAATTTCGGCGTATAATTACTCGATTAAGTGCTTACGTAGTGGTTTTTTTTAATTTTAGCTTTTCTTATAAAAGGAGCTAGTTACCTTTTTTCGCTACTAATATTTCACAATGTAATAGGAAAACGAACATTCAAGAACAAATATTCTAAAAACAAAGTCGTTGAAGCCTGACACAAACTCGTTGAAGTGTGTCATCAAACAAGACGTTTAGAAGTACCATTTCAAGGTCAGCCTTGAAATGAAACTTGTAAATATAGTAAACGGATGTTTAATAATACAACAAATCTAACTTCATTGATGTTAGTTTTAATAAGTATGTATTAGATTGAGCGACAAAGGAAAATCTATAGTTACTACTAAAGATATGCGACTAAACAGTAAATTATATAGGTATATTGACGATATTTAAGAAACAAAGAATAAATTTAATTAATTTCTCCTGATTCATATTTCTTTTGGGAAAACGATCCTAATCACTATACAAATAATTGAATTAGAGTGTACAGATTTTCCTTTAACAGTCGCATCGGTACAAGTTACAAAAATATGACCCGGACCTAGTCGAGTGATTTATTTCAATTAATTTGCCTAATATTCCCTCCCTGCCCTACTTCCCATCTCGTCAATCATATAATACTACTAACTTTTCCATTTCAAGAAAAGAGCTTGATTGAGGTCGATACCATACAGTTAACTCACTTGAGTGAAATTAAAATTGTTAAAGTCAGCATTAAATTAGTTTGTATTTAAACTTAACCCTGCTTATTCATTCAGACGTACAGAGGAGAGTGAAAGATCAATTTTTTCATTCAACATCAGGTTTGTTCAAAACCCGGTTCAAATGTACCTATGACGTATAATATTGAGTACATCAGTGATAAGGATGTGGGTAAGTTGAGGTCATGAATTACCATAATTTTCTTCATTCAGGATTCATATTCAATATTATGTTGATGCCATTATACATTTTTATATTGAAAATGATGCCCAGACCTTTTGGTCTAGTGGTTAGTAACTCTGACCGCTAATCCGAAGATTGTGGAGTCGATTCTCAAACAGGGCAAATAATTGCCTGATGACTACGATCATTTGTTCTGCGCTTGAGTGTAATACACCATACATGAATTTAGAAATATCACAGTATTTGTCTGTACAGGTTCTGCCTAGTATGGAATCTTACGGAAATCTTATGTGAGATATACGTGATTATTATTATTACAGACTACTATAATTAACGTAGATAACGCCACGGGGCGTAACTAGTCTAAAAAAGTTTAAGTTAATCTTCATAGCATGAGCTATCTGCCAACGAAAGTCCTCTCAAAATCGATATAGCCGTTCCAGAGATCACCCGGAACAAACAGACATACATAGAAATAAATAAAATAAATGCTTTTTGATTTAAATACCATAGACATTTTCATACGCGTTTAGTGAAAAGCTATTGATCTGAAAAATACAAGTAGACACTTCTATTTTATTTATATGTATGTATAGATAGTTTTATGCAAACCATTTGCAATGCTTACTGACAAATATGCTTATGGAGTACATTTGTCAGCAAGTGTTGGAGTATGATTTGGTAATTGATCTGTAGGTCTCAAGTGTCTATGGTGTAATAAGTGTAGTGAGTACTTGAACTGTTTGAACTAAGTCACTAAACAGTACTCATGTCTGTATTTGTAATGCGTTTTCTATTTAAATATACATGTTTATCGTGTAACAAAGTCGACATAACCTTGAAAGTTTAACTATCTACAAATAGTTCATGGTCTACAAGTTTCACCTATCGTGCCTTATGGTCATAATAATAATAACAGAACTGAACCCAAAAACCAGCCAAAACCTATGCTAAAGTAACCAAACAGAACTGAACCCAAAAACCAGGCAAAACCTATGCTAAAGTAACCATACAGAACTGAACCCAAAAACCACGCAAAACCTATGCTAAAGTAACCAAACAGAACTGAATCCAAAAACCAGGCAAAACCTATGCTAAAGTAACCAAACTGCTAATAAACACACTCTAAGATCTTGTTATATTAACCTGCCAAAATGACTCTTCTCGGCCTAATGGAAAGCATGAGTATAAGCCAAGAGTGGTAGGACTTCTTTCCAAATGGGGACGTGATGCAGCATTGCGACTAATACTATAGCGACTTAGAGACATGTCACGCCATGGCATCCATCCCAAAGATGAGAACACCACACCACGTAAGAGTGAACTTGTGTCTTACATAAAAGACATCGTTGATGCATGATGAATGCAGTAAATACAATAATGTACTGCAGAAGCATCACTAGGCTATCATGGTGTTGGTCACTATAATGTATTGTTGCAGTGTCTGCATTCACATTGAGATGGATTGTGCTTATGCTTTCCAACGGGGAGAGTAGAGTCACTTTGGCAGGCCCATACATATGCTAGAGAAGAAACATCACACTTTGTTAATTACATCCAGCTTCCACGAGACTTTATTCGTTTGTTTCCAAGTATCTTATTATTATTGACAAAAAAACACCCTGACACAGAATAAATGATCCTACTCATCATATTATTTTTGGCCTCGATTGGAATGGAAGCCACGATGTCCCACTCAGCATTCACGATCGCTTACCAATAGACAAATCTTCTAACTATTTCCGAGTCTTTTTACCAATTTAAGATTCTGGTCGTGGAGCAACTTCTATCAGATTTCCATGACCCGAATACTAGGTATCTAAATTCTATAGAAATAATGTTGTAGGAATTTTCAGAACTCCAACACTAGTTGTTTACAAACCTATCTGACAAAGGTCCCATGAAGAGCAGACCGATCATAAAACCAATACTGTGCGTTGTGCCGACCAAGGTCCTTTTCCAGTCTTCACAACCAAGATTGAACTAGAAAAAATAACAAAACATCAACAAAATACTCCAGCATCATCTCCTTCTTAACATAGATGTAAAAACCAATTTATTTATCAGACTCACTTCGGCAACGAAGCTGTTTGGCTTATCATAAATCCATTCAGAACATTCAACGCCACTGGACTCGTTAAAGTTGTCTTCAGTGCATGTTCCATTAGAATCAAGAATGTCATACTTATGGCATTTGTAGTCTATTGTAGAATTCGTATCCAATATTGGCAGTTCGGTGTATTTACAATTTGAATATTTGCATCTGCAAACAGGTTAATAAGTAAGTAATGAGATTTATATTTTTACGAATTTTCAACTGCGGTTCTGCGCGCCTATGTGTCAGTCATCGCGGTATTTATTAATATACTAATGAAAAGTAAGCTTACAAATAGGAGATAGGCAATCAAAGTAACTTCATGCCAAATTTCATGGAAATCGGTGCAGCAGTAAAAGCGTGATAGATTGATAAATTTATAATGTTATTATGAATTTAATACCATGCATCATGGCACTTGTAAGACGGTACGACTTAATTGATACTACGATCTCAAGAAGAATCAGTACTAAGTTTTTTCGTTCGTTACTCGTTACTCCAAGTATCAAAGGTGAAGACGCTACAAGCATCTCCTCAACTGTAAAGGTTTACTCAAAGAGCTGTACGGTCTTGTGTTTCTTAAAAGGCACGTACACGTTACTAGTAACTACCTCGATGGCGCAGTGGTAGGTAGCATATGCGCATGCTGAGCTTGAGGTTTCGGGTTCGACACCCGGGTCGGACCAAATGTTTGTATGATCTACAAATATTTGTTTCGGAGTTTGGGTATTTTCTATATATGATATGTATGTATGTACAAAAAAAAGTTTTATATTTGTATCAGTTGTCTAGTACCCATAAAAAAAGCTCTGCTTAGCCTGGGAGCATATGGGGTTGTGTGTCAAGATGTCCGAAAATATTTATTTATTTATCAAAATTTATTACAATCACTTCACAGACAGGCAGACAATTACTTTCGAATAATTAATAATATTAGTGTGCATCCATATCCATGGATATATATAATTCTAGAGTTACTTAAGAAGTTACGAATATCACTCCTGAGCCACTCTTACAAGTTGTTTGCGAGGATCATTACATTACGAATTGTCTTGCACAAATTCGATGTCTTTGAACCCGTGAAACAAACAGGGTTTCGAAAAGGCTGCAGTACCGTCGACCGTACACACTCTTAGGCAAGTAATTAAGAGAACATGGTGAACATTCCATGGAAGCAACGCATAAATTTATCTAAAATAATTCCAGAGTTACTTACCTGTGGGCGACGTTTTCTGCCGAAAATATATAATTTATGGGGAATCCCGAAGTAATGAATGATAATACACTTATAAGAAATAAAAACTTTATGTGATATCTTCCAGATATTTTTAACTCACTTAACACATTCTCTAAATTACTATTCTGAGTTTCTGAAGCTGGATTCTTTTCTTTATTCATATTTGTTTTTTTACTTATTTCTTCTGCTTCACCAATTTTTTTTGTATCTGATTTAAAAGTAATTCTGCCTTCTTTTATTTCAATTTGTTTCATTTCGAAATTTTTTGCTTCTACTTTTATTAAACTATAAATATGATTATCTTAACTCTCCCATTGTTTTTCGATGTTATCAGTTAGGTAATGGAGTGCTTCACTCACATTAACAGTTGAATGCAGTCAAATTACTATAAACTCAAATAAGAGGTATATTATATGTGCGGAGAATAAATGATGTTTAATATCACGAGCAGTCTACTCTTATACATCAAGGAAAACGATAAAACATCACACCAATGTCAACAATGGATACTTCAATGACAATTTGGTAACGCTCGGCCTAACAATGGAGTCGATTAGAAATGCCATACCTTGTAACTCGCGTTTATCATCACAGATTTGTACAACTTCTCTCACTTACACAACATTATTTACACTAATTATTCTTTAAAATTAATAAAATCCGAAATAAATGAAAAATATTTTTTTATCCACTTGGTTTTCCAACTGTCAATTTTCTATGATACAATATAATTAAATCTCTGCGCACTGCGCCGGCACTGCAGCATTATTATTGCAACTGTGGAGATTTAAACAGCTGGTATATAAAAAGTATATGTTGTCGAGCCGTACGATGCAAAACCGTCACAGGTCTCCAGCGACCGAGCAACTGATCGACAAAACTCGTGAGCAAAGGCCATGCCATTTTCTCCACACGAAGGCTAAGATACAATACATAACAAATCGATTTTCTCAAAGCATTATAACACGCTGTCAACGTAGTACATACTTTATAGTATGTGGAGTTATTCTTTTAGTCAGTCTAAACAACTATAGATAACTGGCTTTTGCAAGTCAAATGCCGCCGGTTATCGTTGTAGTAGTCCTTCTTCTAGAATCAAATAATCCTCATTGTAAATTCCATCCAAATCGGCTCTGCAGTTTAGCCGTCAAAGCGCAACAGAGAGACAGAATTTGTAATAAGAGTGCTTAAGTATGGATTAGTTTTTTCTAAGTATACATCATAAGACGACTCTTTTGACGAAGTAGAAAGTAAAATTAAATTTTTGGTGGTCGCTAATCCAAATAGTGTTTAGTTTAAATGCTAATAAACTTAAAAAAATATTGTTAACAGAATGTAAACAAAACAAGTTTGAAACTTATTTCAGAATTCGGAACTTATAGGAAATTGGGCTCTATTATAAATAGTTAAATGTTTCTTAGATTGATCTCAATCTTAATTATTTCTCAAGATTTGTCCTTTTTAGGGTTCCGTAGCTCGAAAGAAAAAAACGAAACCCGCTAGGATCACTTTGTTGTCCGTCTGTCTGTCTGTCAAGATCCTTTTATTTTATTTATTGTGGTGATCAACATAAATATATGACAACGCCATCCACCGAAGATACACTGAACTACGGAGAAACGTAGTGTACGAAGAAGCTACCAATCCTGCATTGCGCAATAGAATTTCTCGCGGCGATTAACATATATACAACTTCCCAACATCAACCGTTGGGCAGTGGCCCGCCAGGCATGATCACCTCGCCTGGTCGGAGGATCCTCCCTTTGTGTTGGAGGAACATGTGACCTGTTCCTCCACATTTATATTTTTTATATCAAATACTTAACTTGTCTCTAAGAACTGTGGAAAAATCAAACTTCTAAGCCTACGCAATCAAGAGATACAGCCGTTTATACTGCAACTTTTCAACACTCGCAAGGGAATCAAAACCTACAAAGTTAAACCAAACTATCTACTACTTGCAAAGCAAAGCCGCGGTCAGAAGCTAGTTATTAATAAATACTTCAAAATATATTAAGGTTCATTTTGCTAGTAATCCGGTTGGTTCAGCAAAACCCTTAAAAACCAGCTAAAACCAGCGTCATTCAGGCTTACACCTGTAACAATGGTGAATTGGGTTAATTTTTAGCACTGCTTTATAGTTTTTTGCAATGTTCCAGTGGGATAAGCCAGGTAAAACGCAATAACAAAAACATAATACACCGTGGGACGCAGTAAGTTAATAAACCGATCTATGTTTACCATACTAGACGCCCAGTTGAACATTCCTAACAAAGAAACTATTTCATACTCAATTCTTTTGAAACGTAACCATTTCTATTTATAACAATATCCTTTGTGAACAGAAGTTCACACATAATATTATCATTATACTCCGACCATTTCAAAAATACACTGTTTAAGGAATGTTAGTGACTTAAATGGTGGATTAAAAATAAATTAGAAGCGTTATTCACATTTACTGAACGAAAACACACTTCAAGACCTACATGATGATGTTCTCCTAGCCGATTACGTCCATGGCGGCTAATATCAACCAAGACCAGTCAACTACGCAGGAGATATGATAGTGCACAAGTGTGTGCGCATATACAGGTGCACTCTCTGTTCCTCCTCTCTCATAATGCGATGGGACGGTTAACCGACACGACCGGGGAGAGATCAGGCGCAGGACCCACTTTACGTGCTCACCGAGGCAAAAGGGTTCAGACACCAACTTCCAAACCTCAAGCTGTTGTATTTATAGAATCAGTTAAAGATCAAGGTCCCGGGTCCGAATCCCTGGTCGGGTAAAAGTGTTACTGAGGACAATGTAGGTCCTCAATTACACATTTGCCCGACCAGGGATTTCTGAGATTTAATTAAGATTAAAATCAATCTAAGAAACATTCAACTATTTATATAACAGAGCCTAATTTCCTATGAGTTCCGAATTCCGAAATAAGTTGTTTTGTTTACATTTCATTTTTGAATAATTTTCATCCAAAGCTACTAATAGTTCACTGCCAGACATATCGTTACTCTCCTTAAAAAAGAAGGTTTGGCCTACTGTACTACACTGGCTAGACGGGGTTGTATAGGGTTTGTTACAAGTTTTCCCTTCTTTTTTAACCCGCGACGTAAAACAAGGGGTGTTAGACGTCGTATCTCTGTATGTGTGCCTGTCTGTGGCATCGTAGCTGTCAAACGGATAGACCGATTTCGATGCGGTTTTTTTTAATTTGAAAGCAAGTTTCTTTGCGGTGGTTCTTAGCTATATTTGGTTAGTATAAGTTCAGTAGTGTAAGAGTATCAGCTTTTTCGAAAATAATGGAAGGCGTTTTTATCGTATGATTACTCGATTAAGTGCTCGAGTAAGGGGTTTTTAAAGTTTTAATTTTAGCTTTTGCAATGGTAATGGCCTGCTTAGTTTTGGTTCCTGGTGGTGACACTTTGCACTGTTAATATGTATTCTGGAAGACTTTCATACAAGTACTAAATTATTATCTAATATCTTCTCCATATACAGCAATATTTTTGATATTTTCAATTACTTTTACATATTGAAAACATCTAGATTATAACAATCTTTGAAGCGATTCCGTTCACATTAAAGTTATCTTTGACTGCCTCTGTTGCGCAGTGGCAGCGTATGCGACTGCTGTGCTTGAGGTTTTGGGTTCGATTCCCGGGTCGGATCAAATGTGTGTATGATCTGCAAATATTTGTTTCGGAGTTCGGGTGTATTCTATATATAATATATATTTATTTACAAAAAAGTATACAGTTTAACATATATATAAAGCAATAGTCTGGTACCAATAACACAAGCCATACTTAGCTTGGGAATATATTTTTATTTATCTTCAGCCGCTTCAAAGATTGTTTCTCATTAAAATGTTAGATCAAAATTTGAGCTCAAACAGGCAGTAGTTTTTAAGTTTTTGAAGCTTACATATTCTATCCTAACGTTTTTAGGTACGGTAACGGTTTAACGTAACTTCATTCACATGATTGATACTAATTTGATAACGTTGTCATCTCCTAAAAATGCATGTTGTGATATAAGGCTTGCTTAAGCTAATGTGTTGCAAGCGATGTCTGTATTTCAAATTAAAAATTCAGACAGTGCGAGAGTTCATAGTTAATTAAAACTTGTGCAAGCATATTCTATACATTTTGCAGGTCAAGGAACACACCATTCACAAGTCAAAAGTCACCTCGTATTGAAAACACAACTTGTAAATTTGTTATATAAAATAATATGACAACGTAAAATCACGATATGAAACGAGCCGGCAGATCTTTAAGTTTCACTACCTCCTATAAGTTTAAAGGGGAATAATACTCTCACTCGGTGAAATGCAGCAAAAAATGCCTAGAAAAAAAAAGGTTTTCGATAAAGCTGTTGCATCACTTCGATCAAGTTGGTCCATGTTAACCGAAATCCGGCTCTATAAGAGTTGTTCCCGAGAATCTTTTTTTATATTAGCCTACCAAGATGTCTCTACTCAGCCTGATGGATAGTATAAATGAATCCAAGAGTCGTGGTCGCAATCCTCATTGCGAATGTAAACAATGTACATATTTCTTCACGTCCGCCTTGAAGGACCCGGAATCTCAACCAAAAATCCTAAAAAATATTTTCTCTAGGTTTTTGATGCTCAGACTACTACTTTATATTTACGCCATTAATGATAATATGCTGTATTATTAGTTCTGTATATATATAATACTATATACATGTATATATCTATCTACTATCCACCATATGCTATTTGTGTATGAGTGTTAAAATATATATGTGTAAGTAAGTACGAGGTGTGTTCAAAAAGTATCGCGAATTTTGATTTTTCGCGAGTTACGTATATTCGAATTTCGATTTTTTTGTGGCGTTATGTTGCAACATATGTCTTTCACTTATGCTGATAAGTTCGGCCATTTTGAATTTTCAAGTAATTGTTGACATCTGCTATGCTTGCGCGTGTTTTGGTTCGTCTTCGATTTTCACCTATTCAAAAAATGGAACAAAGAATTTGTCTGAAATTTTGTGTGAAAAACAAAATTAAGTGCGCAGATGCATTTCGAATGTTGAGTGTGGCATACGGAGAAGGTGCTTCGGACAAAAGTAATGTTTATTGGTGGTACAAAATGTTTTTAGAAGGCCGAAAAGATGTGAACGACGAAGAGCGTGCCGGACGCCCGAGCACTTCAACAACAGACGAAAAAATTGATGAAGTGTAGAAATTTTGAACACACTACGTATGTATATGTTTAGATGTAGTAACTCAAAACTCATGTCGACTGTGTGTTGTCCTGAAAAAAATTTAGCCTCGAAGCACCTACCTTCCTATATATCCACACCCCCAAAGGTTGGCTGGTAGAGAATGCTTAAGGCATTAAGTCCGATATAAATATGTGCATAAAGTTTTAAATAAAATTAAAATCAATATACATAATCAATTACGTAATCTCACGTCTCATTCTTGACTGATGTAAGCAGTCCACAGGCAAGTAGGAAGATTGAGAAGATATTAAAGGAAGATAATAATGGAAGGGATGGTAAGAAAGTAAAACTTTTTGAACGGATGAATAGTGCAGTTAGAACAATAGATCAAGAAAATCAGAGTTGAGTACGTATGACCTGTGTATACTATCTCCGCAATCATAAAACCAAAACAACAACACAGGTTTTCTGTTTCAAACAAATCAAATCTGCTTCTGAGTACGTCTATAATGATTCACGGTTGATGGAGTTCGTTAATAAGATTTATGCACCATTTTAGTATTATCCTGATAACGACACAAAATGAAAAAATGAAAAAAATCACAATACAAAAGTCAATATTTTTTAATAATGTACTTTAATTATACCCAAATGTAGTATTTTCTTCTTTTTTAAGATAATTCCAACACATTTAAAGGGGACTTAACCAGAACTTTATAAAGCGGACAAAAAGCCTTATCCCTATACCCTTACTCAGAAAAGCAATACGTGGATAACACACATTGTCCTATGTTGTCCTGGGAATACATTAACTACCAAAAACTAATGTATGTTTACCCAGTTTTTTTATATGCTTAAGTGAATCTACTCTTCCTCATAAAAAGCATGAGCAGAATCCAAGAGAGTGGTCACCATACCATTGCGAATGCAACAATACCGCTTCTGCCCCATTGGGCCTCCGGTCTCGCACTCGCTAACGAAACACGACAGCACGAGCGCTCCCATTTTACGTTGATCTTCTGTGCGAGGGTTGTACTGCCCCGGTCTAGCCGGCCAAAAAATACTTACTTTCACTATATATGGTTAATCATGGTACAAAAAACTATACAATCGTAACCAAGCAACATAAATAGTAAATGATGCGGTTTAGCAGGAACATTGGAAGTAATCAACAAGTAACTATAAATAAAATATCTTTTGCCCGCGGTTCCAGCTCTCCGCCGCTTAAATCCCAATTCAATCATATTCTCGCTCGGCAAAGAGTAATCAATGTCTTTCCTTAAAAAAACAAAGTATCTCCGCACCAAATTTTATCGAAATCGGTGCAGTGGTTTACCCGTATAAGGTTAAAAGACAGTTACTTTCGAATTCATAGTATTAGTTTTGATATGAAACTTTTAATATATCTGTAAAACTTAGATAACAATACTTCAATACGAATTCATTTCTTTGATATATTTTTTCCCATTACAACAATACAATGCAAATTAGTATTAAGAGATAAAAACTAACGCATAATTTATTAAAACAATTGGAAAGAAAATATCTTTTATGGCGCAATCAATTTTATTACGTTATTCCATACGTTAATGGTTGTTATCGAGGCTAAGATGGTGAATCATTACTTGAATACTAAAGCAAAATGCGCAAATGTAAAGCTTTTCTAATAAATCGGATAGAATACTTTTGATGTGGTTTTAATATAGTCGAATTTGTTTCATTATAGTGAACTTAATTTATAAATAAAACAATAAGACGCTTTGATCTTTGACCCATGCAACGTTATTTGCGTCTTTTTTTAATCATGCTCGGTTCCTACTGGTCTAAGCGTGATGTTAACTATCCCATGTTAGGCACGCCACCAAAACACACATTT
Organism: Hyphantria cunea; assembly: GCA_003709505.1. Lineage (NCBI taxonomy): Eukaryota > Metazoa > Arthropoda > Insecta > Lepidoptera > Erebidae > Hyphantria > Hyphantria cunea. The sequence goes on from PKRV01001490.1 coordinate 807,566, forward strand.
AAAAAAATTGGAAATCGGTTAGATAGTTTCGGAGTTCAACAGTGGGAAGAATGAATCAAAAGAATAATATGTAACTGGCTGATCCGGCAAAAGTTGTTTTAGCATTAAAAAATTGATAGTCCTAAGGACTACCGATAGAAGTGATAAAACAAGTTATCACTAAAAATTAGAAATTTCAAAATACTTAAATTAAAATTATCAACATCGAAACATTAGCATGTCGGTGACGCGAACCCATGAGATTTTCCCGTTCAAAAAGTGCTCAACGTGGCCAAAGAAGTTATATGACGTCAGGATGTCGGTGACGGTGAAGTGGTGACGTGATCTCATAAAATTTCATTACGATTTCGATTTTCCTCATAAGGTTTAACTCCTATCGATGGTAGTGTCAACTTCAACGCGAGCAAAGCCGCGGGCAACAGCTAGTTTAAAATAAAACATCAAAGTAAGCTTTTAAATTAAGAATCAATGTGACTAATTACTGATATTATTTAAGATAGTTATCTGCCAATAAACAGGTAAAAGTTGCTGATAAATATAGGTTTGTCCAATAACTTCTGAAATCGAAATCTATTGTGAAACTGACCCTTCGATGATAGATAGAAATCGTCAGATATCGTAATATTTAATAATCAAATATCTATAAATTGTTCCTGTGGCAGGTGAAATAAAATGTACATAAGTTTTACTTTCCAATGACCTTTAATTGATGATGATAACTATTATAAAGGATTAGAGAGGATTAACAATGTTCAAGTAGGTATTATACCGCCACGTTTCATAAATGAGTAATTTGCTTTCTGAGAAGTTAAAAAAGTTAAAAAAGGTGTAGTAAGAAAAGCTAATGTATATAATAGACTAGCTTTTTTCCGCGGTCCCACCCGTGGGGATTATTGCGATAAATAGTAGCCTATGCATTTTCTCAAGAATATAAAGATTGATTTCATCCAAATTAATTCAGCGCTTGACAAATGGAAAGATTTACTTTCGGATTTATAAGAATGGTGTGGATAAATAGCCATTACCTTTAGTAATAAATGCAATTGCCCCACAACAAACCACACAGCCACACAGTCAAAATTAAGGAAATCATCAACTTCTTTTGAAATGATTTAAAATAGAAACTAATAAAATGCTGGCTGGTAATTTAGACAATTGCGTCAAACCCTAATTGAAATATAAGTGTTTCCTTCCCACTGTGAACCCGGGTCCTTTAAGCGGGGTGTGAAAAAGCATGTCACCAGGCAGCCATAGTGTGTGTCACCCTGCTGCATTGTCCTTATTCGTATTGAGGATGGTGACCACCACTCTTGGATTCTACTCATGCTTTCCATCAGGCAGGGCAGAGTTATTTCGAAAGCTCATAAAAAAATATTTTCTTCGATTTCAACAGAATATAATATCAACACGTATTTTTTAAATGGCGTAACAATCCACACACAAAAACATCCTCCAATCCTCACAAACTTTCATGATGAGAAAGTAGCCTTCAAGGCTTTTAATAGTTCAATGTCACCCTCATTTCTTTTGGCATAAGATATATTATCCATTTCAGCTTCAGTAATATCTACATTATTCATTTTCGCTGCTTGTTTTATAATGTCCTTAGCTTCATTTTTCCGTCCAGTGATTAATAGCCATCGGATGCTTTCATCCAGCAGAAAAAATAAAGTGGAAAAAGTACGCATGGCGCATAAATTACTGTTAGGAAATTTCTCCAATATGGGATAGACCATGCTATGAATGCCATCAATACTCCTGCTAAGACTGTAGTGGTTGTCATTAAGGTGACAAATGTAGCTCGACTTTCCTTTGTTACCATTTCCACACCTGAAATGCATTTTTAGTATTTCTCTTATAATAACAGTTACTTATTGTCAATTTGATGGTAAACGTTGTAACGATGTTAACGAAATAAAAAAAAAATAACTGCTATTTAATCTTACTTATAAGTATTATATTAAGTATATAAGTAAGTAGCCTCGGTCTTTCTCCAAGATCAAATCTGTCTCCGTAGCGAAATTCATCCACATCAGTTCAGCGGTTAAGCCGAGAGAGACAGACAAACAGCCGGAGTTACTTTCAAATTTATAATATTTGTATGTATGTCATCTGACACACGATGATTTTCTATTTTTAATGGTATAGGGAGCAAACGGTTATACACATTACTTAATAGTCATCACTTTCGACTATGAAACCCGAAACTCAAATTCACAGACAGTCAGTGTGTTGATACGCTTTGCATACTCCTGTAATTAAAGGCGGAAATTTTGACACCGTCAATTAAAGAAAATGAAATATATATATATTTTTTTTATATATTTAAGCTGCCAAAATGACTCTGCCCTGCCTGATGGAAAGCATGAGCAGAATCCAAGAGTACAAGGTCATCCAAGTCATACAATGCAACAACCCACCATGGTGACCCACAAATGGCGGCACGATATTGAGATGCTTTTGCATCATATTTATCTGCATTACGGCATCATTTTTAATTACAAATGAAAAAATTGATCACGAGAGATGAAATGCAGTTTTAAGATGCTCAATTTTTATGTTTAGCAACAAATTTCTCGGCTCGTATAGTTTTTATCTTACTTAAAGTGTAATAAGAATTTAGGGATGACAAAACAACCAACCCAGTTTACTTCAAAGTTTAGGAACATTTAACGGTATATTGTACGAACTAGATTGTAGTAATACAACCTGGACTGTGAAAACTGGAAGAAGCATTTCATTGGCAGTGTACACAACTTCAGATATATAGCTGAGTTGCTGATCATCGGACCGCTGACTAACAAGTATAAATTATTTAACATACTAAACGTATATTACGGCGTTTGGATTTGACTTCACTGAAGGTTCTTTGGCACATGGTTTACTATAAATAGCATGATTTTTGTTGATCCTGTCTGATTTCATTGGTACGCTGATTAACTGTAATCTACTTTAAACGGTTAAAAAAATTTCAAACTGTGTACATTTTAAATCGGTTCATACGAATTCAAACAAAGTGTCACTGACCTATTAGTCTGGTGATTAGTGATACTAATTATCCTAGTAAAGTCAAATTAGGATCTGAATATCTTAAGTAATTTTATAGAAGTTAGATGGAATTTTTCCTCGGTTGCACTGGGAATGGTGCACTGGGAATGGTTGCACTGGGAATCTTAGGTGTATATTTCTGTAAATAACATTATATACTTTATTCTCCTGAGTTCTTTTATTAGGAAAACAAATTATAAAGAATCAGGCAGTCGGGGCTACTAATATTGATATATAGAGTAGCTTCGCGTAGTCTACAACTCCGCCCGCGTTAAGATCAGTTTTCGAGGTGATTCTTCAAACTGACATAACATTTTTATTTATGAGCCGATTGAAATAAAACAAACACTAAATGTTGAGTGTAGCAAACCGTAACGCATAAATGTAAACCGCATTTAAATGGGTTAAGCCGTTCCAAAGATTAGCATGCACAAACGCACACAGAAAAAGTTAACGAGGATTGGTTATTGGTTAACCCAACCAAATGTCAGGTGATGGTTGTGGGAAGCAAACGACTGCTAAACAGGTTGTATATGTCGGGCATCCCACCAATTGTATACAACAACCTGACTACACCTCTGAGTACAGTCCTAAAGAGCCTGGGGCTATACAAGGACTCAACATTTGATTGGCGGGCACAAGTTACACATGACAGCCAGAAAGTCACCTCGTGTTTCCGCTCTATATATCATCTTAAGAACATTCTTCCCATTTAAACTAAGCCTACGCATATGCAGCCCCTAATTATTTCCCTAATCGATTATGGTGATGTGTGTTATTTCGACATATTTTTTACTGAATAGGAACAAACTAGCAGATGCATCGCCCGATTGTAAGCGATTACCGCCGCCCATGCATACCTGCAACACCAGAGGCGTCGCGTTATAATATTTCTCTTTACGTATCTTTCAGTTAACTACCATTTAGATTTAAATATATGTGCATTAAAGCAAGTACATGGTTTTATTTCTATCGATTCCAGACACACTTAAACACAGAACAATAATCTTATCTCAAAACAGACGAGAGACAGAGTTACTTATTACAACTGAAGTTTGAAGTGCAATGTAAACGGGCCATCGTTCTACGGCAGTATTTGTGTTAGGTGTCAAGAACTATTCAAGCCCTGAAACTTTCCTCATAATGAACCGAGTGGTATTTGAAACTTTTGAATTTCTAATTGCATAATAACCTTTATTTTACAAGTAAAACGGATTACTTAGAGAATTTCATCAATACTTTGCGTTCAGTAGATTGATATGACGATAAAATATAGCACTTCTTTTTTCTGGGCTTTATAAAAATATAGAAAAAAAGGGTTTACAAATGACTGCACGGTTGACCAAGTGATATAAACGGTCGCCACGCTACTTTGTACTGCGCGAAGTGTTGTAGATTCAAATCAGACATGGGAAAACACTTTGTGTGACCCAAAAATTGTGATTCTCAGTCTGAGTGTCCTTTGTGCCCATTTCGTGTATGTTTGTAAAGTCCCCCGCGACACAGGATTTATTCTCAATGCGAGAGTAGTATTTTAAAAATAAATCTATGATCTAGTGATGTAAAAAAGGAAAGAAAACTTCAAAGGAATCAAAAGACGAACAAACAAATTCATTCGTGAAGATCATATCATTGTTAATCGTGTGTTGTCAAACCCTTTTCAAGACAGTGAATATCTGAATAGGCTAGTTTTCCGATTTCTCATGTCGAATTCCTGAAATTATAGTTATATTCCCCTGTGGTTTAAAAGTGGGTAAGAAAATGGATTTGTTCGATTATAACACACTATGGCCACATGTACCAAATTTCCAGGAAATTAGTGATTTGTAATTATTTGCCTCTTTAGACTGTCTCCATGGCGCAGCGGTAGCGTAAGCGATTGCTGTGCTTGAGGTCTCAGATTCGATAACCGGGTCGGACCAAATGTTTGTATTATCTGCAAATATTTGTTTTGGAGATTGGGTGTTTTCTATATATAATGTGGACGTATTTACAAAAAAAAAAGTATTTGTGTATTTATATCAGTTGTACCCATAGTACAAGCTTGCTTAGTTTGGGGCTAGATGGCACTGTGTTAATTGTCCGAAATATTTATAATTATTTATTTATCAGCAGAGGACTGTTGGAGGCTATTAAAAATGCAATAAATTTACTGACGTTACATACCAACTAATTTATCATAAAGATTATCTGTTTTTTTTTATTAGCGTTTCTTGAGTTGGAATCTTCATCTTCACTACGAAAATCAAAGAGACTAACTATAAAGTCAAAACAGTCTGGAACATTGTGATAACATTCACGACGTAACCTGTAAACTTATAAACCCCAATGGATCCTGTTCAGAATATCTAGAGACAACCAATCAAGGTACAGTCGACAAAGCAATGTTGTCAGTGACCATAGTTATTGTTTTACCGGGCTATGTTCTATTCTAGTAAGTACCTATAAAAAAGTTTTCTACCTCACATTGTAAAGCACCACTGAACCCGTACCTAATATTAACCACAACCTAACAATAAAATTGCCCAGGATCTATCCTCACTCACTCGGTGAAATACAGCGCAGTCGCTGTTTCACACCGGTTTTCTGTGAGGCTATGGTATCATTCCGACCGAGCTGGCCCATACATGCCGAAGCGTGACTCACCAACAGACTGAGAGATATATTTGTGAATTAATAATAAACATAATTTTTACCATACTTTTACACCATTTTAACTTTAATTTTAACTGGAAAGTAACTCTTGCTACATTTTTTTTATTAAATATAAATACGTTAGGTGAGACTGTGAATCGAGATTTTAAAACTGTCGTTTCTCGTTGCAGTCAAAGCGAAATCGCCCTTAACTTCCTGAAGAATTTCTAACTCGAATAAATGTTACGATTATATTACACAGGGATGTCCCAACTTGATACTGTCTTCAAACATTCAAAATACCGCGTCATCTGATTCAATAAACCGTCTTAGTTCACCTCAAATTGTAGCCCAAACTCAAATATTTGAACAAACATTCACTATTGGACAATGCTAAGTAAGCGCGCCAAGAATCTACGTTATTCATACTGGGCTTTAAAAACAGGGAATGTACTTATTGTGTATAAAAACTTAGTTTAGATGTACGATTTAAGGGATAAACTGTTTTCTTTATCATTTACTTCTACATTTTAAATTGGTACTGAAAAGGTCATTGGACGAGCAATTAGCTGTACTTTAAATGATAGTCTCGATATGTAATAAAATTAACGTGATACTTTTTGCAAAAGTTTATAGAAGCGTTTTATAAGTTTTCACATGATTCGTGTAGTATGTATAAACATTGCATATGTGGTTGTCTGGAAGAGATCGCCGTGAGCGATAAGACTGCCTATTGTAACATTTGCATATTTGTGGCTCAATTTTGCATGTATACAATAAAGATATATACAAAAGATATCAAAATACTAGCATTAGTTATAAAATAAATGAGGGGGTGTAGCAGTAGTTCAATAATATGACATTTATCATCTTGCATCAAAGCACGCTTTGCTCGTTTTTTGTTATAATTTTCGCTTTTTTCAAAATTTATTCCACTGGTTGCAGGAATGTTAGCGGTAACATGTTATGACATCTTACCGCTAACTTTTATTTTAAAAGTGTGCGTTTTAAAAGTTTGCGGTAACATCTCATACACATAAAACAACTAATTTCTTAATGATTTTCATATTAATGAAAGATAAACGGTTTCTCAAATATTTTTTTTTGAAATGGCCAACTTGTTTTTGACCAAATCTGGCCAATGTGAAACTTTATAAAGTATTAAAGCGGCCAGTCTCGTTAGTGTCAGGGGTTCTCATTGAGAATTTGTTGTGTTTTAAATTTTTGACTTTAAAATATTCTTTTCAACTTGCAAAACCTCTCAACTAACAACCAGTCTCAAGATGTTTAAAGAAATATGTCCGTACTGTAATATCAACTGCAGAGTCATGAGTCTTTTCTTGCTGCATTAGATTTCCTGTTTTCGTGGCCATCCACTGGAAGCTCAAACATAGACGCTGGCTCCGTTCTAAATCACACGGAAGCCCGTTTGAGTTGCTGCCAACCTTACTAAACTAAATCGGATTTAAGCCTTTTGAACGTTAACGAATTTTAAATAAGGGTAGTTAGCTCGCTGATTTCTAAATGGGATTTACTAAAAATCATATAGATTTGTTCCCATCAAACGTTTTAGTAACAGATAAAATTTGTATTGTTACATGTACGTATAACATTACGTAATCTTTTATGAAAGAAGTATTCCTGAATTTTTTATTTGTTGATAGATTTTAGAACACACTAACATCTTTATACATTATGTCCTCATATTTTATATAGATACTTAACATCAACATCTGTAGAAAATCAAATTAACGACACACGTTTGCATGTAATTATACAGCGTGCCTCAGTTTGACTAGCTGCAGTGGTGAGTTGATCACCTCCTACTGCGCTATAGGTAGCCATACACAATAGGGTACTTGACACTGCGGAGAGCGGTGTGAGGCGTGACAGCGTCCTGCCTTGGTCTCGGTCTCTCGACTGTCGTCGATGAGTCGTGAGTGAGTCCCACACACGTCCTTCATCTCCCCAGGGAGGGTAAGGTGCGAAAAGCATACCCCGAGATAAAGAAAAGAAAAAAACGGTGCCAGGTTTTTCGGCGCTATTTTTGATGTGCAGGTATGTCCTCTACTCAGCTTTAGCTTTTTTTTTATATTTAAGCTGCCAAAATGACTCTGCCCTGCCTGATGGAAAGCATGAGCAGAATCCAAGAGTGGTGGTCACCATCCTCAATGCGAAAAAGAACAATGCAGCATGGTGACCCACACTATGGCGGCCTGGGGGGAAGGGGGATGGTGAGGGGGATAGGGGGCGTTGGATTGGGGTATGGGCCTCCGGTATCCTCACTCACTCGATGAAACACAGCGTAAGCGCTGTTTCACACCGGTTTTCTGTGAGGCCGTGGTATCACTCCGTTCGAGCCGGCCCATTCATACCGAAGCGTGGCTCTCCCACCTACTGTATATTAGCAACTTTAGCGTTGTGGGTTTTTTTACCAACATTAGCATTGCCTCGGTGGCCTAGCGGTAGCGTATGTGACTGCTGTTACTGAGGTCTTGGGTTCGATTCCCAGGTCGGATTAAATGTTTGTGTGATCTGCTAATATTTGTTTAGGAGTTTGGGTGTTTTCTATCTATGATATGTATGTATTTAAAAAAAGTTATATAAGTATTATATCAGCTGTCTAGTACCCATAATACAAGTTATGCTTAGTTTGGGACTAGATGGCGTTGTGTGTTAGATGTCGGAAATGTCGATGTAGGAAAGCTACAAATTGTTTCGAGTTAAGATATAAGTCTGTTGGTTTTTGTGTCCGTTCCATGTATGCGCATAAGATACATACAGGATTTAATCTTGTTCAGGAGTGGTATTTAAAAAAAACACAGGGAAATAGTGATACGTAATGCTGTCGGGTCTAATGTATATTTCGTACTGGACCTGTCTTGGTACGAAAGTCAATTATAGTGTAAGTTACTTTGATCACTCAACTAAAGAACTTCAAAAAAGTCTGATTTTGTTTAATACAACCAATGACGCTAAATTTGAAAATAACATATCCTTTGTATATACAAAAATGCTATATTTGTATTTAATCCAAATTTACATAATACCCTTTGATTTCCCAATCCCACGAAAATAAACCGCATCTGCGAACGAACCCCTAAACGAAGATGAAATTTAATAAAAGATAAAAAGAGTAAAGTATTGTCGAGAAAAAATAACAAACATAAGAAGTACAATATCAGAGAGATATCGTTTAGAATAATCGAATCTGTGAGAGAAACTTTAGAGGTTTCAGTTGGGGTTCGAAGAAAACATGTAAATACGAAAGCCGATAACAGATAAACGCGGGACCCCAAAATCAAAGGCCTGACGTAAAAAACTTAGTGTATGGTATACTTATGTGAATTAAAGTATGAAGACACGTATGCATATATAATATTGGACTTTCTTTTTTTCTTTCCGAACAATTACTTTGTTAGCACAAGTTTTATTATAAAAGTTACCCGTAAATTGGAGTTTATGAACATATCTGACTGAAAGGGGTCTTTTCGTCTTTTTATTAAAATAAACTATATATTTGTCTATTATTTAAGGTCGATTTTGCTGAACTTTGAGTTTAACTCTGATATTGTTCCGTTTGTGCTGAAAAATGACTCTTCTAATGAATATATCGATCATTAAAATCAGTTTCTACAAATGGCTACACATTTTCCTGATAGGAAATTAATACGTATTCTATGTGGACCTTTATCATACGGAAGAATCAAGAACAAGGATATAGCCGGTATAAGGCAACAGAAAAATTAAAGAAACTTGTCTTTGAAAACAATATGCAAAAAAACAAAGTAAGTGTATTTGTTCGTGTATCATGCAATCCAGGACCATTCTCCTAATCATCATTAAATGTCACCTCATTGCACGAGTTTGAAAATCAAATGAAATTTGGCCTCACATTATCTCTGCCTAACTGTAGTGTAAACACGATAAATTTTACCAACATTACTCAGATGAACCCTAAAGATGCAAAAGTAATACAGATACTCGACCACAAACGATGTTTTTCCTAAGACAATATTTATAGGACGGTCCAAATGTGTAGCCCAATTCATTAATGGGCCCCAGGGGGGTCGAACTCCTCTATTTTTCTTCACACCTTCGCAACGAACGTCTTATTTACGGGACAACGGGGGGAAATTCTATTTCATGTTGTCACAGAGCCGAGTTTGAGAGAAGACTAATGGGGAAATATTTAGAAATACTCGTTGGGAAGTAAAACCTTCCTATCTTTAAAATAAATCGATGTTTCTTACTCACATTAACAAATTAGGTACAGGGAGAAAGTAAACAGTTGACTGCTTTGTGGCGCAGTGGTAGCGAATGCTACTGCTGTGCAAGAGGTCTCGGGTTCGATTCCTGAGTCAGACGAAATGTTTGTATGATCTGCAAATATTTGTTTCGGACTTTGGGTGTTTTCTATGTATAATATGTATGTATTTACAAAAAAAAGTATATAAGTATTAATATCAGTTATCTAGTACCCATAATACAAGCTCTGCTTAGTTTGGGACTAGATGGCGTTGTGTGTTAAAATGTCTTAAAAAAAAAACAAACTTAGTCCCAAATTCGAGGCATCCATCACGAAGTTCTTATACCTACCCTGATTACCATATAAACATACTCATAGGTCACTAGTTGACTCTCCTGTCTCCTCTCTGACGCTCCTACTTGTCCAAGGGTTATATTAACTATCCTATTTTAGTCACGCCAGCAAAACACACACTTAAAAAAAACAGCTTAATGCGAGTCGCGCAGGTTTTTTAGTATTTATTTTTAAAATTACAACTTTTTAACTGTCGTATTCATGAGAAATATCTTGGTGAGAGACGGTCAGTGAAGTCTTGGTAATAGGTATATTTACCCTTTACGAGACAATTGGTTGGAAACTTAGATATAGAACAATTGACCATGCCCGTTAATAACCGTGAATGTCAACGGTATTTTACATTCACATATGCTACCTTCTAGAACTATCCTTCATAATATTGCTAATATTTAATACATTATATTTCAATCCCACTAATAATGTAAATATGAAAGTTACAGAAGTAATTTAGATAAATATGATTGTGGCGACTTCCACATACAGCGCAACAACATAAAAATATACAACAGCGCCATCTACCGAAGAAACATCGAACTACGGAGCAACGAAGAAAACTAAGAAACTACTAATCCTAAATCGCGCAATAGAAGTTCTCGCGCCGATTAACATATATACAACTTCCCAACATCAACCGTTGGGCAGTGGCCCGCCAGGCATGATCACCTCGCCTGGTCGGAGGATCCTCCCTTTGTTGGAGGGACATGTGGCCCGTTCCTCCACAATGATCAATTTTTGTAATATGGCTTATATATCAGAATAACATATATTGTACTATTTGCCGTGATCGTACAAATCATACAATACATTTAAAAATGGTCAGACTTTCTTAATGAAATTGTACGCAAACTCAAGAGCAAAATCAGAAGCTGTAATCTGCGTAATCATTACCTACAAGATGCTAATTGAAAATTAAGTATAGATTTAAATCGTAGCATAATATTCCTTCACGAAAAGTGCCTCCAGGCTCTATCTTTATCAGCCTCTAGCCCTCGGTATAATGTCTTATTACTGTTATTGTTTTAATCTCGCGGAACGAATAATTGAAATAAATTGAGACAAAGATTACTCTGGAAATGAATTGAAGTATCTATATTTTCCTTCCCAAAAAATATTTTGGGTGATTGTATTTTGTCTTTTTTTTTAAGTTTCATCAAAGCCACAGTAAACTCGTATTAACTAGATGCTTATTGCTTTTCACAAGTGTATGAGGTTACCGGAACTCAAACCCCTTCCTAATGTCTGAGAAGGGCATCATAGAGCGTCACTGCACTCTTGAATTTATAAGTTATAGGTCTCCATGGATAACGGCGGTCATTATCAGTCGGTCGGCTTGCTTTCCAAGTCTAAATATAGACTAAAACTTATTACAAAACTGTAAACGAAATCAGAACTTTTAGTAGATCTTTTTTTCCCCCAAGGTAATAACCTAATCACCTCTATTAAAAGCTTCTACAAAATAATGTTCGTTGAAAAATTATAAAAGAATTAGATCTCGCTACATTGCACGGTAAAAATCCTAGTTTCGGATTTTTGTTTTTTGTCTATTTCCAATTTCATACAATTAAACATAACTTTAGCAATTTCATTTACAGCCTAGATAAGGTCAAAACATTGACCTAAATAATAATGTAGTCCTAAACAATTGTAAATTATAATTTAACTAGAACTTTACACATGTTTGTTTAACACGGAACTGAGATAACAAGGGATTAAGGACCTGGGAGACTGAAGGACTCGTCATTGTTTGGGTGAATCGATAATTTCGTTAATAATTTATTTTAAACGCTAAAGTTTCTGATGATAGATGTATGGATATTTTTGACTTTCACACCGGAACTTCTGAACGAATCAAAATGAACTTTGACACCGAGAATTTTTTTAGTATTTCAATACGAGCGTAGCTGTATTAATTGTTAGTATTAATGTACATTTGCATTTTATTATCTTATTTGATAATAACTAATTAGGATTGGTATTTATATCAGTTTTCTAGTAAAACAATATCTGAAAAAATGTTAATTTTTCAGTCTGACATCCAATCTGTTTTAATAATTTACTTAAAAACACACCTCAAATAAACTCAAAGTTGCATTGAAATAGTTTTACTGCACTCAATCGATTTCTAAATAAACTTGCCAACCGATTTGCATTGATATGTCATTAGCAAACTTTCCTCTTTAGCTTTTTCTAGACATTGGAAGCTTATTTAGAATCAGCGGTGGTTTTATTTGAATAAAGCTTTTAATCTATTCCCAGTTCATTATTAGACTGAATACGAATGTCGTCAATACTTGTTCAGTCTAAATTTTATTTCTAGTATGGTCTTTACTAAGCGTTATTTAAAGTGATAATCACGACTTGCTAAGTGATTTAAGATCATAACCTATTAGAAACATACATAGGAAACTTGGGAAGTAAAAAAGTTGAAGGTAAGATGATTTTTGAATTGGATTTCTATATATAATTGTTTTATTCTTACATGGGCACTAAAGAGAAGAGGAAGGAGCATTTATTTACCATCAGCCTATCGCAGTCCACTGCTGGACATAGGCCTGTCCAATTTCACGCCACTTAGTTCGATCTATGGCTTCTCGCATCCGTCCCGCGCAAATCATCGCTCCACCTGGCCTGTGGACGTCATACACTACGTTTGCCGAGACGCGGTCTCCACTCAAGAACTCGTTTACGGTTAAACGTGGACAACGTTTCGGCTCCGTATGTCATTATTGCATTTATTTATTGTATTATAATCATTGAAATTTTGTAGTTGCTCATCAGAAGGTTGCGTGTTCCCGTGACGACGATGACATCGGGATCACCAATATAATGCTGTGGACTTTTTAATAAATCACTCGTTACGGCTTCAGACTTTATTGGGCACCCTTGTTAGATGGCGATCGACAGACGACTGGCTCGCGCAGGAGTGTTGCCTGTCTTCGAACATACACAACATTGTTGTGACTAAATGAGCTAAGACTACACTCAGATACTGAGAATTTCTATATATCAAAAGGGTGCAGACATTTCTGTCCGTTTGTCACTATAATATTATACAAGATACTTAAATTGAATTCTTTACATTTACCGTTATTTCTTTAGAACTTAAATCTTTATTTTTTTATTTTCAATTAATTTGATTAATCCTGCATTCGTATTTTTTATTTCTGTGCAATGAATGTACGTTAGCTAGTAGTATACATCTACGTAAACCACTTTTCCACTTAGTTTCTAGAACTTACTAAAACTTTAATACTTTCGTAGGCAATCGTAAAAACCATTATTCTTCTTCATACGCTTAATAACAATTGCTGTTCAACAAAATACTGATGACGGTAATATAACGTTATACTAATTTATTTCAATTTTAAATATAATTAAATAACAACCAACGTCCATTTTGATTTTAAAACAAAAGCTTTGTTATGCCATTAATCTGCGAAGAAACGTTTCATTAGTAAGTTAAGTTCAAAGTGAATTTTAATGCATCTTTTCTGTTACGTTGCCGACTTGTTGTGAACAAAAAGTTCGCCAACTTTTTTGTTCCGAACTACCGCTTGCAATCAGAGTCTGGCTGCCAGTAGCGCAAAGTAGATAGCTCTGGTCCATCGGGGGAATTAATACTAAATGTTGCCAAATTTCGGATAAAAATTAGCTTTATTTAACCTATGTTTTCTTTAACTTTTAGATCTTGTTAGTAATTATATCGTTTCAAGAACAATGGAAATTTAAATTCTGGATATAAACTAAAAATAAATCAAAACTGTTTATAATTATAATTATAACCACAGTTATTTACTAAAACTAACAAAGAATATGCACAAAAAGGAACAAATAAAAATTTTCATCTTAAAAGACAATGAAATGCATGATTTTTTTAATTAAAATTGTTATTATGGCTTATTTCTTATGCTTAGAGCAAATATTAAAATTAATGAATCAATCAATTAAGTATCAGCCTACATACATATCAACCTTGTGCTCACTTCACATAGATTTTTTACATTTTTACCAAGGGATGAACAAATCTATGCTTAGTCACCTTATAAATATTCGTCTGTTCAACGGTATTTTATTATTCTGCATCATGTTATGGCCATATATTACACCAGAATTTAGAAAAACCATGTTTAGGATACCATAAAATAAGGCTATCAATCGTCTATTAGTTTTGCAGTTCTGGTCTTTCTCCTCGTCCAGAATAAGTACTTTTTTTTAACACATCTCTCCCATTGGCTATAGATCCTGTGTCATGGGGGACTTTATAAACATACTTGAAACTGACACAAAAAACACTCAGACTCATGTGGGGTTTGAACTCACAATACAATTAGCGCAGTAAAAGTCGGTGTGACAACCGCTTAAACCACAAGCCCAAACGTGCAGTTAAATTAGCAAGATGGCCAAGATATCACCACTATCTCATTTTTAGACATCATATAGTTTAAAATTTACACACAAACTAATTCAAAAGTTACACAAAACCTAAATACGTCTCGCAGGCGTATACCTCGATAGGTCAAAAATAGTGGAATCTACCTTAACAATACGAGCACCATCTGCTAGCTCCTGGTGGGCACTGAGTTGGCGAAAAACCACAACGCGTTAGTTTCAATCGTTAAATAGATAAATAAATAAACAAATAAATATTTTTGGACATTTTAACACACAACGCCATCTAGTCCCAAACTAAGCAGAGCTTGTACAATGGGTACTAGACAACTGATATTAATACATATATACTTTTTTTTGTAAATACATACATATTATACATAGAAAACACCCAAACTCCGAAACAAATATTTGCAGATCATATAAACATTTGGTTCGACTCAGGAATCGAACCCGAGACCTCTAGCACAGCAGTCGCATACGCTACCACTGCGCCACCAAGGTAATCGAGGACGCTTCGCAGGAGTAGAATTGGCTTCTAGGATTCAGAAGCTAATGTCTTAATCCGTATATTCTAAGGCTAAAAGTATAGCGCTAATGTGTTTCGTGACTGCTTCGTTGGCGCAGTGGTAGCTTACGCAACTTATGCATGAGGCATGTTTTTATGATCTGCAAATATTTGTTTCAGAGTTGGGGTGTTTTCTATGTATGTATTTGAAGAAAAGTATGTATGTAAAAAAAAGTATATATGTATTTATTTCAGTTGTATAGCCCTGCTTAGTTTGTGTCTAGATGGCGTTGTGTGTTAAAATGTCCTAAAATATTCATTATTACCATTTATTTATATCCTAAAAAGTTTCTTCCGCCCTTCTGAGAGTTATTGACCAGCAAACCTCTATTCATGTTTATAAATGCAAACATTTATAATCGACTGATATTTTTATTTGTTCTCATACCTTCCTTTATGTAATTAACACCAGTTTTCCTTAGGGAGGAACAATTGTATCGATTCAGTTGAAATAAGAAGTTGGGGGCGAACAAGCGAAAACAGAGTTAGTTTTTCAAGTGGGTAAGTTTCTGTTTATGTTTTTCTACGTCTCTAGAATATGGTTCCGGGAATAAGGTTGTATATACTAGCAAGAGATGTGATTATATGAATGTATTTAATTACAAACATTGGCATTCAAATCGATCCATGGTGTTGACGTCACTTAAACATTTTGCTTACGCATACTAACTTATCTCACTACATTTTAGACTTACTTTCATTTCTAATAATTTGGTATATTTCTAGTTATTTAATTATAGCTCATATAGTCTCACAATATTTTATTTTTCTTATTTTCTTAAAGATAACTCTTAGGAATATATTCTGTGTCGCGGGGGACTTCACAAACAAAATCAGTACAACAATTTGCGGATCACACAAAGCGTTGTCCAAAGTGTGATTTGAACCCACAACACTTGGCGCAGTAGGAAGTGACGTGGCGACCGCTTAAACCAATAGGCCAATCGTGCGGTCGTTCCGCGTATTCTGAGACCTATGTATGCAAAGAGTTTGGTAATATGTCCGACATGATCTCATAAGTTCAGAGACCAGTCTATCACAAAGATGCACCTTTGTGATAGACAGTTTCATAAAACAGTTTCATATTGAACTATAGAATATGAGACACATTTATTTAAAAAAATAAATAAAGTATTATTATATTATATATACACAGGAATCAATACACATGAAATATTCCCATCGTAGACTAAGCGTCAGGCATGTCTAAAATATAAATATAGTTCAAAAGACTAAAACCACAGTTACAACGCTACACACGCTTCGTTGACGAAAAAACATACAAGTAATGCTAATAAAAGCGTGTTAACAAGCAAAATTACTTTAAATAAGTAATCAATTATTAAAAAAATAAAACCCGACTATCGACCGGAATGATAACATGGCCTCACAGAAAACCGGAGTGAAACAGCGCTTGCGCTGTGTTTCACCGAGTGAGTGAGGATACCGGAGGACCATAACCCAACCCCTCTCCCCATTCCCATCCTCCTCCCCATCCCCAAACGCCGGCAATGCACTTGTGAAGCCTCTGGTGTTGCAGATGTCCATGGGCGGCGGTAATCGCTTACCATCAGGCGATACGTCTGCTCGTTTGTCCGCGATTCCATTAAGAAAAATACAAGTTACATTTTTCATATATTCGTAATCAACCTTACTTAATGTATTTTGAAATCATTTTTTGAAAGTACTTTTTGACGCCAAAAATCCTTAATTTTGTTTTTAATTTAATTTTGATGTACCCAGTGTCACTCTCACGATTAAGACGAATCTATTGACAACCCTCACATAAAAATACAACAAGCCGTTTAGGCTCTAGGGTGTGCCAATGAAATATACATACACTCGAAAAAATAACCCTCTTTCTTTCGCAGTCGGGTAAAAAGAAAAGCTTTTAAACAACGATTGTATAATATGGCTATCCCTCAATACTTTTATTACATGTTCCAGTTTGTGTCGACATGTGGAGGGGTCTTGAAGGGGTATGGTGACACATGTTGGCAGCTGAATCTTATGATATGACTGATATTGATTTTGGTTGACAAACTTTGTTTGTTCTGCTGTTTATAAAATTGCAAAATGTTTAGTTATTTAATTTTTGTTAAACTGTGAATAATGAATTCATTTGTAGATTGCAGGAAGGTTAAACGCAAACTGCAAACTTACGTTCGTAATGCTATGGATCGCATATAATTATGCGCAAAATAGATTACAGTCGCTTGCTATCAATCAACAATCAATCAACCACCCATAATGTCCCACTGCTGGGCTCAGGTCTCCTCTCAGGAGAGGGTTAAGGCCATACGTCCCCACGCTGGCCAAGTACGGGTTGGGGACTGGCAAGAATACGCTGTGGCTACGTCTCTGCTGTTGGATGTTTTTAAGCCGCCCGAAGGCCTCCAACTGAGCTTCACGACTATTATCGTATGATAACAACCGGGACCGACTGCTTAACGTGACCTCCGAATCACTTCACTTGCTATGAATTGATGATTTTCTTTAACATGTAAAAGCCTTGTTTAAATTAAATCAACTCAACCACACATGAACAACTGTTATTTATACCTCCAGACCAGTGTACAGTAAGCCTTAATTAACCAAGGGAAAGATAATTCAGTCAACCTTAAGGTGAGTGTAGATCACACGTTTATGATCATCGGTTGTTATTGTGTAGTTAAGTAATCGTTGTTGCCTCATTGGTCTAGCGGTTGACGTATGCGACTGCTAATCAAGAGGTCTTGGGCTCGAATCCCGGTTCGGGCCAAAAGTGTTATTGTGTTTTTCTGATTATAGAAATACGTAATAACAGCTCGGAGTGCGGAAGTTAGGGTCTGAACCCCTGCGCCTGATCTATCCCCGGTCGTGTCAGTTAACCGTCTCACCGGATTATGAGAGAGAGGGAACAGAGAGTGCAACTGTGTTTGCGCACACACTAGTGCACTATAATATCTCCTACATATTTGGCTGGTCTCCGTGGCCGATATCGGCTAGGAGTTCTCCTAGCCTATTATCAATCGTTGAGAGAATAATTATAGATATAAGAAAGAGTACACCGTGATCCATAAATAAGACTAAGTAAATAAAATCGGACTATCCTATCCAGTATTTCTCACTACTTTGAATAGTTATATAACATTGATACGAAACTTTGATTGGCTTTTAAAAATTCATGTAGCATTTTTGTACCGATATCAAAATTCATAAATCGAACAAGGCTGGGTGAGAATCGAATATATTTCCTAATCGATTCTCATATCGGTGCTGTCGTATCATCGATCATAGATAACCGTAATGTTGCCATAAAATTGTGCACATCGGTATCAGTTGGATGTTAAATTTGAAATAACTTGGAATATAAAAATGTTAGGGTATTTGACTATCTTTGCGTACAGTATTGTATGACCCAGGCAAGGTTATATCTTTTAAGGGTACCGTAGTACTTACAAAGATCCTTTATAGTTTCACCATGCTCGCCTGACCGTTCGGTTATCAACGACTAAAGAAAAATAAAGACAAAATAAGGTTATGTTTTAATTCATTAACAACAAAGATGGGACAAGGTATTATGCACAACGATGTGATACACTCTTAAATAAATTAAAATGAGTTAATTAACAACAATAAAAACATACCAATTATTAGAGAATACTTAAGGATGAAACGCACATATTAATTAACACTCCAATTAAATAAATAAACCACGATCATATAAATTAATGAACCGACACCAAAGATGCACGCGAAAGCATAAAAATACCTAAAACGCGCTTCGGTCATTTCTATACAACTCAGGTATTTTGTATTCGTACCTTTAGAAGCCGTACTTCCGTATAGAACAGCTTTATGGATTACCAGAGGGTCAAATATCTGAAAATAATTCACCCATATCATCAAAATCAAAGTAATAATTATTAAAGTTTGCATTATAAATAAATAAATATTTTTGACGTATGGCCTTAACCCTCTCCTGAGAGGAGACCCGAGCCCAGCAGTGGGACATTATGGGTTGTTATTTGTTTTTTTTTGTTTGTTTGTTTGTTTAAATATTTTTAGACATCTCATTAACATCAACACACAACGCCATCTAGTCCCAAACTAAGCATAGCTTGTATTATGGGTACTAAACAACTGATATAAATACATATATACTTTTTTTTTGTAAATACATACATATCATACAAAGAAAACACCCAAACTCCGAAACAAACATTTGATCCGACCCGGGAATCGAACCCGAGACCTCAAGAACAGCAGTCGCATACGCTACCGCTGCGCCACCGAGGCAGTCAAAACGATAATTATAAGATTGATTGAGTTAAATTCTATATCTAAAAGGTATAATTACTTGTTGTAGTTAAATTCTATGGTAATAGTGGAGGCGTCTGACCCATTAATGATTCGATTTATCATGATTAAATCGTTACTTCCCGAGTCCTTGCACTAATATTTTTGTGGTATTTTGCGAGTTGTTTTTTTTATGGAATAGGTTAGGCAAACGAACAGACGTATCGCCTGATGGTAAGCGATTGTCGCCACCCATGGATACCTGCAACGCCGGAGGCGTCACAAGTGCGTTGCCGGCGGCCAACCTTGGCGGATGGGAAGGGGGATGAGGGGAAGGGTTGGATTATGGGCCTCCGGTATCCTCACTCACTCGGTGAAACACAGCGCAGGCGCTATTTCACACCGGTTTTCTGTGAGGCCGTGGTATCCCTCCGGTCAAGCCGGCCCATGCATGCCGAAGCGTGGCTCTCCCACGGTTTGATTAGTTAGATGCATTTGATGTAATTAACTTTGTAAATGTTACCACTAGAGTTTATCTAACGTTAGCTGCTTTTTTTTCAATGTCCAGTGTCCCTTGGACCTTCATTGTACAAACTATTGTGCTATGACACGTCGAAACATATTCTGTAGAAACTTACAGCTTCATGTAATTATTTTTACAATTTTGGAAACTTTCTCACACTTCTTTCAGATATAAACATAGTCAAACAAGTACTAGTTAACCTGGGGCTTGCTAGTACTTATTATAGGCTAAATTCCAAGAGGACACATACATTTTATTTATTTGTATTGATTTGGGTTAAAAACATAATATGAAAAGGATCCCCTATAAAGATATATATTTATACGCCCTTTATGTTAGGATAATTTGTACCCTTTTCATATATATTTATAATAATATAGAGGGGACTTTTTTATAAGGATTATGAACATACACAGAGAAAAGTAGTATGTAAAGAATAATACATACTATTTGTAAAGATCTGGATTAAGCTTAAATCTATGTTGTATTATCAACATGCCACAATGCCCCACTGCTGGGCTCGGGTCTCTTCTCAGGAGAGGGTTACGGCCATACGTCCCCACGCTGGCCGAGTGCAGGTTGGGGACGGGCAACACAACGTCGTGGCTACATAGTCTTGCCGTTGGATATTTTCAAGCCACCCAAAAGCCTTCAGCTTCACGACTGATATGATAACAACCGGTAATGACTGCCTAACGTGCCCTTCGAATCACGGAGACACTCATGGCAACATGCCACCAGCGTATCACCCATCCAGGTACTGACCGCGCCGTCGTTGCGTACCCTCGGTAATTTTTTCCAATCACCGAGTGCAACTGGGCTATGAGCGCCTCAATGTATGTTGTAATTGGCATAATAATAAAATTGTTGTTATATTGAAAAGTTCTATTTCAAAAGTGCATACAAACCCAAAATGTATAAACCGTTTGAGAGATAACATTCTGGTTTTGTCTGGAGGAGATCAATCAGACCGCCATAATATTTCATTAAGTCAGTTTAGGATAGGCTGATAATGATGAAATTTAGTCAAAGATCTCTTTGCTAAGTATGTTCCTGTTAATATTGATAAAGCCTAAGCATAAGACATAATTTTTTCTTACCCCTTGTGCTTTCGAGGCAGCCTAAGTTGATTTCCTAAACAATGTTACATCAGTTCCAATGAATTGTTGGTGATTTTCTTTATATTTTTATCCGTACATATCCTGATATGTGAACATTGCGCCTCTACCGGCAGTTTCACCAATTAATATCTTTAATTATAAAATTGAGTTTCCGTGACAATAATAATGAGATTTTCTGCAATTAGCGACTTTTAACATTGGTAACGTTATTATTTTCGCACATACGCCGTCGCTTCACTCTCTGATCTTTTGATGGGTAAGGTTTACGTAAGTAACACGATACATCTAAATATTAGGGGTACAAAATCATCGATTTGTATTGTCAAACACAAACTCGTTTTTTTCAAAACTGCAACATATTTTTCAATCAAAATATGAACCTAATTATCTATACATTGTTGCCAACTAATCGGAAGTTCTTTGATGCCTTTGCGATGACAGAGTGGGGATTTAGATTCGTGAAACTGTAAGAAAGCATTTTGAACTTTGGGAAGAAAAATTTTCACGGCGTAGAAAATTGCCTAAGCCAATCAATTTTTTCGCCACCACAATGAGTCATAGCGAAGCAAGGCCGAATACAACATTCTTTAATAAATATGGCAACCATACAACGAAGTTTTTAATCCAATTACTTAGTTAAGTACCTTAATTTGTTTCTATCAGATTACCTCCACGGCATTCTATCTAAAAAAGTTTCCAACCCACACCTCAGTTCACTAATCAAAAATACAACTGAAATTCAATTTAAAATAAATCACATTCCAAAAGTTGTAATAAGCCACCCATCACGATAACACATCTAGTCACATGCCCTCCCAAGCTATTATACACCCGAAATATTTCACGGTCCACCTCATCCCGTAATGTATACCCGAAAACTTATTGAATAGAAAATCAGGGTTCCAATAAAACGCTGTCAAACCCAACATATGTGATGAGACAGGTACCGCAGACAAATATAATCTTTACTTTTTTGTTGTGATAAGGGCGGGAGAGTATTAAGGAGAATTCGTGGTGTAGTTATTTTGTGGTAGGAGCTTGTACTTGCAGTCACGTCGTAATGTTTGTTGTCTGAAACAGGATAGTCGGGAAAAACATTGTTAAACATGCATTTTGTGGTGTGAAGTCGACTTTTTTCAGCAAATATTTTACTAATTAAAAATTTTTGATGCAAAATATTTTCCTTGTATCTGTCCTGAGTCTATAGGATCGTGGTCTTGTGATGACTAAGGCTGCCTCTGCTTTGAAATATGTATGTATTTACATAATCACGAAATAAAATACACATATTTTATGTACTATTTATTATCTTTTCTATTTTTCTTATTATTTGGTGAGTAAATCCATGGATATAAATTGCTTCATAAATCTCTGTAGTACGCAACATTACAAATAGTTCCTCGAACCGATTCCTAATCGTTCTCTAATCGATAGCACTCCAATAGTTCAATTCGCTGACACTATTAATCATTTCCCTTTTTCCTTCAGAAATCTTTTCTCGACCAACAATGAACACTCATCACAAATGGGGACGTGGCCCATTGTCCCGCTTCTGTTTCCGACGTGTACCTACCGATAATTAATTAATAATTAAGGGCCACTCCATTATCCTTTAATGAACGAGTTTCATTTCTTTAATGTTACCGACCCATTGTGATGTATTGTCCCTTCGCATTGTTTCTGGTAGTCTTTAAATGATAATTAAAAAGTTTTATAACCTTTTTGTACTAAAATAAGGTTCAGTAGCCATTACTGTTTTATGGTATTCATTGTGAAAATAGCTAGGTGTGTAGTTTAAGAATTGTACGGTCGGTTAATTTTAGAAGATGGAGGTTCTCAATTCGGTTTTTGCGTTCTTTATCTCTGAATTCCATCATTAATGAACAGATTTGGGAAATAATTATTTTTAAGAAATAGAACTGTATGCTAGCAGTTGCTCCCGTTTAAATTTGTAGAAAAATGTAACTTTGAGAATGGAAAATTAAGGAATGAAGATAATTTATAATAGAATTAGTAAATCGAAGCCGGAGGGTGGCCTTTAAAAATAAATTATTGTTTCTTATGAGCTAGAATAGTAGTCTTCTTGATATCGAGATAATGTGTGTGTGTACCTACTGCTGAAAAGAACGAAGGCGCCCGTCTCCAAGGTTCACTATCCTGATATTGGGCAGTTTGCATCCATTGGCCGCCAGCCAATTTGCTCACGTCGAAGGTCTATCATGCCTTGGTGGGGGCCCTACCATACGTTTGACCAATCGTGGTGTGGACTTATTATATTTACAACTCCTCCAGTTTTCTTCTGATTGATTTCGTTACGGGTTCAGACAGCTTAAATTTTCCTGGGACTCAGTATGTACGTGATACTACTGTTGATACTGTTACAGTGGTGGTGTGGGCGAGATTATTCTTTAGAATATTATGGATTCGCCACGCTTCGACATCCTTGGGCCGGCTCAACCGGAGTGATACCATGGCCTCACAGAAAACCGGTGTGAAACAGCGCCTGCGCCGTGTTTCACCGAGTGAATGAGGATACATAGATATATAGGCTCATAATCCAACCCTTCTCCTCATCCCCCTTCCCATCCCCCAAGGGCGGCAACGCACTTGTGACGCCTCTGGTGTCCACGGGCGGTGGTAATCGCTTACCATCAGGCGATACGTCTGCTCGTTTGCCACGTATATCATAAAAAAAATATTATTCGTAGACTTAGCTACATATAATAATAAGGCAAGGTCTAAATTTCAACTAAAACTGCCATAACAACAATTACATTGTCATACGTCCATTTGGCTAAGACCAGAACACCATTGAAATTAGTGCACGACTCACTGTATCTATTGGATGGAAACACAATTTCCATTCAAACGTTTCACACCGATACCTGGCAGTTCTAGTTTTCTTCGTGCCGCTTTTGTCCGTCTGTACAAAGCAGAAAATACAGAGAACCCAATCAGGGATCTGTCTAAATGTCCGACTATCGGACGAGTCGGGGTTACCTCAGCCAATTTTGAAATATACACGCATTCACCTCCGTTTTGTTAAAGTTAAGAATATTAATGTAGTTCCTCTTTTGTGCGAGATGTTCCACCGTCAATCACTTGAGTGATTCTGAACTTATTATTTTAAGCTCAGTTATTCGTTGTTGGAATATAAAGCTTGTAATTTTAGAGTACTTTTAACTTTTTAAGATTTGATGAGAAAAGATTACACTATTTTGTGAACTACTTGTTTTTTTTACCCGACTGCGAAAGAAGGAGGGTAATGTTTTTCGAGTGTTTGTATGAATGTGTGTATACTTCTTTGGCACGCTCTAGAGCCTAACCGGCATGTCGGTTTTTTCTGTGAGTGGTGTCAATAGATTCGTCTTTTTCGTGAGAGTGCCACTGAGTACATCAAAATAAAAAAAATCTATTCTTTTCAGTTCTTTCAATCTTTTCAATTCTTCAATCAATTTAATAAAGATGTCAGATATTGAATCTTTTTTAAATAATTCGTTACGTGTTTAAACATAAAGAAAAATCTTACGTACTATTTTTTAAATGACTTATTAACAATAAAGATAATAATTAAAGGTAAAGAAAATATAGATTACTGCTGTTTTAGTTTTGTTGTTATGTTTAGTGTACTGTTTGGAATTGGGGCCCAAAAACTTTTGATCACAAGATTTATGTGTGCAATCGTATTCAAAATCATTACACAGTCACTTAATAGATGATGTTGCTCTAACGATACTAGTTTGAAGTTAAAATTAGAAATATATACTAGCGAGATACAACAATATACCTACAAAAAAACCAAAACAATTCATTAAAATTAAGAAGAATGAATTCACGGTGGGCAAATATAGTAATTTCCCCTGCGAATCGGGTAATTTCAAACCTGGTCACACTGCAAATGTATGCAAGTTGCGCAAGTAAGTTTTTTATAAATCAAAACCATTGAAAAAAACTTTAGACATTTCTATTTGGATCACTCAAACGGAACAACTGAATCAAATTGATTACAAAGATTACTGGATTACAATTTAGAGAGAAAGAATTTTGTACATATGGACCAGGTTCGACCAAAATGATACCTACCTACCTCTTGTACCATAAAAGAAACGACTGCGACTGAGGACTCGCCCCAGCACACGCTAGTGGTGTGCCCTGGTTGGGCGCCGCAGCGTCGGGCCCTCACTGCAGTCATCGGAAGAGATCTCTCGCTACCGGCTGTCGTACGCTCCATGGCCGGTAGCGACAGCAGTTTCACAGCGGTCGCGACCTTCTGCGAGGAAGTCATCTCGCAGAAAGAGACGGAGGAGAGACCCGGGAGGACGATCTCTACTCGGACCCGACCCGCCGCGGCGGCGGAGGCGCGCCTACCAGCACCTCATGCCGCCCTGAGTGTGGCCGCGGATGGTCGGGATGGGTTTTCCCTTCCATCCACTTCAGAGGGCCGCCGCAAGGAGACGACGTTACACGTGTGACGTACGTCGTCTAAATTGAGAGAGTTTACCAGCAGACTCGGGCAGGCGCTGGGAGGGGTCCGGATGGGGTAATATAAAAAAAGTGGATCCCGGATCCCTCCCGTATCAGGCGCAGAGTGGCACACCGTGTGGTTTTAGTCGGATCGATTCCGTCGCACCGCCCCGCCGCAAACCCCGATGAGGTGAAAACCCGAGAGGGTTTCCATGCGCTCAAAAAAAAAGCTTCCTTCCTTCTTAGGCGCAGAGTGGCACGGTTTCAGACGGTCCGTTTCCGACACAAATACCCCGCCGCAAACCCCGGTGGGGTGACAGCCCGTGGGGGTTAGCACACGTTAAAAAAAAGATTGTGATAGCTTGTTGAACCTAATCGATGTTGGTTTTTGAACACAGATCAAAGGCAAAGGAAGCGTGCACGAGCGTTTGTTGTTTATGAGCGACTGCCAAGTCCTCGCAGGCGAGTAAACACAGCATCATAAATTATATTATTATTTCACAAATAACCGCCTCCACAATTTTAATTGCAGATGTGCTCTTGTAATTTGCGATGTTATCTTAAATAAATATATTTTCAGCTTATAATATTAGTCAATCAACACTTCATCTAATATAGGAAGAGATTTTCGAATATAACTGAAACTTTTATTTAGTTTTCAATATTTTTTTTTAAATGGCCGCTTTTGCTCTATAACACTCCTGTGTCGCGATGAACTAAAGACGATAAAAGAAGCACATATGAAACGGACATGAAGAACACCAAGACTCAGAACAAAAATTAGTGGATCACACAAATGTTATCTCATGTGGAGTTTAAACCCATTAGACTCAGCGTAGTCGAAAGCGGTGAGGTGACCGCTTAAACCATACGCCAGATTAACGAATAAGATCAGACAGTCTGAACAGTCAACAACATATTCATTTAATTTAGTTTATATGCAGCACTCAAATACATTTTATGCTATACTGGTGGTCGCCCAGTGCTCGAAATTCGACCATAATTCGTAAAAACAAAATTTATGTGTCACGTATTATTTGTAGTGTACAAACCTCATAGTTTAAACAAAACTTAATATTCACGCTCCAACGAAAACAGATGCGCATATACTAATTAAATGAATTTGTAACACAATTAATTACCTGGATAAAAAGTTTAAGTTTAACGTAAATAATTTTAACAGGTACACTACCACGGACATGACGCCGAGTCTTTTCGTATTCGGTCTCACCGTGCTTAAAGACAAAAGTTTTCAATCCGTCATAACATACGGAGCCAAAACGTGGATACTTACAGCACGGCTGGTCAACTTGCTATTGAAAGGGCTATGCTCAGCGTTTCTCTAAGGGATCGCATCAGGAATGAGGTGATTCGGTAGAAAACTAAAAACGTCATAATGGAGAGCCAATATGCCGGCCATATTGGCCCCAGAACTGACAACCGTTGGAGTAGAAGAGCTTTGGAGTGAAACGTAGTGTAGGACGCCCGTAGGTCAGGTGGAGTGATAATTTACGATAGTTCAATTATCATATGCTCTCAGGAACGAAACCCATAGTCGATCAGACTGGTGTTTAATGAGAGAGGACTATATCCAACAATAAACCGCTAGCGGATAGACTGATGATGATAATGAAGTAACTACTCGACTTACTCTTGTAAAAAGTTTTTAAAATCGACTTCTTTCTAGTGCCATAATCTTAAACTACGAAAGTCAGTTTGTGTACGACTGCTTTTCTTAAGCAATGCCAAAGAAATATTTTTTGGAGTTGTTCCAGCCTAAGATTTTGAGTGGCAAAATGTGGTCACCAGACTGTGCTGCAGTATTCCATTATGCTACGAACAATGGTACAGCAATACTTTGGTGCTACTGTGTTTGAATTTAGTAACGTTCATAATAATGTAGATCAGCTTTTTAAAAGCTCTTTCAATTACATAAGCTGAATAAACTGTTAATGCATTTTCAAATGTAACCAATACTTATTGAGCCTGCCTGATAACTTGATAAGCAGACCACAATTTCCTTTTTCCTTGTGTACTTTACATGAAAGCATTTTAACGTTTTTAAATCCTTGTCGATATCGTACAGCATTCACCTAGTGAGTCAATATTTCTTTGAAGTAACACGGTATCATGAATTGATTCAATAAACTTTCTCTACATTCTATAAAGTAAACACATACAGTATTTACAAAAAACATTAATTAAATAAAATGTTTCAAAGAAATAGGATAAAAAGATAATGATGTCTTTTATTTATTTCTATGACAATCAAAATGACGAATTTTAGCTTCTACACCATGACTTCAGGCCTTGATTGCTGCTAAAAAGACTGCTCTAAACTTATCACATTTGACAACTTTCATCTTGATATAAAAAGTCTTGCCACTGATAAAATATGACCTTTATATGAAACAATTTCAAAATATTTTGAAACACACACTCGTAAAAGTTTATGAAATTTACAAAATAAAAATAACTTACTTTAAATTTTACACATCTATTTATTTTAAATGTCGAAAAGCAGATGTTTTGCAACACTATTCAAGGAGCTTTCAATTAGTTATGGGTAACACAGAAAACCTTGTTGTCAATGTTGACATTACATTAGATAAATATTATGTGGGCAAGTGGGACAAATCTGAAAGTATAATGATTACAGATCCCGTTATGAGCTGTATTCGTTTCTTTGAAGTGCTTAGAGTCACAAGTCGTGTATTAAACTACAATTTAAAAGTCACTAAACGATGGACGACTTAGAAATAAATGTGATAGACTTCATATTTATAAATCTTGCTTTAGCGGTGACATTTACCGGTGTTATTATAAATAACTACGAGAAATATGTCCCAGCATTTATTATTAAGGGCTATAGGTATGGGAGTTTCGCATACCAAGGCACAGACGCGAACTATCTTCAAGTTATTGAAATACCAAAAGCATATTATCGACATTTTTATTTATTTTCTTCAATATTTAGCGCTGCTATGTTGTTTTATATGATCTTGGTATATTTCTTTAGTGTTACTGTTAGTTATCCTGTTTATTTCATGTTGAAAGTATTTCTGCAGGGAAATGAACCTTCCGGTAAGTTGTCACAGCTTTCATAATTCTTTGATATTTTTTCAAATTAATTTTAAAATTAAATTGCTAACGGGCTAGCTTATACTTTCATATCTAACATAAATGTTAATGAAAGTTATTTTAAAACAATTCATCACCATCTCTATTCTTGCCATTATATACATTTATTTGAAAATATTTTTATTTATGTCAATACATATTTAGTATGCTACTTGTTTAAAAAAGTCATTAGTGTTTTTGATTTTAATCATCATTTTAAAAAAATATACATGTTTTTATTATATACTAGCCGACCCCCATGGTGTTACCTGTGGTAAAACTATAACCACAGTTAACATTGCAGCAAAAGTATAAAAAAGAAATGCTATGTAGAAAGTATCCTGTGTATGTAATTCTCAGCTAAATCGGTTCAGGCCTTCTTGAATTATTTATTAATAGTGTAACTGACATATCTTTCTTTTATGTCTATTGTATGAGCTGATAATGATAATATATAAGATACATATATTACCATTATCACCTCATACAATAGACTTCCAATGCTGGATATAGCCCTCCCCTAAGACTATTCACAATAACCTGTCTGTATCCAACTGTTTCCTATGATAGCTATGTTATGCAAACACACATATATTGACACAAACATATTTCTTAAGAATAAAACTCACACACACTAACTACCATTAATTTGTTTATTAATGTAACCACTTTAACTGCCTCTGTGGCTCAGTGGTAGCGAATGCGACTGCTGTGCAAGAGGTCTCGGGTTCGATTCCTGAGTCGGGCCAAATGTTTGTATGATCTGCAAATATTTGTTTCGGAGTTTGGGTGTTTTCTATGTATAATATGTATGTATTTACAAAAAAAAAGAATATAAGTATTAATATCAGTTATCTAGTACCCATAGTACAAGCTCTGCTTAGTTTGGGACTAGATGGCGTTGTGTGTTAAAATGTCTGAACATATATTTATTATTTTATTTATTTATTACTTTTAGTGTGATCCTTCTTATTATAACACTGGTTTTGGTTCCTCCGTCCACACAGGACAAATTTTGTGTGATGTAATTTATCTGTAATGTATATTTATTTAGAAATATACAAGTGTGTTCACCCGCAGTACAATTACATACAGGCCCTGCCTAAATGGAGTGTCAAAATTGCACTTGTTATAATATTTCACAACAAATACTGAAGGCTATCATATTAATGTAAGAAGCCAGTTTCTAATTATGTTTTTGATAAGTTATAATATTTCAAAAGCTATTTGACATTGAATCAATAATTTTTGTTTTGATCAACCTATCATACTTCATAACAGCTTTAGTTTGGCTCAGTTATGTCTTATCTCTATGTTTTAAACTCAAATTTGGTTAGCAGTGTAGCCAATTCTTTTTTTGTTGTTATATCTGCAATCAGTGCATTTACGTTTAGCAAGATGAGCTGCATGATTCTCTCATTTAGAGTGTGTTCTCCAGCAAGAACATCTACTCAAAATTAATTCTCAATACTATAAAATATCTCTTCTTTTAAGTCGTTTAACATAGCTGGATATTGTGAGCTGTCGTGCAAGGGTATTGGGTTGGACTTCTAACCAGTTCCTGTATGTAGTCTTGATATTGGCAATTTCCTTGTAGGTTTTTTTGAAAATGGCCCAGATGCTCCTTGGTTTGGCTGATTTCCAAAACTACAAAGGCAAAGAATAGAAAAACTTTTCAATGCTTATTTTGTCTGTAAAATTTGTTTACTTATACATTTATATTCAAACAAGACTATGTTAACATCCATTGAATAGTGAATTGAATAAACTTGTTTTTTTTTTTTGTCATCTTGCAACTTCACAAGCCTTTAACAGATTGAAATATATATAATAGATAACAGATTCAAATATATATCATAGAATAAACAAACTGTCATATATAACAATTTAGGGGTTTTCGGTCTAATGGTTAAAAGTTTAGGATTCTCTTTTTAGAATAGCTTCGCCTCAGGCTAGAGCTCAGCGGGTACGCAGTAAATATTAATTTAATGTATGTTTATTTTTTTATTCCAGTACCAGTTAGTGCAGCCCTGATAGCAATGACTCTGCTAACAATACAATGTATAAGAAGATTATACGAGACGTATTACTTGCAAGTGTTTGCGAAATCCAGCAAAATGAACCTTAGTCATTATCTAGCTGGGATTATCCACTATTTTGCTTGCATTGTGACTGTTGTTGGACAAGCGCCCTTATTCTGTGGTGAGTAGAATTGATATTGTCTGTGGAAACGAATATATTACTATAATATTCATAATTTACGGTGACTATACTTCCACAATGCCTAACATAATCGAATGTTATGTTGAGGTCTCAAGTTCGATTCCCGAGTTGAACCAAAGCTTGAGTGTTTTCAAATTGATTTTATAAATAATGTGTTAGTCAATCTAGTTTTCATATAACCAAGCCCGTAAAAGTACTCGTAGTAGAGCTACGCTGATTTTATCACGAACGGCCTGGCTCGAGCTTGGCGCTACTACTCTTTCACAGAAGACTTTCGTGCGGTCGTGTTTCATTGGTGAGTGCATGACCGGAGGCCCAATAATGCAGAAACATCACTAGGTCGCCATGGTGCATTGTCTGTATTCGCAATGAGTATGGCGACCACCACTCTTGAATTCTTCTTATGCTTTCCATCAGGGACAGTAGAGTAACTTTGTCAGAACATTAAAAAAAGCAACCAGAGACAAAGTAGGAACTAATATTGAAGAAAGACATCTAAAACTGCGCTGTAATTTATAATCTCAATTGTCAGCACTTGGCGCAACTTGTTAAAATACATACACAATTTCTACATGTTCTACTACAAAACCCACTTTTTTTACAGGAGACCAGTCGAGAGAGGTTATGCCATGGAACAATACATACACCACAATCATTGCAGTACCATGCACTATCATATTCCTCGCCACTTGGTACGAACAATTCAGGAGCAACATTATATTTGCCAACTTGCGCAAAGACAAGAAATCTGGCAAAGTGGTGACTGAGGAGCACAGGATTCCCAATGGAAGGGTGTTTGAGTATGTGTCCAGCCCGCACAGGATGTGTGAGATTATATTGTACACAATTTTGCTGCTGTTGGTACCGACAAGAACATTCTTTTGTATTTATCTCTGGGTGTTGGGAAATCAGGTATGTTCAGTTTATATTTTCTTCAATTATTTGCATCTAGGATTTCACCGCGGTTTCGGCCGCGTATATATCGGCGGTAAAGAGTAGCCTGATTCTTTTGTCAAGAAGCAGTGTAACTTTGTCTCAAATTTCATTAATATCGGTGCAGCGGTTTAGCTGTGAAAGCCTGACAGACACACAAAGTTATTTTCGGTCAAAAACATTATAGGAATGGATTCGTGATTTTTCCATTAACAACCAAAATTGTAGTCGGGTCTCCACTCAGGAGAGAGTTAAGGCCATAGTTCCCACGCTGGCCGAGTGCGTGTTGGGACTAGCAACCCAACTGTGTGGCTACGTAATCTTGTCGTTGGATGTTTTCAAGCCGCCCAACGGCCTCCAATTAAGCTTCACGATTTTTACCCTATGATAACAACCGAGACCGACTGCTTAATGTAACGAACTCCTAATCAGAAGACGCTCGTGGTATCATGCCACCAGCGGTCACCCATCCAGGTACTGACCGCGCCGTCATTGGTTGACCTCGGTGATTGCTTCTAATCACCGAGTGCAACTGGAATATGAGCGCCTTCTTTTATTGTATTCGTGATTGTTGGTTGGCAAATTTTTTGTGTAATCTATGTACTAATTTGGGTAATTTTATTATTGCGCAAATATATACGATACTTTTAAGTGAGTTATTACTATTTTATGATCTATAATCTAGGCTAATAATGTATTTTGCTACAGTTAAAATTTTACATTTTATTCTATAAAATTGCAGTTTATGTCAGGCTAACGATTAATTGCATTATCAGATTTCTAGAGTTATGCCTTATGTCTGTATGCTTTGGTGACCTGTTTGTTTTATCATGAAATCCAAGAAGTGAATGTACAATGTTTTATATACGAACAAAGCGTATAGACGAAGGTTATTTTCTATGACTTATTTGTAACTTAAATATTTTTTCCACTAATCTGACTTCGTGATACCGTAGCACACCACTCACTTTCGTTCAAGGCGTAAATAATGTACATATTACACTAGAATCGTCATAAGATTAATACTCATTGTATTACTATGTTTCGCCCGCGTATGTCGGTATATATATAATAAGACTCTCCAAGGTTCAATCTATATGCTGAAATTCGTCCAAATCAAATCGGTTTAACCATGAAAGCGCTACAAACAAACAGACTTAATTTCGAATAATAAAATATTTAATACTAGCGTTCCTGTAATACGCTTTTTTACTATTTCAGATCCAAACTGCTATCCAGGCCCACGATTGGTACAAGAAGACTTTTAACAACTACCCTACAAACAGATACGCGGTGTTGCCACGTGTTTTGTAAAACATTATTTAGTTAAGATCGAACGACACTATTTATTCATAGGTTAATTGTTTCCAGTCAGTCAGTCCCCAACCCGCACTTGGCCAGCGTGGGGACGTATGGCCTTAACCCTCTCCTGAGAGGAGACCCGAGCCCAGCAGTGGGACATTATGGGTTGTTGATTGATTGATTGGATAATTGTTTATACAGGGTTCTGATATGAGTGAACCTAGCTAATGAAATGACAAATTATTATTGTTCAAAGAAAGATATTTATTAAATATATTTTAGTTACTGTTACTATACTTTTATTTTAATTTCAGTAGTATTAATAACGTAGCATTGACTAAAAATAAAAAAAAACTGCCAAGTGTGAGTTAGACTCGCGCAGGAGTTAAGTATCATTAAATTATATATTACCGGCAATTTGTATATTGATATTTTGTACAATACCTAGGCAATGTATACAATTACTAAAATGTGTCAAATAATGTTTACATTATACATTGCTATGTGCTATCTACGGGAACAGGTCAAAAGGTATTCCAAATAAAACTCATCGTAGACACTCAAGCTCATGTATTCCAAATGATTAAACTCAAACCTAACCTAAACCTGTATGATTCTGAATACAGTTGACTTTAAGCAAGCATTCCTGGTGGGTATTCCATACAATCCCTAGAGATTATATAAAATACTGCCCAATGGTTGATGTTGGATGTATATATACTAAAACTTCTATTGCGCGATTCAGGGTTGGTAGTTTCTTCGTTACTCCGTAGTTCTTGAGTAAGGCCAAAATGTGTTATTGGGTTTTTCTTAAACGAAATTCTTATAACAGCCTGGAGTATGGAAGTTTGGCAGTGTTCCACGTCCGTGCCTTGGAAAGGACCTTAAGCCGTCGGTCCCGGTTGTTGTAAACATGTATGGTAAACATTATTGGCATGTCGGTGCCCTCAAATTTACTGACAACTAGTTCAGACAGAACAACAGACAATCGAATTCAGTTCGCCTTCAGGATTGCGGAGGTCCGATGCCGGAAGCTGATACTCAGGTAAACCCGTTGAACTAGTAGCTCGACCCCGGCTAGGAAGATAAAGATAATGACTAGTACTAAATAACAAGCATTTTTGTAGTATGAAAAGATTGTGCGGTAGGGTAAAAATCAAACTCGTTTTCGTTATACAAACAAGTTTATTGACCAACTGAGAAACGATTGTAAACAAACAATTGCACACACACTTATATATTCCAACTTCACTTGTCAGCCATAACCTATTGCTTTTCGAATATGCTCCTCACTTGAACAGGAAGCTGTAAAAAAAATAATTCATTAGTATTTTGTTCTACTATTTATTTAGGTACTTGATATATTTGCAAAAAAAGTAACAATGTACTTATATCAAGTGTCTAGTATTCCTCGTATTTTTTTAGACAACTCCCGCATTGGGAATATACATTCCTGTGTCGCGGGGGACTTTACAACATTTACTTACAACTTTACACAAAACATACATGAAACGGACACTAAGAACACCCAGACCCGGAACAACAAGTTATGGATCACACAAGTTGTTGTCCCATGTAGGATTTGAACCCACAACACTTGGCGCAGTAGGAAGCGGTGTGGCGACCACTTAAACCAATAGGCCAACCGTGCAGTCAAATAATCTCTAGTTTAGTACTGGCACTAGATGGCGTTGTGTATCAAATGTTCGAAATATCTACTCGCAAGCTCATTTATAAAATATATTGTAATTCTAAAAGAAGTTATGGATCACTATGCCTCGCTTCCCGGTAGACGTTATCGTTTGCGTCATCTGATGCAGCAAAGCTGATGTTATGGGTACTAGACAACTGATATAAATACATACAATATACTTTTTTTAATACATACATATTACACATAGAACACCTAAACTATGAAACAAGTATATGCAGATCATACAAACATTAGGTACGAGTCGGGAATCGAACCCGACACCTCAAGCACGGCTGCCGCATACGCGATCACTGCACCACCGAGGCAGTTTTGGTGTTAGTTGGTTGGTTTGTTGAAAAACAAAGTTGTTCACGTGATACCTGTAAGGATATCCTTGAGTCTTCGCCCGGAAGACGGAGAGAAGTAAGGAGAAGAAGACACAGACGAGCACGAGCCCCACGACGGACTGGAAGCGCCGGCGCTTGCCCTCGGCCGCGTCCGGCCTGGAGCCGCCCGCCGCCTCGATCATCAAGATCATACCCACTACCACTGCTCCGTCTGATCATTACACTTAAGGAAATATATACCGAACGGTCGAATTGAGAAACGTTAAAATAGGTGTAATAATAATAATAGGTGTAATATACACATCTGTCATATGTTAAAAAATGATAGTGTAAGCCCCGTAAACATTACACATTCCAAAAATGCCAATAATTGTATAAAAGTTTTGATTTTAGAAAATTTTTCAATAAAGCTAAGCGATAATTCTTAAAATTCTCTGCCTTGAAATTGTTTTATATGTACAAAATAATTCCTAATAACTAATATTTAATTCATTTCAACCTTAGAGGTAAAAGTATTTGTTTAAAAAAAATATGGCATGAAAACGCGTCTTCATGGTCAAGTGACTAGTTATAAAATAAACCTTTACTGGACCATAATATAGTTCTTTGTAC
Organism: Hyphantria cunea; assembly: GCA_003709505.1. Classification (NCBI taxonomy): domain Eukaryota; kingdom Metazoa; phylum Arthropoda; class Insecta; order Lepidoptera; family Erebidae; genus Hyphantria; species Hyphantria cunea. Next base: position 843,430 of record PKRV01001490.1, read on the forward strand.
ATAATAATAGCCCGTGAATCGTGTCGAATCGAATCCATCCGTGGGAGAACCCCGCTTCGGCATCCATGGGCCGGCTAGACCAGAGTGATACCACGGCCTCACAGATAACCGGTGTGAAACAGCGCCGGCGCTGTGTTTCACCGAGTGAGTGAGGATACCGGAGGCCCATAATCCAATCCTTCCCATCATCCCCCTCCCTATCTCCCAAGGCCTGCAACGCACTTGTGATGCCTCTGGTGTTACGGGTGTCCATGGGCGGCAGTATTCGCTTACCATCAGGCGATACGTCTGATGCTCGACTCCCAATTGGTGGAGTGTGATGTTATAATAGCCTATTGCCTTCTTAGATAATTTTCTCATAAATTATGATTTTATTATGAAACTATTGTTAAAAAGGATACTCAATATAGCAACAATATAGCTCTCCAACACAAACTGCCCATGGGAACCACCGTTGATATACACCGCTCCATTCTTAGTCTTATGGTAGAATGGGGGTCCTCTAATTTGGTTCCACATTTGACCAGACACCATGGCAAAGCAGAAAAACACTGCGCCAACAGCCCACATTTGTTTGTTGTAGAGAAATTCCAGATTATTTCTCCGCAGGTACAGGAAACCAGCAACTAGGACGAACAGCATTAAGAATGCTACAGCACCCGAGTAGTTAGGTGGTCGGAATATTCTGATCTGTAAATCATTATCAAGGGTGTTAAAACCTTTCATCATCAATATCTGAGCGTGGCTCGAAATAGACCACAACCTCACAGAATTAATTTTAATCGAGAATAATAAATACCACATAAAAACTTAGACATGTCATTGTTAATTTTGCCATATTCCATTCCTATTCAAAATGTAAATTCCTAATTTTTTTGAAATAAAATAAAAATAAAACATTAAATAGTACAATACCCACCATATTGTTACGTGTAAAATCCAAGTGTTTATCACCCATAGTGAAAACATGGTGATAAAAGCTAATGCCTTATGTATTAATTAAATTGCCACCTTACACTGTTATTTAAAACGAGCAATAATTCCTAAGTCCACAGTAAACATTTAAAACAGATATTTAATCAATAAGTGCAACAAAAATGTATTCGAATTTTACGTTCTAAATTTCGTCGGATTAATCTAATCAAGTATAAATTATTGCAATCATAATAAGTTTCTACCCCGACTGTTGATGCGATATTTTAAAATATATTATTATATTCCTGTTTCTATATTGTTTATATTGTACTGATATAATGTTTTGCATTGTAAACTATTACTACTAATTTCTCTATTGTATTAGCTACTTTATAAAATCTTTATAAAGTAATATATTCAATAAACCGAGCTTATATTGTGCTAGTGGCTGCCCAATATTTTTTAGGTTTCTGCATTCCTACTGTGTATACATTTTAACTATGCCATATTTCATACTCCTCAATAAGAATAATTTACATAAAAATGGATGTAAAGTTTTTGCTAAACATTCAAGTAAATTTAATTTGTTACCTGATTGTCAGTCCTATCTTGAATCCACTTGGCAATAGCTTCAGCATGGATGCCAGTTCTCTCAAAGTCCATTGTATCTGCCGGTTTTGGTTTACCCTTGGCTGGGAAATGCATTATTATAGGAGCTGTGTTCAGACGCAGCTGGAAGTTGTATGAAAGAAAATATTAATTAGATAGTGGATTAGGAATAATTAGAAGGCAAAGTAATGACTTCTTTCTTCCATTCTTTAATTTTAAATAAATTCGATATTTTCCCATTAGCAGTAGGCTCTGTTCGTCAAAATGGAAATAATAATGTAGGTTTCAAAATAATGGTAGTTCCTGCCTCTGCGTATGCAGTATATTAGATTATGTGAAAGCTATTATTTATTCCGGATAACAAACTGAAAGTGGTTATGAGGCAATCATAATTTAATAAAACTGCATCACTGTAATGATCAATTAATTAGAAAAGTATTTATAACCTACTAGCTTTCAGCAAGCATTGTTTTGCCAAAAAATTAAATTTTGTCAAACAAAAATTGGGGTGGATAAATTTTATCTTTTAGGGGTATGAAAAGTAGATAATTATTAGTATGTATTAAGAAAAAAAATAGACACTTACCATTTGGAAGATATCAGATCCCTCATCAAAGTCAACAATGCCAAAAAATAACTTATTATTATATGCTGGAGAGAATCTAAATGAATTGGCTACAATTAAATATTCATCATATACATGTTGGCAAATTGTACAACGCCGGGATGGTGCCATGGCCGTGAACATTATGATGAATGAATAGTCTCTCGGCGGTGACTTAACATATTCTTTAAATTTACTTAAGTTTAATGATACAATGGACTTTTTGGTGGTTAAGTCTGTGAGCTGTTGGACTTTATCTTCAAGCTGTAAAATTATATAGTAATGCATATTAATACAACCATTGCAAATACTAACATATATAAAAATGTTAATTATGTTTTTTAATATGTAAATTGAAAAGAGCACTATTTTTCATTTCACTTTTAAATTGGATAATCTATTTCCTATTAAATGTTAAATGTCTTATTCCCTTAAGGATTTGCAAATTTGTTTCCATTGCATATTAATAAATTTAAACATATTGGAAGACTACATACAAGGAATATTAACTTTTAAACTTCCGCTTTTCATGATATAATAATTATTTTCATGGAAATTTCCGCTATCACTTATTTAAAGGTATTACATATCTCTGATTTGTCTGACATTTTGACCAGGTTGCACTGGCTGTGGTCGCATTCTGACTCAGCCAAGCAGTCAACCTTGCATATCACTGTTCGTTTTAATTTTTGTGACAATACTTATTATATATACAGGGAATTTCACAATTTACCTATAAGTATTTATTACACACCTTGTTTAAATCAGAATAGTAAGATAACCATCTAATTTTTTTTAGAAATTCTTATATTTTTATATGTTGGATGCAATTCAATGTCTCAAAATATAATAGTAGAGAGAATGAATTAAATAACATGATAATAATACAGTTAATAACTGAACAAACATTATTAAACACACTGGATAAGATAAAGTAGTTTTTGTATGTATTTTTAATATGTTACACATACATTTTTTTAAATTGATTTTGACTTAGCTGATTAGTGATTGTTAATTATAAATTAATTTAGTTTTCGGAATTTGCATGCCTATTACTGGCGAAATGTGTATCGTGCCTATTTTTATTTTTTACCTTTTTTTAATAATAAACTAATATTACTATTATTATTAATCCAACAAGAAATTATTTTATGTGATAAAGTACAGTCACCCATAATTTTATTAGAGAATATTAAGTTAACCTGGATATAAAGGGACTATCTCCTGTTTGCTGACTGTACAAGACTATAATTAATACACTTTTAGAATGTGATATTGGTTCATTACAGTAGCTTATTTTAACTAATTGGGGCAATCAAGTACCGGTATGTTTACGGAATAAAATATCTATATTTACCCCTTTAGCACGAGTCTGAGCTTCTCCCTCATAATATGTTAGAATTACAGTAAAAAATAATAAAAGCTTTAACTTCATTTTAATATTATTTGTAAGTTAGTCACAAAATTCCGTAAATTTCACTTTTCAATAGGTTTTGACATTTGCCACCTCTGTATAAATGTCATTTGTTATGACTGACGTGTACTATCAAGATTATAAAAACTAGCAACCCGCCCGGAGATCGTTTTTTGTTTTTGCGAAAGACGGTCCCCATTTCATGTCATCCACATTTTTTATCATTAATTCCATCACGACGAAGACTTGAAGACTCGAAGACTTAGAATTGAAGACTTGAAATACTTGACATTGGCAGAAATAGCTGATCCGGCTGATTGCCATTCATCAAAAGAAGAAGAAGCAACCCGCCCCAGTTTCATACAGATTCATCACGGAAAATATATTAAAGCCTAGGTTTCTTTGACGTGTGGGAGCTATTTTTTTTGCCGTCTTAGACAAATTTCGTTATATTTTAGCCAATATACTCAAAAATTTAACAAGTCATATACAAAAACCTTCCTCAAGAATCACTCTATCAACAATATGTAAAAATCGCATACAGATCCTTACAGTAGCTTTTAAGTTTATTGCGAACAGGCAGACGCGTCGGAGGACTTTATTTTATATGTAGTAATGAAAATAAGAAATATTCGAATGCATTGAAAGAAGGCAAAGTTGTAAAAAAACAGCCTAGTGCGAGTCGGGCTCGCGCAGAAAGGATTCATTACGATTTTTTTTTGTTAATGAATAGATGGCAAACGAGCAGTTGCATCACCTGATGTTAAGCGATTACCGTCACCCATGGTCACCCGCAACACCATAGGCGTCACAAGCACCTTGCCGGCCTTTTATGAAGGAATAGGGTACCATTCTTGGACGCTTAAAGTCATATTGGTCCGGGAATACTGCAGATGACAGTTCATTCCACAGGTTTGTTGTGCGAGGTAGAAAGTTACTAGAAAACCGTACAGTTGTGGACTGCCAGCCATTTAAGTGATAGCCATGGCACTGCTGTTGCGTAGGGTAATGGCGGAAAGAGGCGACAGGAATCAGATCGTACAATTCCACACAACACTCCCCACAGTGAATGCGATAGAAGATGCATAGCGAAACTACAACTCTACGCAGCACCAACGAGTCCAGCTGCATTAAAACTTCCTGGCAATCAACGATTCGAGTTGCTCTCCGTTGAATGGGGTCCAGAGGGAGGAGCTGATACTGGGGACCCTGCACCTTAGAAACCAGAAGGCGATGGGCCGGAGTGAAATACTGTCTCGGTCTGTTGAGCACCCCAAGCTACTTCGAGGCCAATTTGGCCTTATCTTCCAAATGACCGCGTAACTGGACTTCACTCTAACAGAGCCCAGTACATCCAACGGGCGTAGGTATAAAAATAAGCCATGTGCGAGTAGGGCTCGAGCACGAAGGGTTCCATGTCAATATATTATCTATATATCAAGCGTCTGCAGTTATTTCGAGCAAAATGTGATATGATATAAATGGCGCCGGTTGGAGTATTGCGGGAACATTAATATTCTAGCCGTTCTACTTGATGTGCATTGGAGAATATTAGAAGTTTGTATTAATATAATGTGTTGCTGTGCCGCCATCTTGACTACGCATGTTACAGTAGTTAATAAAGGTTTTCTTCCTAGTTCAGTTGGTAGGTAATTCCAAACTCAGTCGAAGATACGAGTTCAACTTTTCATCAAGTCTTAAATCTGGTTTTTTTACCATGTAGGTATCAGGTATAATTTACAAAAATATTATGATTCCCATCGGTCACGGAACTAGTCAATAAGTATAGCAAAGAATATTCATTGTAAATTCTTTTTAAAAATCCTCGCTTTTATGTATATTGTATTACTTTTTAAATTCTGAACCATTGTTCCCTTCTGATTCTTGCCTATACAATCGTAGGTATACAAGTTAACGTGAATTTGCAGGCTCCACGCTACTTCACACGACTTTCACCAGGTCCTCCGATAGTTCTTTCCACTGCTCAGATTAATAAAAAAATCTAGCCTAATAGTATTTTTCTTAGATCGTTTTTTAGACGAACCCCATTTCATATCATACCGGTTCTTTTATATTTTTTACCATTAATTTCATCACGACACAGCGACGAAGGCTTAAAAATTTGCACAGGTACTACACATTGACAGAAATGTAGTCTTATAAGGGGCCTAAACCCACTTTTCATATCATTCCAAAAGGATGGAACAAATTTTTGGCTTTATCAGCTGTCTTCGAGCAAAGCGCCACGCCCACCGACACTTGTTAATTTTACCTAACCTGAATAAAACCAAGGCTTTCAAGTATCCAAGAGGAACATTCGAAATGACAAAAACTAATTAATTTTCTGTAGGTTTCTCGATACATCTTTTAGTCAAAGGCAGCTAGTATACTTCTCAATCCGACCTAGGAATTCGCAGGCTATTCAGATATCGTTTCAAACTATTCGGTCATTTTGTGCCTTAAGAACAACAAAGGTCGATCTGTTGTCGAGGTAGGTCAGTTTCAATAATTTCTTTATAAAATAAATATCGATCTAGAAATAAGCAGGCTATTCAGATATCGACTGCAACTATTCGGTCACTTTGTGACCTATGAACAAAGGTCGATGTGCTTTTGAAGTTGGTCAGTTTCAATAAAGAAGCTTCATAAAACACAATATAATGCCAAACATGGCTGTTTCAGTTACAGACAAATTTATTTTGAAGTTTCTTTGCAAATGAATTGTATTGGTATAAGGCACTTGCAATCAAAACAAAAAATAAAATGGTCAAATTGAAACAATAGACTCATAATTTACATTAGTTGTTTTTAAAATATTTTATTAACACAATTCATTCAATAACACCAAAGATTATAACATTCTCTAACATGAAACCTAAAATAAAATACAATTTTACCTAAATGTATTTTACTTACCAATTTATAATCATTCAAACATCATTTCGACTATGAGGTATACAGAATAAATATATTTTGAATTTTTTTTCACATTATAAGTCGTCAGAAACGTTTTAATACTATTAAATATTTAATATTATTATAGCTATATTAATAATTTTGCGACAGTTGCTATATAATGTCATGAAAGCATCCTTCAGAATACTTTGAATATGTATAATATGTATATTATATATAATAATAGCTCGCAAGATCGTAAAGGAAAATAAAACACACAGTATATTCAAGTAGAAACAAAATAATATGGAATGTACAAACCATGTTTATTTACTGATTCCTGGCAATACAATGTTTGTGACTCGCTTTTGAATTTACCGACAGCCACTCGAGAGGGTAACATTTAGAGGCCCATATAACAGTATGATAAGAGGACACGTACATCCACTAACACTGAAAGCTGTTTAGCATTGTAGTACTTAAGCCAGGCTTCTGCCTTAACATCGTCAGCGATAGACAGGTACACAGTACCCTGGGGGTTTAATGGTTTCATAAATTATTAAGATAACTTGTTTGGACTTAAATTTCTACTCTAACTGTACATTAGTTTCGCCTTAACGCTAAAATAATCTAAAAGTGATATCGTCGGATGGTACGAAGACAAGTTTCGCGGAGGGTGTGAACGCGCAAATTAACATTGATATGTCCGTAGGTGAAAAAAATCTCCTGTCACCGAAACTCAAATTAAAATGCTGTAATAAATTAACAAATAAATTACGCCGTCATCGCTCGGTAGCTTTTTACATTGTAGACCATGATTGGATTCGAAAATAGTGATCGTTACATTTATAAAATTGAAATAGAAAAAATATTTATAAAGATCGCGTCTCGGCGCGGTGCGGCCGCAGCATCCAGGCTGCACCGGGCGGAGATAGGCGACAACGTATGGGTGATTAACGTCAAGTAATCAACAAGTACTATACAAGAGGTGTGCTCCGAGGCCCTATGCGGCTCCGGCTACCGGCGACGACTTCCCTGTGCGTGACAACACTGGCTGAGCTGGTTCGTGGCATAGAAGCTCGGAGCACGGGCGACGGGAGTAAGAGTGTGCGATGTGTTTACTGTTTCGTGTAAAGGTAAATGGCGACGATGAGACCGTATAGACCCAATACTTCAGCGAAAATGAGGATAAGGATCATTCCGACGAATAATCTGGGCTGTTGAGCGGTACCACGGACACCTGCGTCACCAACGATACCTATGGCGAAACCGGCCGCTAGACCTGAGAAACCTACGGCGAGACCAGCACCCAGATGGATGAAACCCCTGCAAAGATAGAAATAACATTGTATTAGAACATTTATTTCACACAAACAATATAGCAAACTTGTGATTAACATTCGATGTACAAGATACAAAGACAGACAAGAACGTTGGTAATATATTTAGATTTTAAAGTTTGTAAAGATTTTTAGCTTTTACAAATATTACTAATAAACATACACACTAAACATGAATTTGAGTTGAGTAGTCCTCTACAGAGATATCACGTTACGAATATAATTTAATATACTTTTGTTACTTAATTGACAGTTTTCATAAAGAACAAAAATGAGTAAATAATATTGACCCATTTATGTGTTTATTCATCGTGATATTTTAAGTCTCCATTAGCGTGTCTATGCCGGCCGGATCAGAACAACATCTCGAGGTCAATAATAGCATTAAGTCCAGTCCAAAGTTGTCAACGGTAATTATATTATGAAAAATGTCGTCCATTCAGCACCGTTATTAACAAGTTATAGAGAGTTATTATTTATCCACAGTCAACCCATTGTAATGTGCCTTTTGTATTGTGGCTTTTATAAATCAAAATGTTTTGGCTGTCTGAGAGAATACATTATTAATTCTTATGTTGACCTGTTTCTAGAGTAGGTCAGCGAGTATTCCGAAATGGATTTTTCTTGTAGATTTAAATAGGGAATTCTGTATATAGGATACTGCGCAATGCATGTATAGGATGTTACGTTATCGCAGTTAGTTGGCTAAAATGTAAGTGTTAGTGATGGTTGTCTTATCTAATTTGATTGATCGGTGCTTATCGAGTAGCGGGGATATAAATATACGAACGTTATTAAAGTGTATAAGGTACTATGAAAATATGCGGCCAAATACTTAAATTGTGGCTCAATAAAACAATAGTTTCAACACAACAGCGTAGAATCGTGGGCGATCGTAGCAGACATCGGCTAGCCATCTATTTACTCGGTGCGGACGTAAAGACTAGACTAAATGGACTAGATTGCAGGAGACCCTGGCCAACTGCCAATACAACACTAAAAATTGTACTAACATTTGCACCCGAGAAATCTACATATGTACAGTATTATGAAATGTTTGGTGATCTCACACATTCCAGTTTCGTGGGATGACGTTTTGTCGAAAAATTTGTAGTTTTTAAAGATAGTAACGTGGTTTTTTTACGCACAATAAGGAACGCTACGTTTGCAATAATACAAAAAGCGGCTCGGTTTTTACAGCCAAAACCAATTTAAGAACCTGGTCTGATCGCTCTGCAAACATCCCAATATTTTTCTACCTAATGTCAGCATAAATCCTTTTTTAACGGCAATAACCTGCCTTTATTACATAAGTGGAATTAATTATATCAGTGAAATATGGACGTTTAAACGCACTTGTAATTACTATAAAAGTTTTATGTATGTTTCGACAGACAACAGTGTCAGGCATGTCGCTTTTAAAATGACAATGATTTCCTATGAATAGCCTTGCGGCAACCTTGATAGCGAGCAGTAAATGGAACTTGCTATTCAATTATACTGCAATGTGTACTGATATAAAACACGGAGGCATAACATCGAGAAGAATCTTTTTATTGTTGAAGACAGGAAAAGCTATCATCATGATTGTCTTTATTGTTACGTCATCTTTTAAGTAAGAACATTTTCGTGTTTTCGTCTCAATATCAAGATAACTGAATAAATAAGATTATTTAAAGTGGTTTTTGGAGTGTTATATGCATAAAATTGAAATTTGCAGTTTAATTTGTAAATTTTGTTTTCCACAATATATTTTTGAGTGCCTCGGTGGCGCAGTGGTAGCGTTGTGCGAATGTTTGTATGATTTGCAAATTTAAATTAACTATTTATAATGTACGTTTTAACAAAAAAAAAAAGAAGTAGGTACATATGTATAATATCACGTGCCTGGTACCCGTAGTACAAGTTCTGCTTAGTTTGAGACTAGATGACGTTGTGTTAAATGTCCGAAATACTTATTTATTAGTGTCGTATCTTGTTTGACACAAGAGCGACTGTAACACCTTAGGGTAAATCTGAGTGCTACAAAGTTATTCGTTCGATCTTACCCCTGCCAAAAATGATGTGTCAGTAATCTACTATACATAATTCTTGCCACGTTGTTGCAACTCCGAAACTATCTAATCGATTTTAACGTACGTGTCTTTTGCCGGCGTAATTAAGATAGGATAGTTAACGTCATTACCGTGGGAGAGCTTCGGCATAAATGGGCCGGCTCGACCAGACTGATACCACGGCCTCACAGAAAAACTGTGTGAACAGCGCTTGCGCTCTGTTTCACCGAATGAGTGAGGATACCGGAGTCCCATATCCTAATCCCTCCCTCCATACCACAAAGGCCGGCAACGCACTTGTGACACCTGGTATTGCGGGTGTCCATAGGCGGCGATAATGGCTTACTCGTTTGTCCCCTATTCCATAAAAAAACATCACGCTTAGATCAATAGGAGCCGAGCACGCTTGATGAGAGATTCAATACGAATTTATGTGGACCAGCTTATAATATGAAATGTGTGAAGTTATTTTATAAGTCAACACCCAAAATCAACTAATATACAAAAATAATTGTTAGATTTTGCAATGAACAGTGAAACATTGATATTTAAATTTTGTTAGCTACCGAAATCTACTTCTACAATCCAAAACAACCAATCAAATCTGACTTTCACTACAACACAATAGCAAGTAAATGTTTGTTTTTATTTACTTTCAGATTGTAATGTACTTAATATCTTAATTGTGCAGTGATAAAACAAGTTGTAATGTAATTACTTTGTCTGATACATTTACCCAACTAATGTATTAAATTAACTGTTTAGATATATCTAACTACGGCTATTATTACTCCTATATTGTAAAATGAAACTTTGATAACAATAAATCTATATTTTAATATATGAAGCAAAAACTTAGTACCCCCTTTTTACAAAAATTATGCAAATAGTCAAGTATAAAATTTGGCAAAGTTAAAATGTATGTATATGGAAAAGGAGTGCCATAATGCTAAAATAAAGAATTATGGTCAATTTGATCACTACTTGAATAATTTAGTCTAAATGAGTATCAGTTGATTTTTCTCTAACTCGTTATTTTAGACTTATTTATGACATCTGTTAATAATCATAACAGCTGTACTTGGAACATTACTATCACACCCAACTATTTATCCCTTGTTGATGATGAAACTCTCAGAATAACAGAAACATATTGTAGGTATTTGCATTACTTACTTGTATAGGGTGTAGTTATTGGAGGGGGACTCCAGGGAACCGGCAATAAGGACAGCCACAACCAGACCGTAGATGGCAATGATACCCGCCATGACAACGGGAATGATGGACTTCATGATGAGCTCAGGTCGCATCACCGACATGGCGGCAATACCGGTACCTGACTTGGCAGTTCCATAGGCAGCTCCCAGCGCTGGAATTTACAAAAAATTAAATGCTTTAATGTTTTTTAGCTATTAATTGATTTTTTTTTCCTTCCATTCCTTCTAGAATACTTTGATTATGTAGTAGTATTAAAAGTTTATGTAATATTTAAAGTACTGCTGATTATTATGACATCAATTAGAAAGAATCTTGTACTTAGTACCATAACTTTGATATACTACAAGGTCCAAAAAACAGAATATATATAAGCTATCAATAGTCTTTAGTAGTCCACTGCTGGACATAGGCCTTTCTTTGGCTAGGAGGCTTCCATCATCAACAACTCAACTTCCCACTGCTGGGCTCTGGTCTCCTCTCAAAAGAGAATTGAGGCTCCACATCTACATGCTGGTTTTATTTATTTACAAAAATGTAATTCATTATATTTATGTGAATAGTATTAGTTCTATATCTGATAGACAATATAGAAATGCATTTGAAAATCTTAAAAAATTATGAATCATGTTATTCAAGTAACATTGTCAACATCATGTGACTATTATCTTATACCTGAGATTACTATAGCCTATTATTCCACCATTAATCAAAAGAACCCCCTACCCTAATGGTAGAACTATACTAAAGTTTGCTACATAAACTCAAAAAGAACATACTTTACGTATTAGTAATATAGTACTTAATCACATGACTTGGTAGTCATTGATTTCATTGTTTTTTTGACTTCATACTTTGATAATTATCTTGAGATATCTAAATTCCAAGGATATAAGACAGGCAGAACATCTATGAAAAGGCAATTATAAACTTTGTTCTTACTTATTAGGTACCACCATGGAACTCATGACATAACCTATTCTTTAAGTTACTCATGTGACTGGTTTACAGAATTCATTATCAACTTAAGACTCTTATTGGATCTTAATTATACTTCAGTATTAGTGCTTGTCTCTACTTGTAGTGGTATTAGTAACTAAGAAAAAAAAGATAAATTGAAATTCATGTCACACTAAGTCACATGATAGTTATAAGTTGCAGTTACTTTTAAACTAGATTGCATTCCTTTGTAGTGCTGGAATCTTTATGATTAATATGCATGTTTATTGGTGGTATATTGGTTCTTATAGGATTTAATCTGTTAAGTTGGAACAGCTGACTTAGTCACATGACAATGAAGTAGTCATGTGATGAAAAAATCGTGTTTATTATAATTAAGGTCTTATGTAGGTAGTTATAAAGTTTGATGCAAAATAATGGCAAGAGTACATCAAAATTGAATGATACAAGTTCAAAACAAAAAAATATATAAGAATGTAACCCTTTTCTTGTTGGAATATGCAAGTTACTACTTTGCTGTCCTTTATATTCAATTCTAGGCAGTGTATGACTCATTTCTGGGTTTTTCTCCGTGCAGGAAGATAAATCTTGTTTTACATACAAACTAACATCACCATAGTACATAAATGTTGTCTAAAGGCATATTTATATGAGTATGTACTGATCAATATTGAAGAAAGGAGGTCAGATATACCCAATCTAAGCATTTGAACAAGTGCTACCAACCGAAAACGTAACTTATCAATCACATGACTAATTTCACGACCTGCTCCTGAAAACAACGCCCTGGAACCCACCCTTTTATCTTAAACATTGAAACATTAATCATTTGCTTCGTTCCGTCACACTTAACTATATATTTATGTTATTGGGATAACAGCACTGGGCGGCTATACTATATTTAGTGCTCTTAAAATAACTAGATTTGAACTAATATTACAAGAACTCATTAAATATTGTTTACGAAGAATTCCACACATACATGTCTAATAGATGACGAATACCTGTAACATATTTTTGAAGATCGATACTAATATAAGACAGCCATTTCTACGGCAATGGATTACACAAAATACGTACCGCTAAAGATGATAGCAGACGCCGCCCCCATAACTCCAAAGAAGGGTCCGTAGATAGGATTTTCGGCCGACATTTTGTACGTTTATTGAGGGAGTATTTACAGGTCCCAAAAACTGTGATGACTATCTGCACACACTCACTCCACGGAACTACTTTTGCACAGACAAATATGGCCCAAGCTTTGCAGACTCGATAGAATGGGTCATATGACGATTGATGTTCAAGGCAGTGCTCAATATGACCCAAGTTCTGATTGGTTTTAATACGTAACTTCCGAAATGCGCCACCAATCCTGAGCTAAAGATTTCGCCGCGGTGTGACGTCGAACATTGATGTGGATCGCTGGCCAGCATTTTTCTTCTGCGCATGTACTGATCAATCGTTGAGATCCTTTTTAAATAATAAAAAGCATTAGAGTCAAGAATAAATCCTAAATATAAGTTCGAAAATAATAACAATATTAAAATATATGGATTTCATAGCAAACTTTAAATAATTAATCAATAAGAATAAAGTTTTAAATATTGTATTGATTTTTAAAAGTGTTGCCAAGTCTTATAAAAATATATTTAGTTGTTATATCTTGAGTAAAACCAAATTGGTTTGAGAACAAATTCTAAAGTTAACTAAATATAAGGTAAGGCTTGAAATCGTCTACCAAAAACTTTATACGAGGCACAAATTTGTATTCGCTTCCTAACAAGAATTCAGTATTTTTAGTACTCAAATCTAAAAACAGCCTCCTTAAAAGTCCTTCACCTCATTAAAATTAAAATATACATCTCATGGAAGCTCAAGATTCCGAAATCTGCACATGGTCAAGTTTAGTGAACAAGAACTATAGAAGTGCTAATCTAATCTTTTTTATGAACTCTGTTCATGTTTCAAGCTCTGATTAAGAAAACTCTTATAAAAGGCTTCTTAACGATTGCTTGCCATGCTTTTTATTAAAACAGTTGACTGCATAAAGTCGTATATCTCAGCCAAAGGAACATTTAGCAAAATTAGTAGGAACATTGAAGCAAGTTTGAGTAAAGATCATCATGGTTACTTGAGGCCAGTAACGTAAAGAAGGATATGTAAGTGTCGTCCACCCTCGTGCGTAGTGCTATGGATGCTCTCTTGACAGTTACCAAAAGGTCAAATTGTTGTATTATCATTTACTACCTGCGCTCTACGATGGTATCCGTGGTTGATGTTGTAAAGGTATAACAGCAACCGCGGAGCGCAGCTGGTTATGAATGTATGAACCTTAAACTTGATTCACTCTTTCCATTGCTGGAAATCTGTTGAGTAGTTTAAAATATTTAAGCGAAGAGACAGCGGAAGTAACTTCCTTTAAAAAACTACTCAAAAGAGTAGGCATGATGACAGTAACCAAGAACCTTAGTGGTTCTTGGTTACCTTTGTATTTATCTGATTAAATGGGGCTTATAGAGTATAAAATTGGATTTATTTTTATATTTAGAACGAGATTAACAGATAATTATCAAAAATAAAACTATAATATACTGCAATCCATGTTAGGTTTAACGCTAATCAGAGCGATTAACGTCACTTATGCATAAAGATCACTAGTTCAGATACAATTGACGATGGAGATCGTTTTTTGTTTTTGCGAAAGACGGTCCCCATTTCATGTCATCCACATTTTTTATATTTTTTATCATTAATTCCATCACGACGAAGACTTGAAATACTTGACATTGGCAGAAATAGCTGATCCGGCTGATTGCCATATCATCAAAAGAAGAAGAAGAAGTACAATTGACGATCACTTTACTATCCAAAGAGTTTTATTTGACACTGGTTGACAAATGGTGACGTCGCGTTTTCACAAACAGACACCGTGACACCACCATGCGTTTTGGCATGACTTAAAACTTAAAACTTAAATCGCAAGTTTTCTTACTAATAGATTTTTTTTCTAGAAATATAAATGTTTTTGATAATAAGACATACTTCCGAATATCATAAAACAGTGTTTTAAAATAAGTCGTTATGCCTATTATTAAGTAAAGATTATGTTGTACGAATTAAAAATAATGGTATTACAGAACCGACTTATTTTACAGATCTTTTCAAGAGTTCGGATACATAACTTTGTTAATGTAAATGTCGAATAACAAGGCGTGGGGATACTGAAGCGAAAATAAAGGATTTTTTGGACATCTAACATACAACGTCATCTAGTCCCAAGCTAAGCAGAGCTTGTGTTATGTATATATTTATGTACTATACCACTGATATAAATACAAATATACTTTTTTTCTTGTAAATACATACATATTATACACCGAAACAAATATTTCCATGCATACTTGGTCTGACATATTTAGTCCACCAATTGGCGGGTATTGAACACGAAACCTCAAGCACAGCATTCGCAAACGCTAGTACTGCATTAACAAGGCAGTTGGATACTTTTAGACTTTAAATGTAAATGTTTTACGGAAAAGTATGCAAAAAACTACTATATGCGAAAAATCTACTGATTTTACTAGTGTCTATGTATATGGCAATGTTCTCCCAAAGTCTTAAAATAACATAGAAATTTGACATTCAATGTCACGTTGCTCTTGCCCATGCTTGCTAGATGCGGTATTTTTAATTTTGTGTATATTTCAATTGAAAGTTTCTAAATAAACTTGAAGTTTATAACAAATGTTTAAAAATATAATTTTCACAAAATGAAGTTTCATTACACGGTAAAGTACCATGTATTTTACTTACTTTATGAAATATTTATGTAAAGTTAAAGTTTCGTAATATATTTTAACATGTTTTATTAATTAAAATGGCATAGAAATTAAGCTATTAGTTCATTTCTTTAACTTAAGAAACTAGTGCATTTAGTGTTGTGTTTAGTACACAACTAACTATATTAAAAGCTAATTTGCATAATGTTTGTATGTTTCCTCATTAATATAACCCTGTCTTTATTTTCAGTTTCAAAATTTATTAGGCACAGTATATCGGAAAGGAGATGTGCTCTTTACAGGAGATGGAAACTGTGTAGTAAGCCCCGTGGGTAATAAAATTACTGTATACAATCTTAAACAGTAAGTATCTTTTTATAAAAGGTACAAATTAAGGTGTTTGTTTATATTCTATGCATTGCTATGACTACATATGGTATTACCGTAATAATGTTATGTACAGGTGAAATTGTTACTTCTATATGTAATAAAAATATTCCATAGCTCACCTAGAATTGTATTCTAGTTATTTGTTAAACTTACTAGCCAATGCACGCAGTGTTACCTGTGGTTGTACCTGTACAACAACCACGGGTAACATTGTGGGACAAAGCTAGTCTTAAAAAAAGTAACATATGTTACTCTTTACATTATCTGCTATCCACCAGTGAAAGCCCTGTCAAAATCAAGCCACTACAGAGATTATAAAAAACAGATATGTAAAAATTTTTAAAATTGTTTTTTTTTGAATAGTCAAATGTAGAATGGAATAGAATAGAATAAACTTTATTGTACACAAGTTAAAACAGTTTACATTCAGGAGCATAACAAATTAACGACCATGTACAAATTGCCTTATCGCTATAAAGTAATTTCTTCCAGGCAACCTTTGGATGGATAAATTGACTGTAGAAATTAATTAATTAACAAATTGACTGTAGAATGTACTACTAGATATTAGTTGGTTAAGAGTATGCTTAGATATGCACAGCTCAGATCATTTAAACTACTTAACTAATAAATTGATACTTATGAAACTTTTATTTCTTTGTTTTAGTAACAAAAGTAACACTTTATCATTCGAGAGTTACTACAACTATACAGCTGTTGATATCTCACCGAATGGATCTACCCTACTGGCTGTCAATGAAAGCAAGTATTTTTTTAAATATGTGCAGTTTTACTTATGGATGTATTTCAAAATGTGTGAAACCCATGCATAACCACATGCGTTACAAATGGTTACCGAATCAATCTGTAACTTTTTCACAGGGTTACTGATTGGTCTGTGTTTTTGAAATTGTTCACTCAAATGGTAGAAGTTAACCCAGGGTTTTGGTTATTTTATGATAAGATGTGACGCAAAAATTAAACTAGTTTACTTTTTTTCTTGTGAAAATGAAATTGCTTGTTTTGCAGAGGACCTACAAATATCCGGAAACTTATATCAATTCTCAATTCAGTTAAATTTAATCCTCATTATCCTGTATTACGCTATTCTTGTTAACATTTTTAATTCTGTAACATCTATTTATGATAATTCGAAATGTAGGTTAGCCCATCTCTAAAAGGGTTAGTAACAGATTATTCGGTTCACTTATTTGTGGTCAGTGACATGAGTCTCTTCTTTGTATTATAGCAGATAAATGTCACTCAGCCTAATTAAGTTCTAAGAAATGCAAAATGTAGACAGCTGTTTCTTTAAGAAATTAGCAAGCGATACCACTATTATACTAGTTAACCTCTCCAGTTAATCTTAAAAGCTTAGTGGTTTTAGTGTAGTGGTTTGGAGTTGAACATACGTCTATGAGCAAAAGGAGAACTTATCTTTCTTTCTTTGTGTGTCCTCTTAAAAAAAGATAACAATCAAACATTAATTCCAAGGGAATTTTTGAATCCTCCCGTGACAGGATTAAACATGACACCACTCAGCACAGTAGATAGTGGCGAAATCACCATTCAAACAACTACAAGCCTCGTTCATGTGTCTATCAAAAATTATAATGAATATTTTGATATTTTTCAGAGGGAGAGGCCCAGATGATTAGTCTGCTGACATGTACTGTGATACATAGGTATAAGTTCAAACAACAAGTGAATGCTGTCAAGTTTAGTCCTGATGGCAAATATTTTGCTGCCTGCTGTGACGATACAGGTACTTTTGTCATTTTAATATTAGAAAAGAACTCTTTAGATAAGAGACTAGAATAGACTATAAATACCTGCCAAACACAATTTTGTAACACCCATAGGATTGACTGAAAGAAAATGCCAGTGGCATTAATCCCACCTTGACCAATATTGCAGGAAGTTTATATAAATAAATAATAGATCAAGCATGTAGATCAAGCTGCTATTAGATGAATATACATAACCGTTATCTGTGTAGTAATTCATTAAGGATATGGAGTGGCACTACTTCATTTCGTGGGTGTCATTAGAGCACAATAAGAGAGCTGGCCATCATTATATAGTAGGCCCTTCTAAGGAGGAACCTTTGTACAGGCGTGAACTATTAAGGGCTTATGATTGATGACAGAGATTTACACCAAATGACATTTGATGATTGAATTGGGATATTAAATATCCATCAGAGATACAAATTCTTTGAATTTGAATGCCTCGGTGGTGCACCAGTAGCGTATGCGACTGCTGTCCTTTAGCTTTCGGGTTCGATTCCCGGATCGGATCAAATGTTTATATGATCTACAAATGTTTTCTATGTATGTTATGTATGTATTTACAAAAAAAACCATATATATGTATTTATTTCAGTTGTCTAGTACCCCCAATACAAGCTCTGCTTAATTTAGGATTAGATGGCGTTGTGTGTTATATGTGCGAAATATTTATTTATTTATTCTTTTTCATCTTCTGTTTCAGTTTTTATAATGACAGCTCCATGCACTTTCACTGGTGAATTCCGTTCCTTTGTTATGAAACGAGTCTTCAAAAAATCACGTGATGAAGTCACGTGTTTAGATTGGTCGTCGTGTTCTAAACTGCTTGCTGTCGGCTCCAAGGATACCACAACAAAACTATACACAGTAGACTACTTAGATAACCTCAATATGTATTCATTAAGTGGTCACACAGATAAAATTGTTGGAGTTTTCTTTGAGAAAAAGAGTTTGGACCTTATTACAGTTAGCAGGAATGGACAAGTGTGTTTGTGGGAGGCTAATATTGATATTGATGATTTAGTGGTGTCCGATGTACAGATATCTCATAGGAAGAAACGTAAAATAAAAAAAGAAGAGGAGAGTGAAGATGAAATTGACGAAAAGGCAGTCATTGAAAAGGATAAGGAATATGTAAGTATAGTGTTATTTTATAATTACCGTAAAATTGTAATCAATAGCGCACTCTTTCTGAAAAGGCCGGTAACGCACTTGTGACGCCTCTGGTGTTGCGGGTGTCTATGGGCATCATACATTAAAAATAACTATTGACTAAACCGTTTTTGTGGGAGAGCCACGCTTCGGCATAAATTGGCCGGCTCGCCCGGAGTGATACCACAGCCCCACAGGAAACAGATGTGAAACAGCTTGTTTCACAGAGTGAGTGAGGACACCGGGGGCGCATACCCTAACCCCTCCCCCATATCCCTCTCCATCAACCAAAAGCCGGCAACGCACTTGTGACGCCTGGTGGTGTAGGTGTCCATGGACGGTGGTAATCGCTTATCATCAGACGATCCGTCCGCTTTTTAGCCATCTATTCCATAAAAAAACCCTCGCAATGTAAAAACCTAGGGTTCCAGCCTTCCAGTGATCTAACCTTCCAGTATACCTCTGAGTGAATAGTGGTGTGTGTGTAGAAATAAGCATTATTTTACTGAGTTACTTATTTACTGAGATATTTATTTATTTATTTATACTTACACTTGCATCTCACAAATGAACATGCTCTTTAACGTAATAGATTAATTAGGACTCGGCGAACACTGCAAAGTGTAGGAAAACTTGAAATGAACCATTTGCCTGGTCAGTTTGGTATTGTCGACTAAAACCTCCTTGTTGAAGAGAGGCTTCTATCCAGTGAAAAACTGTTAGTGATGACGGTACATGACACAAATGATCGTGCACGTACTTGTTTCTCCTGCATGGGAATCCAATTAGTTAACTCTGACTTAGCACTCAAGATTATTAACCCCAGGTTAGACCCATTGTCAGTCTGGTACCGTTGTAATATATATTGTCTAATATTATTCGACAGCCTTGGTGGCGCAGTGGTAGCGTGTGCGACTGCTGTTTTTGTGGTCTAGAGTTTAATTCCCGCATTAGATCAACTGTTTGTATGATCTGCAAATATTTGTTTCAGAGTATATGTTTTCTATATATAATATGTAGGTATTTACATAAAAAAAGTATACATGTAATTATATCAGTTGTCTAGTACATACAAGCTCTATTTAGTTTTGAACTAGATGGCGTAATGTGTTAATTGTCCGAAATATTCAATTATTTATTATTATGTATTCTTATTTTAGGAAAGTGATACAGAAGAGGCAGCAGACGAAAAAGAAGATAAAAAAGAAGATGAAAAAAGATTGTTGTATAAGAAGTTAGGAAGGCACTATATAGGTGATGAAATTAGGAAAAGTCATCATAAAGTCAAGTTGACAGCGGTGCAATATCATAAGGGTAGTAAGCTGCTGGTTACAGGTGTGTGAAATTCAATTTTAGTTATTAGTATTAGAAATTTCTACCCAATTTTACTTGAAAAATTCTAATTATGTATCTTATATAATATACTAACTGAGCCCCGCGGTGTCACCCGCAGTACAATAACAACCGCAGGTAATGCCGCGGCGCAAAGCTGGTCGTGCCAAATCAGAAACCTTTGAAGATCATATGCATAGTTTACGATTCTATAAAAGGCATACAAACAAACATTCATTTTTATATATATATAGATTATATATGATATATAATTAAAATAGAATTTTTAGTTATAGCAAAGAATAAATTAAATTTCAAAAGGAACACATAATGTGTATTATCTATCAAATAATAGTATTCCATACTTACCTCCATCTAAGAATACAAAATGTATAAAAAATAAAAAATCGTCAAAAAATACTAAGTAGGTACATTAAAAATAAACAAATTTATGTTCAAAAGCAATTGAGTTCCTTAAAATAATATGTCACCTCTTCAATGCATCGATTTATGACAATTAGTAGTCCTATGTCTAAAATAAATATTATTGTATTGTTTCCAGGCTTCTCCACCGGTATATTTTTCCTCCACGAGATGCCAGATGTTAATCTGATCCACACACTGAGCATATCAGAACATCGTATCAGTAGCATCGCCATATCCTCGCCCGGAGACTGGATTGCCTTCGGGTGTCCTAATATTGGACAGCTACTGGTTTGGGAATGGCAAAGTAAGTAATGATTTAGATTTTAATACTACACCATCTTGAAACTTTCATTTATCCAATGTTTTTGTGGAAAATGTTTAACAGATTCGTTGTGGTCTCGTATTTTTGTATATGATTTTTTTTTATGAAATAAGGGGCAAACGAGCAGACGTATCGCCTCATGGTAAGCGATTACCGCCGCCTATGAACACCCGTAACATCAGAGGCGTCACAAGTGCGTTGCCGGCCTTGGGGGATGGGCAGTGAGATGAGGGGAAGGGTTGGATTATGGGCCTCCAGTATCCACACTCACTCGGTTAAACACGTGCAGGCGTTTTTTCACACTGGTTTATACGATAATTAATATATATGATAATGATACATTACGTATTATAACTTGTATTTAATAGAGTTTTTGATTGTGAGCATTTGCTCATAATTTACTTAATCTTTTATCTTGATGAAATGTATAAAAACAGTGGAGAATGAGGATGGAACATTAATTTTAATATATAACATAATAATAAATTTATCAAAATAATCCAGGTGAACAGTATGTGATGAAGCAACAAGGCCACACCCTAGACATGACATGCCTCACTTACTCCCCTGATGGACTTTACATAGTCACGGGTGGGTACGATGGCAAGGTCAAGGTGTGGAACACTACCAACGGCTTCTGCTTCGTGACCTTCAATGATCATAAGTCTACTGTGACCAGCATCACTTTTAGCAGTAACAAGAAGTTCTTTGTATCAGCGAGTTTGGATGGGACAGTTCGGTGCTATGATTTGACTAGGTGAGTTGTCATATTATTACTTCATTTCTAAAATCTCTCCTTCCTTCCTCTTTATGTCTAGCGGTGGACTATTTAAAGGCTTTTGATGGTGTTTATGATTACTCTGACATAACGTGATCGAGTAGGCATGTTGGCAGTAAGCAATATTTTTTTTTATTTATCTGATAAAATGGGGTTCATAGAATATAGCAATGTATTTATTTTCATATTTAGAGCGAGGTTAATAGTTAATTAACAAAAATAAAACTGCAAAACATAGCAAGCCGCCATGTAAATTTGAACACCAAGCAAAACGAGTTATACGTCACGTGTCTGTAAACGTCGTATTGTTTGGAGTTACAAATGGTGACGTCACAACTGTAAACAAAAAATTTTTGAGTAAATTTAAACTTAAAATTTAAATCGACAATAGGATCTACTTCTTAATCATTAAACAGTTTTAAAAAATTAGTCACCGTGCCTATTGAATGAAACTTTTTAGTTGATAGACAGTTAGCCCCTGTATAAGCGCTGGTATCATTCGTATCAGGAGGACCACTCCTATTTATACCGTGATTATCGAGAGAGCCGACTTGGGGTCAAACTCCGTAAAATAAATGCATTATAAAAGTAATTAAAACTTGAAACGTCCCTATACCAATCAGATTGTCTGGCTAGTGTGGTATAATACGAAGCCTCCTTATGTGTCTAGTGGACTATTGAAGGTTGATGTGATAATTTAGTTATATAATGAAATTAGTGAAAAAAACTTTGGTATTACAAAAAGAGTTTAAGCGGCTTTGTACTTTGTTGTATGTTGTTCGTTCAAACCGCATAGCAGGCAATAGGCAACACCTGACACCTGCGGCGTTATCCGCGGTTGTTGTTGTTAAGGTAACAACTGTTGTTGTAGACAATAACAACTGCGGGTAACGTCGCGTGGCGAAGCTTATCTAAGAAAAAACCTCAGTTTCTCCTCATATCATCGGCTATCTACCAGTGAAAGGCGTATAATGGGACGGCCATTGACATTGTTCCAGCTGTTGCACTGACATTAGCAGGAACAAACTGACAGATAGACAAATCTTTAAAAATATTGTTTTTCGATGTAGGTACCGTACATATTTTCATATGTAATAATTGAAAAGCTGTTAATTTTAAATTAAAAACAGACTGAAAGTTTATTTATTCATATAGATATAAAGCAATAGTAATATTTATTGTTATATTCCAGGTACCGCAACTTCCGCACGCTGACGTCCCCCAGCCTGGTGCAGTTCAGTTGCGTGGCGCTGGACGCCAGCAGCGAGTTCTGTGCTGCGGGAGGACAGGACGTCTTCGAGATATTCTTGTGGTCTATCAAGTTTGGGAAACTGTTAGATGTGAGCATATTTTAATATCATGTGTTAACCACACGCAGGTAATACCAACTATTTGGGCCAAAAATGCCAATCAAACATTATGAATAAACGGCTTGTTAAACTTTAGATGAAAAATTACGTCGTTAGTATTGAAAAATGGAGGTCGCATGTTTTTTTTTTTTTTTTTTATATAT
>PKRV01001490.1:867067-909599 GCA_003709505.1 Hyphantria cunea
GGGGATAGGGGGCGTTGGATTGGGGTATGGGCCTCCGGTATCCTCACTCACTCGATGAAACACAGCGTAAGCGCTGTTTCACACCGGTTTTCTGTGAGGCCGTGGTATCACTCCGGTCGAGCCGGCCCATTCATGCCGAAGCGTGGCTCTCCCACGGTATAATGCATGTGTTAGAGCTTGTTCTATTGGTATCAAAGTTTCAAATATTTTATTACAGTTATATACTTAACACAAACACTAACTTCTATTGTTCAAAAAATAAAAATCAAGTGCCTAGACTATAAAGATAATCGGTTTTGAAAAACCTGTCGATATCATGTGGTTATGTTTTTGACCGACTGTGAAAGAAAGAGGGTTATGTTTTTTGTGTATGTATGTATGTATATTTTTTTGGCGCGTCCTAGAGCCTAAACGGCTTGTTGTATTTTTATGTAAGTGTTGTCAATAGATTCGCCTTAGTCTTAAGAGTGACGCTGGTACATCAAACTTAAAAATAAAAATAAAAAAAATTTTTGGAGTCAAAAGTTATCTCACAAAAAAAAAGATTTCTAAATACATCGAGTCTGGTATTTAAATATAGAATTTTTGACGGTGATTACGAATATATATGTACATAACTTATATGTTTTATCATATTAACTCAGTCGGGTTTTATTTTTTTAATAATTCATTACTTGCTTGAGAATATTATATTCAGCTAGATATTTGGTTTTTGATGATAAGGTACTTGAAAAATATGTTTTACCTAGCCTTTATTATTTCCAAGATAATTTGAGGCTAGCTACAGTTTAACCGTTTTTATCTAAATCTCGCTTTTACCACGGAGCGACTAACATCGGATAGCCGTAACCCCGAGGTTGAATTGAATATGAAGGACTGGAAAATAATACTAGGTGTAACAGAAATATAGGAAAAAGTGTCAATTTCGGGGGTAGTCACATATTATACTTATTATTTTTTAATTGCCTGATATGTAGCCTAAACGAACTGATGGATTTTGGCTTAAAGATGTCGCTGATTTTTTTTCATCTTGCTAATAAATAAATGATGGTTGTTCAGGTTTTGGGAGGTCACGAAGCGCCCGTGTCGTGCTTGACCTTTAGCCCAGCGCTGGGCAGCTCACGACTCGTATCTGCGAGCTGGGACAAGACCGTTCGCTTGTGGAACTGCATCGAGACCAGCGCTGACTGCGAGACGGTCCAACTTACTTCGGATGCTCTACAAGTTGCCTTTAGACCTGACGGGGAGGAAGTAAGTCTTTTTATTATATACTAGCTGAGCCTCGTGGTGTTACCCGCGGTACAAAGCTATTGTGTGTATTGTATCTTTATAAATTGTTAGCTTATATATTATTCTGATGTATAAGCTATATTATTGTAGTTTCATTAAAATCCATTCAGAAGTTTTTACGTGAAAGAGTAACAAACATCCATCCATACTTACAAACTTTCGCGTTCAAAAAAAATTTTACTTCTCATAAAAGAAATAAATTTATATCATTACTAATCCATATGCAATTCTATTATACATTCGACGTGACATACGCAAGGGCGGAGCCGTAGGCAAAAGCTAGTACGTATATACTGATATTATAAAGCTGATTTTTATCTTTTAAGGTTGCCTCAATATTCCATTTTTTTTGATAAACAAATTTGTTCAGACTGTTATAACATCACGCTAAGGGCTATAGGAGAGGCAGACGAGGTAGCGGGGGTCAACTAATTTATTTATATACATATATAAAGATGCCATACATTGCAATTTAAACATCTAACAACTCTTTATTTAGTTTGCAGTATCTACTCTGGACGGCAACATAACCTTCTTCAACACGTCCACATGTGACCAGACTGGCAGCATCGAAGGCAGGAACGACCTGGGCTCGGGGAAGGCTGACACCGATCTCATCACTCCTGAGAAAATGCTTAAAACCAAGTATGTTTAATATTAACTTTTTTTTCCTAGCCTTATATTCTAAGTTTATTTTGGGTCGGGTTCTAATTCCACTCGGTTTTATCAGAATATCAGTTTTTACACAGGCCTCGGACCGGATCGAATCTGAGGGTAGACATGAATAAATCCAGCAGGGAATAACTGTATTCGCAGGTTGAACTAGTGTCAGTATATTTAGGGGTACTGACTTCTCAGTAATTGGTTCTCAATAACAAATGTTCATGGCAACCGGGACCGACGGTTTCCTTACTCCGGGCTGGTGGTAATAAGAATTTAGTAAACGAAAATCCAAATACAATACTTTGACCCGATTCAGAATCCGAGAGAGACCTCTTGGCGCTCTACGTTTAGTATTAACATTTGAAAATATTATAAATGACAATATAAGTGTGGAGTGAAGCAGAAATTTATAATACCTACCCATTTTTACAAAAATTATGTGTATCAGGGGAGTATTAAATTTGTAGATAAAGTTTGTATAGACAAGGTGCATGAAGACACAAAAAATGAATTATGGACGGTAGCATTTTAATCTCCCCCGTTTTTGTAGCATTCTTCATTGGTGCTCTGCTCCTATTGGTTACTTTTCAGCTTTATATATTATGTATAGATATGTATTATTTAATTAAGTTCTTTTTTGCCAGAGATTCGGCGATGGCAATTTTATACCGTGGGAGAGCCACGCTTCGGCATGAATGGGCCGGCTCGACCGGAGTGATACCACGGCCTCACAGAAAACCGGTGTGAAACAGCGCTTACGCTGTGTTTCATCGAGTGAGTGAGGATACCGGAGGCCCATACCCCAATCCAACGCTTCCTATCCCCCTCACCATCCCCTTTCCCCCCAGGCCGCCATAGTGTGGATCACCATACTGCATTGTTCTTTTTCGCATTGAGGATGGTGACCACCACTCTTGGATTCTGCTCATGCTTTCGACAGTTTAAATATATATATAAAAAAAAAATCTTTTGCAAAATGAACTTCACACTAGTTATTTTACACCAACTTGTATGAAGTCCTCTAATAGGCAAGCCGTATAATTTTGTGGGGGCCTATGTCTAGCAGTGGACATATTTAGCATGAGACGATGATTGACATGCAATATTAACCTGATATTATATTGCTTCCAGGGCATTTACAACGATATGTTACTCGGCGGACGGGTCGTGTATCCTGGGTGGAGGCAACTCCAAGCACGTGTGTCTGTACAGCGTCAAAGAGTCCATACTCATACACAAGTTCGTCATCACACAGAATAGATCTCTGGATGCTGTTAATGTAAGTTATACACAAAAAATTTGCTGCATTATCAATATTATCAATTTAACTTCCTGTTTTTGAGTTAACATTGTTAGAAGCGACAGTTGTTTTTTTAAAATAAAGATTATGGGTAAACTTGGGTTTGGCCCGGGTTGGGCCAAAGGTTTAATTTATCTATTAAACTTAATTAATCAGACTAATTAGCTATGAAGACATATGTCTGTATGTTGAAATCTACACTAATATTATTTTATAAAGAGGTAAGATTTGATTGTTTGTTTGTTTGCATTGAATGGACTCCAAAACTGCTGAACCGATTTGAGAAATTCTTTCACAATTAGAAAATAAATCATTTCCGAGTAACATGGGCTATATTAAATTTTCAAAAAAGTTAGGGAATTCGATAATCCGTATGAAAATTTGATAATGAAAACCAAGGTGTAAAAAAAGTACCCAAAATCATAGGAGACATCCATAGGGGACATCAATATCCACAAAAAAAATTTTTGGGGAAATAAAATACCTATGTCTACCCGTGCGAAGCCGGGGCGGGCTGCTAGTTTATTTATATATTTATGATTAGTCTATACATATTACTAGTAATAAGTAAAAATATATTACTGTTGGTATCAACATATTACATGTATGTTTGTTTCAGGATTTCATAAATAGGCGACTGATGACAGAGTTCGGCAACATGGCCCTTGTTGAAGAGAGAGAGGACTTGGAAGGTGGAGATGTCAATATCCGTCTGCCGGGAGTGAAGGAGGGCGATATGGCCGATAGGAGGGTTAAACCTGAAGTGAGTTGTACATTTTTATTAAAAAAAACTAGCTGAGCGGGCAAACGTTGTCTTACAATAAAAGAATTCATTAATAAGGGATTCATTGTAAAGAGTTGAATACTTAGAGTTGTATGTATTTTTTATGCTGTATCATGAAAAATCAAAAATAATCTAAAAATAAAAAATATATATGTGGACTTAACATTTAGTAGGATATAATATAGACGTTGTTCGATTCTCAGACCTACCCGATATGCATACAAAATTTCATGAGAATCGGTCTAGCCCTTTCAGAGGAATATAACTCAAATACCGCGAGAAAATATTATATGTTTATCTTTCAAACTTCTACAAATGCAAAATATCCAATTAAAACTGGAAATGGGTTATTAAAAGTAACCTTAAATTTACAAATACATAAAATAATTATTACAGTAATAGTAACCCATGTACTACCACCAGTTGTAATTGGTTGGGAGTTATGTTCTTCAAATGTAACAAAGACTATGATTGCGTGAAGTTATTTTGCCTTGTGAATCAACGGTTCGGTTTCCAACACCAACGGTTCGACTCAACGATTGATGTTGGAAAATTGTAAATACACTTATTAATTGGATGAAGAATTTTGATTGCGCGATGCAAAATTACCAGATCTTTCGTGAAAGTCCTCGCATTTAAAATATTTTATGATGTTATTATGGCTGTATTTCATTTATTTATAATCGAATGTTTGTATAGAACATGTATATAGTTCGTGCCGCTTCCCTCAGGTTCGTGTGCATGGTGTGCGCTTCTCCCCGGCTGGAGAGAGCTTCGCAGTGGTTTCCACCGAAGGGCTACTTCTCTACAGCCAGGCCGCTGGACTCGATGGGACCTTCAGGTTATTTACTTTACATCTTTCACTTATATATTTTTATTTCACTGATAGTATAATGATGTAAGTGGTCGCCAAGCCGTTTTCCACTGCGTTGAGTGTCTTGGGTTCAAACCCCACATGGGACAACATCCACAAATTGTTGTTCTCAGTCTATACCACTTGCTTTGTATTTCGCAACCTGGAAAACAGTGTCACAAGAATCATTCCTAATAGTTTAAGCACCATTTAAATCGTCCATGTCATTACAAGCGAATCTCAGTAGTAGAGAACTATATATTACCTAAGAATTGGTCTGCCTCGTTGGCAGCAGCAAAGGCACTCATAGCCCAGTCCCACTCGGTAAAGAGAAATTATCACCGAGAGTAAGCAACGACGGCGTGGTCAGTACCTGGCTGGATGACCGCTGGTGGCATGTTACCATGAGCGTCTCCGTGATTCGGAGGTCACGTTAAGCAGTCGGTCCCGGTTGTTGTCGTAGGATAGCAGTCGTGAAGCTTAATTGGCCTTTGGGCGGCTCAGTCCGTCTGTTCATCGTAGGGCCTATGGCCTTAGCTCACTCTTGAGTAGAGAACCTATCCCAGCTGTGGGACATTATCTGTTGTTGATGAAGTTGCCGCAGTGGTTGTATACGGGACTGCTGTGCTTGAGATCTCGTATTCGATTCCCTGGTTAATTGTTTGTATGATCTGCAAATATATGTTTCGAAGTTTGGGTGTCATCTATGTATATATTTACAAAATAAGTATATACCTATTTATATCAGTTGTCTAGTGCCCATAACAAGCTTTGTTTAACGTTGTGTGTTAGATATCCGAAATATTTATTGTTATTAATAATAACATATAATTATTAATAAAAACACACATAATATAATAATTAAAATAGGTGTAACCGGTTTTTATAAATTTGTCTTAAATAGCAGATTATGATATCTTGTTGATGTCCAATATTATAAATATTTAACGTTATGTATATTACAGGCCATTCCGTCTAGAGTCAAGCTCAACGCCATATGCAGTAAAACAACTCCTGTCCGAAGAGTCGTGGGGTTCAGCACTGGTTGCTGCGATACAACTCAACGAGCACACCATCATACAGCAGTGCGTGGAAGCCGTACCTCCTGGAGACAGTGAGTAACCACCAACATCGATATTAGAACAGTGTTAGCTTAATAGATAAAGTGCTTATAATAGGGTAGTTGACACTTAAGTCAAATTAATTACTTTTTACCCGACTGCGAAAGAAGGAGAGCGATGTTTTTCGAGTGTATGTATGTATGTAATTTCTTTTGCACGCACGGAAAGTAGATATAAAAATGTCAAGCGCTGAATTAATATGTATAAATATCAGGCAAGAATCCTTTGAAAAGAACAGTATTAAATAACAAATGCGTGATTGTGTGGGGAAGTGTATAAAATAAGTGTAAAAAATGAGTCTTGAAGTATTTGTTCTCTAATCAGCTAGCGTTGACTTAACTTAATAAGAGAGAAAAGAAAAGAAAGAGAGAGAGAAGAGAGAGTAACAGATAAAGAGAAAGAGAGAGAGAAGGCGGGAGTTAAGTTTTATAGTATTTAATCATAAATTTGTCTCCCCCAGTAAACTTAACAGTATCAAACCTGGACGATGAATACGCCGACCGCTTGCTGATATCCATGGCTCGTCTCCTGGAAGACAGCAGGCACTTGGAACACCTGCTCCTTTGGGTGAAAGCCATAGTGTCAGCGAAGAAACGCAAGTTCCCGCCTACTGCACTACTGGCACTAGAGAAAGTGTTGACTGTCAAATACTCACAGTTGAGTAAGATGTAAGTACCTTGGATATTTTTTCTTCTTTTTATTGTTTACTAACGACCCGGCTCGGCTTCGCACGGAAGTCTTTGAAAGACTCGAATTTCCTACCTTTAAACACTTATCTATTACTGAAAACTGCATTAAAATCCGTTGAGAAGTTTAAAAGATCTTTTCGAATAGACAGAGGAAGTGACTTCATTTTAGTTTATATTATGTAAAGAAAATGAGCCACGCTTCGGCATGCATGGGCCGGCTCAACCGGAGTGATACCAAGGCCTCACAAAAAACCGGTGTGAAACAGCGCTTGCGCTGTGTTCCACCGAGTGAGCGAGGATACCGAAAAGGATGGACCGATTTCGATGTAGTTTTTTGTTCATTTGAAAGCCAGTTTTCTTGCGGTGGTTGTTAGCTATGCTTGGTTAATATCGGTTCCGCAGTATAAGAAAGAGTATCAGTTCTTTTTCAACATGACATAAGGCATTTCTATTTGTCAAATTATCAAATAAAAGAAGCAATACTCTTTTCAAGGTAAATTCAGACTGTTTTTAACCGACGACAAAAGGATAGGTTATTAAAAACGACCTTGAGTCTCCTCTTACGATATCCACACTATGGATAGGGGAGTTTACACTCTGTATTTTATATTTGTTACCACACAGACCAATTATTATTTAATGATCTATCATCATCATCAGCCTATCGCAGTCCACTGCTGGTCATGGGCATCTCTGGGCATGATTTTAGGCATTTGAAACATCCATGCATCTGCAACGTAATGATCTATAATAAGACTAAATTAAAAATTGAAATATAATAGTTATAAAACGTGGAATCAGCTGATTCTGTCAAATTAACGCGCGTTCTCAGCTCACGATGTTATCTTACACTTGACCTTTAACGACACGATTACGTATCGGCTGTGATTTATAGCTGCAATAACATGTGATCGCAACTCTATTTTTTTTCTGGGAAAATTTCTGTGATATCCACTTTTTCTGCTGCTGTTCTTGATTTTTTCGACCATGTTACTATAGTATTGGTGTCATAATGATGTGGTTATGGTTTTGATGTGTTAGTCTGTTTGTTCGTCCGTCTGTAGCTTAATTTAAGGGCAGTTACTGGTCCGGATGTGTTAATAGCAACGGTTCCCGGGTCCCTCCCGTCTCAGGCGCAGAGTGGCACACCGTGTGGTTTTAGTCGGTTCGATTCCGACACATCGCACCGCCGCAAACCCCGGTGGGGTGAAGGCCCGAGGAGGTTTCCAAAAGTAAAAAAAAGGGGGTGTTACAACTAAAATGTTGTAATTTTACATAGAAATTAGGAATGGTAAAATAAAATGTACAAAAATGTCTATCTAACTATCTACTTGTTAAGTGGGAACAACTATTCTTGTTAGTTTATTCCTAAGTATGGAGCGTCTTTGAATTTACCCATTGTAACAGTGATTTTATGCAAAATAAACTATTACAAGTACGTTTAAAAATATTAAGTGGATTTACACACGCTTAAAATTTAAAATACTTTAGTTAGTGAAGTGTCAACCGGCTCTCACAGCATTCATAACTTTGGGTTTACATTCACGGAATTTATTGTTTGTATATAAAAACTCAGATCGAACTAAGTGGTGTGAAATTGGCGAGGCCTATGTCCAGCAGTGGACTGCGATAGGCTGATGACAGTCACAAAAATAAATAGTAAATCCGCCAATAAATACATGAGTATTTATTGGGAATGATCCCAAACAGCAAAAATTATTTTTGTATGGCGATACGAATAAATAATAAGATACAAAATTGCCTTAAATGTCTTAAACCAGTTTAAACGTAAATTATTCGACTTACTCTTAAGCAAATGTTACTATACTACTAAGGAATTTCTCGGTGACAAAGAGATATAATTCAATGCTGTCTAGACCTTTTTTCCTCGTGCGGAAATTCCCTCGGATACCACTTCCCGTGGCATGTCGGACTCTAACCGACTAACCGCACGCCGTCGGGGGTATTATTAGCCGGGGAACCAGGTGCACCCTAGAAAGGAAAACCCTGGAATGCTGTCTTCACCTAAAATAAATATAATTATAATGCCATTGTCTAGACCTAACATTAGTTCATAAGATTTAAAGTAAATATTTCCTAGTAGGGAGTACTTTATCTACAATAACGTGCTGGCCTGACGAGTTAGTACAGCTACAGCTTGCTTTTGTCTTCGCTTTGCAGCGCTATAGTCCTACTCAGTTTGCTCCCTTAGTCGGTTTTTACGCCACCCACGGGTTGAATAATAAACTATTAGCTCAAATTAAATCTATCTCCTACCTTTAAACGAACATTTCTTGCATATATATATATTCAGAATCTCGGAAACGGTTCTAACGATTTTCATGAAATTTAGTATTCAAGGGGTGTAGAAGTTTGTAAGTTGCTAACTAATAATAATGCAGTGAGAATATAATATATAGTAATTTATTGATGCCCAAATAATTTGTCATGTAAAGGAGCGAGGGAGCACACGATCACCGCTTATCGCTAACGAGTACTGACTTAATTTATGATTTATAACAAGTAGCAGAGTAGCGTAAATTGCTTACTCGGCTTAGTGTACGGTTGCATCGAACATGCTCCCGGGCCAAAAGATGTCTAAAATTAGGAATCCTTTGAGATAAAGCGATATCTTTTAACAATCGGTGATGTAGCTTTATCTCGTTTGCTCTGAGAGTCCGCACTGGTTATGTCTATATTCAAGGGGTATCGGGTCGATAAATCAATCTAGCTAGGATTCCTTTTTAGAAAATTTACCGAAAAAAAATACCGAGCAAAATTCGTTTATTCAGGTACCTAGATAACTAAATCCAGGCACTGTTCTTAAATATATTTATTATATACAGAGTTAACTTGACGGTTGAACTTTCCTTCTAAATCGTTTGATTTTCTTTAATTTGTCGCTCAAGGTTAGAATAGTATTAACATACAATTTATGTTAATGTAAAATGTAAAAAAATCTGTTGCTAGGTGGAAGCGCGTCACGGAAGCTTGCATAACGTAATCTAAAGATAACACTATTTTGATAATGAATGATGAATGACGCCTGACGTTTGCTTGTTCTCGCAGTGACTGCTCAGCTGATCATACACCACTAATATTATAAATGCGAAAGTTTGTATGGGTGTATTTTTTTATGGAATTGGTATCGCCTGAAGGTAAACGATTACTGCCGCTCATGGACACGCGCAACACCAGAAGCGTCACAAGTGCGTTGCCGGCCTTTGGGGGATGGGGAATGGGGGAGGGGTTGGGGTACGGGCCTCTCGATGAAACAGCGCAATCGCTGTCTCTCACCCGGCTTTCTGTGAGGCGGTGATGTCACTCCGATCGAGCTGGCCTATTAGTACCGAAGCGTGGCTCCCCCACGGTAAATGAAATTTGTTAATCTTTTACGCGAAAACTACTGAACAGATTTAGATGAAACTTTACAGTAATATAGTTTATAAGTCGGAATAACACATGGCCTCCTATTACCCCGATAATCGTTATTTATGCTAGCAAAAGCTAGTTAAATCGTAAACAACAATTTATTTAACTTGCTTCGGTACTGCGCTGAGAGGTGTGGATTCAATCCCAATTAGATAACAATTTGTATGATCCATATATTATTGCCCTGAATCTTGTTGTTATCTGTGTCTGTCTCAGTATTAAGTTAATTGATGCCTCAGTGGTGTAGTGGTAGCGTACGCGACTGCTGTGTTTGTGGTTTTGGGTTCGAGATCTTAGTCTGACCAAATTGTTGTATGATGAAACATTTGTTTCGGAGTTTGAGCGTTTTCTTTGTACTATGTGTATGTGTTTACAAAAGAAAAGTATACATGTATTAATATCGGTTGTCTATTAACCATATTACAAGTTCTGCTTAATTTGGGACTAGATGGCGTTGTGTTTCAGATGTCCGATATATTAAAAAACTAAACTTATTTTAATATATATTAATGTCTAAGTCCAAAACGGTTATATTATATTTATGGTGCAAAAAGCTTTTGTAGAAGAAAATCAAGTATTTGACCAAAAATTAGTTAATCATTTAACGTATTTATTACCAAAGTGTTGCAATTCCCGTGGCCTTAAAAAATCAAACCGTTTAGACATCAATCAAAGTATAGCAGACATTGGCTGAATGACAATTCAGATAGAAAAGCATTCAATCATTGATACCAAATACTTATGTAATTTGTTGGTGGTTTTAAGACTTTGAAATATATACTTTAATATTATAAATTTGAAAGTGACTCTGTCTGTATGCCACGCTTTCACGGCTAAACGGCTGCACTAATTTCAATGAAATTTTACGCATATTAACTTTATATACATATGAATGGGCCGGTTCGATCGGAGTGATACCACGGCCTCACAGAAAACCGGTGTGAAACAGCGCTTGCGCTGAGTTTCACCGATTGAGTGAGAATAACGGAGGCCCATACCTCAACACCTCCCACTTCCCTCTTCCCATTCTCCAGTCTTTTTTCCAGGCTGCTCGTTGCAAATCACTTAAATTTGAGGCTCGAATATATATTTAGTTTTTGGTTTTATTATTCAATCAGACAGCTTAGAATTATTTAGATATGTAGGTATAACAGATTTTAAACGTCACTCACTTTATACTAAAATAGATACGATAATATTTTTAGAATAGATTTTCATGGCCATAGGTAGCCATTTATTAGAAGCTAGTAGTTGTTCGTAGGCCGTTAAAGCATCTAAATAATCTTTTATTAACCACCCATAATGTCGCACTGCTGGGCTCCGGTATCCTCTCAGGAGAGAGTTAAGACCATACGTCCCCACGCAGGCCGAGTGCGGGTTGGGGACGGGCAACAGAACGTCGTGGCTACATAATCTTGCCGTTGGATATTATCAAGTCAAAAGGCCTCCAACTAAGCTTCACGACTGTTATCTTACGATAAAAACCGGGACCGACTGCTTAACTTGACCTCCGAATCATAGAGACGCTCATAGTAACATGACACTAGCGGTCGCCCATTCAGGTTTTGACCGCGTCGTCGTTGCTAACCCTTAGTGATTGTTTCTAATCATCAAGTGGTACTGGGCTATGAGCGTCTCAAATATCTATACATAGTATAAAATGAAATCGCTTCATCTGTCCTTCGCTTAGATTTGTCCTTCGCTTAGATAACTGGTCCTCTCTTCTCCCTTCCTCTACAGGACAACACGTGCTGGCCTTTGAAGTCATCCGTTAAATGTGGTAGACATACGCTCTCGAAAGCAACGTTTCAGTTCTTCCTTCTTGTGTCGAGCGATCAAAACATGGAATTCACAACCACCGCACGTTTCCCTCCCGTTAAAATTCCGAATCCTTTAAGCGGGACGTGAAAAAGCATCTCACTAAACCACCATAGTGGGGGTCACCATGCTGCTCTGTCCACGTTCGCAATGAGTATGGTGACCACCACTCATGGATACTACTCATGGTTTCCATCAGGCAGAGTAGAGCCACTCATAACACAAGTTTAATCGTTAAGCGAGAGGAGCACTACACAGGATGCATTTAAAATATTATGTAGTTATAAGCTAAAATTGTAAGTCTAAAATTTTGTAAAATGGTAATAAATTATTATTTTCTTATTCTTATTTTAGTACCTTGATCATAAAAAAATGCATATTTAGCAATAGATAGAGTTATTCAAGAGGGAGTTTTTTATGTCTTATACATGCATATTATTTTATGATAGAGGAAATAGGAGAAATTCAAAGACTTCTGTGTGAAGCCGGGAGGAGCCGCTAATGTTTTTTTAAAAATCTCAAGGAAAATATCAATGTTACTGTGATTTTTTAATTACGATATCTTTACAGTTGTGACTTCAATAAGTACACGATCCAGTGCATCAAGAGCGTCGGTGAAATGGCTCTCAAGATGGAGGTGGATGAGGAAGAGGACAGAGACTCCAGCGGGAGAGGCACTGGTTCTGATAGCGATTAATAAACTACATATTTATATAGCAATGTGTTTTATTTACATATCTACAACTGTCACTTTAATTGTAAAGCTGCAAAATTTATATTCTAAATTCTATTTAAACTAAGTAAGTATTTTCCTTAAGTAGGCAGCCGTGGGAGAGCTACGCTTTGGCGTGAATGGGCTGGCTCGACCAGATACCACGGCCTCACAGAAAACAAGTGTGAAACAGCGCTTGCGCTGTGTTTCACCGAGTGTGTGAGGATACTGAAGGCTCATACCACAACCCGTACCCCTCCCCTCCCCCCTTCTCCCTCCCTCACTCCCTCCCTAACCTCCTAAGACCGGTAACGCACTTGTGACGCGCTGGTGTTGCCATCAGGTGATACGTCTGCTCGTTTGCCCCCAATTCCATATAATAGGCTGGTTACACGTGCCTTTTATTGCGAGTATGTACGACTTTTTCAATTGTTTAAATTTCTTTGTAATAGAATTTATAATTATCTCGAAAAAAGGTGTAAGAACGAATTTCCTAGACATATAATGGGGTAGAAGCAAGGAATCTATACATATAAATGAAATTGAAGTGTCTGTTTGTAATTTCTTATGTACAACTTTCACTAAATGCATGAATAAGTACCGTAATATATGAGTATATTCGGTACCTATATATTACGGAAATCATAGCTGTTCCCAAGAGTTAACCAGTTGCAACTCTATGTGTGTTTTAACCTTGAGTGTCTATTTTCACAGTTCTGTTAATATTTTAAAGTGTTTATTAAATACGAAATATGTGCGTCATAAATTAACTATAAGCACTCGGTGTAGTTCATCCGAAGGTTGTCTGTTATAAGATCGCAGTCTGCGCCTGCGCAAGACAGTCTATTGTAATACTCTGTATTATTCTATGGGTAAAAAATTTAACGATTCACATGTCAATGTTATTGCTTCAAAACCAACGAGCCTTTTATGTTCTCTGTAGACAAAACGGATTGCAAATTTTAGCATTTGAGGGGTTGTTAGATTCATCTTATTTGAGATAGTAATATTAAGCATGTGAAAATTAAAAGACATACCGGTTTAAAACATATACATTTTTATAGTCAGGTTTGTGTTTTTTCTTCAGGAATTGGCTTTTTTATTAGGTACTAGCCGACCCGTACCCACCTTGTTGGGCGTTAACCGCCCGCTTTTCTTGACCTGATTTACAAATACTATTATGTTTAACTAAATTTTTTGTTTAATATTAAAAGAAAAGGCCTATGTCACTCCTGAATTGTGTCGCTTTCTGTTGTAGTGAAAACATACAAACAAAGTTGAAAACTTTACCTCTTTACAATATTAATATAGATTGGACGTCCAATACTGAGTTTTTATAGTTTTTTATTGGGTTGAGTACAACGAGTTCTGTGTATCACTCTCCTCTATCACTCATTAGTACATTACTTTCTCCCTTTGCACCCATTTGTTCTTGATTGATTTGCCGTCAATTTATTTCTTTGTTCGTCCGCTTATCTTATATCACAATGTATATCTATATAAATAAAAATTAATCAATCACTAAAATGTATGTACGCGCATAACTTCTGTTCGATTGCACCAAATTGAACAATTCTTTGTTTTATGCGTTTGTTCTAGCCAAGGTTTGTACAGAAGAAAATTAAAGGAAAAACGAAAAAAAATGATGATGCAAATTTCCCAGGCTCAGCTAGTTTAAAATAAAACCAAAATTACCATCAATGTCCTTTATTTACCTCCATCATACTCGGTCCCAATATAAAACTAACGGAATTTCTATTGCGTGGCCACGAAACCAGCGCCATTGCACGAGCGACCGTGATAGCGGCTACTAACGCTGTGACTATGGCGATTGCGAGAATCAACCATTTCGCAACCTCAACGTATGTTAGCAGCTTGTGAGCGGCGTGGAGTTCATCTTGGATGGATTTTGGTATCTCTGCACCCTGAAATACAAAAAGTTATTTTCATCATTTTTTTATGGAATTGAGGACAAACGAGCAGACGTATACACGCTTACTAATCTCTCGGTTTAGAGTCCGTTTTGCCGATGAAGTGACTGGCGGGTTCTCACGTCTTTCCTTCATTAACCCTAGTGTCCTCTCTGAAAGCTTCGACTTCGTGTCTGTACGCTGCATTTGACAAAATCTCGTACCTTCACTCCTGAGGATTCGAACCACATTTTCAAGGTTCTGGTTTACGTCTCTTGTGGTTTCCATGGCAACAAATCGGTTTTCCAGATTTGACTGGA
Source organism: Hyphantria cunea (assembly GCA_003709505.1). Classification (NCBI taxonomy): domain Eukaryota; kingdom Metazoa; phylum Arthropoda; class Insecta; order Lepidoptera; family Erebidae; genus Hyphantria; species Hyphantria cunea. Next base: position 881,960 of record PKRV01001490.1, read on the forward strand.
ATTTTTCAGATCCCATCTCGACTTGGAGCAGAGTTGGTCGGAGCCTGGACTTCATCATGCGGACACGTTCAGCCTTGAAGTTGATATTCAGAGAACCTCGGACTAGTCGGTGATCGCTACCGGTGTTAAACCTATTGAGCACTGAGACGTCTCTGAATATGTGCCTCCTGTCCGTTATGATGAAATCGATCTCATTTATTGTCATAGCGTCCGGGCTTTTCCACGTCCACTTTCTTTGGGGCCACTTCTCGAAAAATGAGTTCATCAAAAACAGCCCCTCCCGCTCGAGAAAGTTGATGAGCATTTGCCCCCTATGATTCCTGTTTCCAAATCCATGGGATCCTATTACCGATTCGCCGCAAGTTTGTACTCCCACTTTGGCGTTGAAGTCACCCATAACAACGTTGTAGTGGGTTTTAGTAGTGGAGTGGAGGGCCCTCGATATCTCATCGAACATATCCTCCACCTCATCGTCTGAGTTGCCCGCCTTTAAAAGAGGGAGTACGCTTTTTCCTTGGAAGTTTGTAAGTCGTATTGGTCCGGGAATACCGCAGGCGGCAGTTCATTCCACAGTTTTGTTGTGCCAGACAGAAATTCAAATATTTTTATCAAAATTAAAGGGATCAAATATTATATATATCTTTGAAATTGATTCACAATGGACATTGATCTGAGGTATCAACTTAAGAAAAAACCGAATAACAACGAAATACTTTTCCTCTGTTTGGTAAATTACAAAAGTGACATTCACGATATTTTGTGCAATAGATTATTACCTAGATTATCTAGGTAATAATTGATTGCACTACCTAGGCTATGTAGCTAGGCCAGACATAAATGTAGTTATAAATTACATTATTAGCAACTCGCTAATTTAATGACCCGATTTCAGTGCATTTTATCTTTTTATGTCAAAGATATGTGAATATGTTTTAGATAAATATTATCTATGTTGTATTACACAATGTGTAGGTAAGGTAGGTAGGGTTTTATGTAGTTCAGGGATTTATTGTAGAGTTAACACCTGTTGATTTTATTGGCTTCTAACTCTATGTTCCTTTAAGCAACTTATTTTAACATATATCCCAATGATACAGTAGCATCTCTTCTATAGGCTGTCATTCTGTGGGTCACCATACTGCATTGGTCCATTGTCTGCATTCACAATGCGTATGGTGACCATCTTTCTTGAATTCTACTTATGCTTTCCATCAGGCAGAGTAGAGTCACTATGGTAGCCTCATATATGAACATATATCATGGTTACACAGAAAACGAGCGTTCTCTCATCTCATCATCGTGGTCAAGCATTCAACATCATCTCATCTCCCGTTTTTATATATGTGGTTAAAGATTTATCCATTGGTGTCTTAAAAGGTTCGTAAATCTAGTAGTAGCGTTGGTATAGAAAAGAATTAGTAGAATCCAAGAGCTAAAAAATTGATAAAAACAGCCCGAAGAATGTAAGTTTTACGATGTTCCATTGTGTCGTATCGGTCTCGGTTGTCATGAACGTCTATAGCAAACGTTCTAGGGAAGTCAGCGCCCTTAAATATTTTAATTATTTATTGTTAAATAGTTGCGGAGGTCTGATGTAAATCACTCCGTGGAAAAACTGATATTTAAGTAAAACCGGTTGAACTAGCAGCCGACCTCGATAAAACTTGGGCATAATAAAAACAAGAGGTGTCGTAAGAGGCGTCTACGATGAAACTATGCAGGATGGCTGTATGGTATAGCGGGCCTAAGCCTCCTTTCTACGAAGGCTCTTGACGCTTATGATGGACATTTAACATATTCTTCCTACTTCTTCCTAATAGCTGTAAGTGCATGTATTTAGTCTTATGTCACATGAATGCATACTACTAGCGACATCTATTATCGTTAACATTATCAGTAGCTCTTTAATCTACAGAATGATAACGTAGAAGATATCTATCTTTACTTGTGGCGTGAATTAGTCGTCCACAGATATGATAACAGAGTTTAAACTAAATACCAAGATTAGTTGTAATCCAAGATAGCAAACCGTTAGCGAGTGATTTGAGCGACAGTTGATGATTTTCGTATCCGAAGTAATTTCATAAATATGACAGAGAAGTAAATGATAATTTGAAAAATAGGGTCGTCAAAGTTTACTCTTTACACAGCGATTTTCATATTTAGCTTGTAGTATGAAAATTTATGAACAGTAGAATCGAGTGTTAACTAAACGTGAGGCGTTACGCTACAGCGTATCATCATCATCTAACACACTATTATAATAAACAGCGCGGCAGCGCTAGACCGCTCATTTTCAGGGATAGTTTTCTCGCTACCAAAATGACATTAGTGTCGAGACTTGTTTAACGTACACCCGCATACTGATTTTAAGGTCTGAAATATTGGGCATCACTCGCATATAGTTTTAGTTATTTAATTTTGAAAAGTCTGGTGGAAAACGTTAAAAATGCGGTAGGTTCTGAATGTGACCTAATGACTGCCACATTAGCCCATTGCTTGAATTCAAAGGTAAACACGCGGGCATTGTTTTTACGTATGAAAACTTCCACATACTGTGCTACAAAAACATACTACAGAGCCTCTAACGAGGACACATTGAACTACGGCACCATTACTAATACTGTATCGCGATATGGATTTTCGCGAAATTAGCATATAAAATATACAATTTTCCAACATCGTTGAGTATCCTCACTTTGTGATATTGAGACATAACCAATACGTACCTCTTCAACCCACAGCAGTGGGAAAACTCCTGTGGGAACATTTTTCAACTGCGAGATACTGTCAATTCTTCGTAACTCAATGTTGAACTGCATTCGTTTCAACCCTTTTACTACTACGCCAGTTATCTGCGAAGAAACGACAACTACCCATGTAAAAATAATAATCGACACTGTTTCCTGTAACTTCGAAGAAAATACACAAGACAGAAAATCGACAAAATGGTCAGCTGGAAATTTGCTAGCTATTTCTGGGCAGTTTTAAGATTTTTCAAATATCTTGTATCAGTCACAAAGCTATATTTACTGCACCTTTTTTTTCTTTTTTTTCCCGTGCGGAAATCCCCTCGGATACCACCTCCTGGTGGCATGTCGGACTCGAACCGACTAAAACCGCACGCCATCGCGGGTACTAGGAGCCGGGGAACCAGATACACCCTAGGAAAGAAAACCCTGGTACATTTACTGCACCTACACGTGAGAAAGTAGAATGATTAGAGATAGAACTTATAGAAGAGCGTTCTGAACTTCAATCAACTTACCGGATCAATGTGAACGTAAGTATTGTGCTTCTCCTTATCTGGATTAATACCTTCTTGGAAGTACTCCAACAACTCCTCAGATCCTAAGTAGAAATGTGGTAGGGACGCCAATGCGGGGGCACCTTGACACGGCATCAGGTTCAACAGCCCCATGAGTAGACATCCGTCGTGTTTTGAACTCCAATTCCTGGATAATCAGAAAGATTTTATAATTTACATGTAACATTTTTTCTCGTGGTTTTGCCCACGTGTAAGTTATTACGGGGAAACCTTGCCTATGTCCTTTAAGGATCAAAGTAGATATATATATGACCCATTTTATTAAAATTAGTAAAGTTGTTTAGCTCTAAAAGAGTAACAGACAGACAGACATAATTACTTTAAAGACTAGTTAAGAATGCATTTTTTTAATTATGCCAAAAAATACATTAAACTATTAAAAATAACATTCCACACACTATCATGCGTATGACACATTACGTATGATACATTTTTTTGTCTTAGACATTACAAGAACATTTACAATGATACTCATTATGCTAATCTCGAATAAAAATACAGCTGGTAACAAAAACTTACTTTTTACAAAAACATCTGTTGTCTTTATTAGCCGTCTTGGCTGCGAGCGCGGACTCTGAGATTTCGTAGTAATATGTGCTGATATTAAACAGGCTCCGTTTACCAGCGAATTCTGCGTAGATAGACCTGGAATATGATAAAGATAATATTAAGACTAATTCCGCCCACAAGCCCATTGTATCTCCTGTACACCAGGATCAATAGACGTGACTCACGAACACACCGAGTTATAACATTAGGTAAAAATAAAATTAAACTGTCTTTGAACCCGCAACAAAATAAATCAAAAGAAAACTATGTATTTTATATTTTAGTATAATATAACATCCCTCCATAGCAAAACGAGAGTCAAAATGAAGTACAAATAGGTAAAAACCTTTTTCAAACTGGGATAAAGATATTAAATCTTAAGAACCGACGAATGGAACAAACCACGCAAAATCTCTATAAGTAGAGGTTGTGTCGACTTCCACATACAACGGTAACAAAAACATATGTATCGCCATCTACCGTAGATACGCTGAACTACGGAGTAATGTACTACACGAAGAAACTACCAATCCTGAATCGCGCAGTAGTAGTTCTCGTACCGATTAGCATATACACAAGTAGCCGTTAGTAACATACAGTAACAGACTTTTGTTTTATAGCTTAGTCGATGTAGTTCTCAGGGTAAATATAATGAGTACCAGAGATTACGAAGGCGGGTAAGCTGTTTTTAGTCGATTCGAGTCCGACACCCCGATGTCGATGATGATGTCCAATGGGCAGTATCTAAGAGAATTTCAGCAAATAAACAAATTTGCAAACAAAAATGTTATAGGCTATGATTTGTATGTTGTATACTATTAATATTGTAAACGCGAAAGTTTGTATGGATGGATGTTTGTTACTCTCTCACGTAAAAACCACTCAGCGGATTTGGATGAAACTTTACAATAATATAGCTGACACATCAGAATAACACATAGGCTACTATTCGTCACGATAACCGACGCGGATATACGCGGGCGGAGCTGCGGGCATAAACTAGAGTTATTATAAGGAAATATAGTGTAGAAGAATAATAGCGTTAAAGCAAAAATGACAATGTTACTATAGTAAAAAATAACGACCTCATTGTGCTGGATTTTTACTGAGTTGGTTCTTCTACGTACTCTAATTATCATATTTTTGCTGTCAAATATATAACATTGAATATTCTGGAATATTTTAATCGGTCATTCGCCAACGGATGTTAATGAATTCGCTCTTTTCACAAGAGATTTTATCGAAGCTTTTTTTCAAGTAAATAAATATAAAACATATTTTACTTCAAGAATTACTCGAACAAAAGGTTTTGGGTAATTGAGTATTTAAAAAGACAAGCCAGCCAAGGAAATAATTCGTTTGTTACGTCTGACTGGTTGGGTCTGTTAATAAAATAAAATAAAATATATGTATTTTCTTCTCTAAATATTTTGTAAGTTTTATTTGCAGTACCGTAGTGAATTTCTAATCACTATAAAAATAAACTTCGAGAATTGTTTAATACCAATTTTTGATGCGGCCCTATATCTGACATGACTATCCTATGTTCAACGATGTAACACATTATTATAGGTAGTATTAATGGTTGTAGAGCCACGCTGATTTCAGCATGAACGGGTAGCTCCGACCGAAACGATACCAACCTCTCAAATAAGACCAACCTAAAATTACAGCATTCGTCCTTTGATTTTAGTTGGCGACTGCGAGATCGGAGGCCCAATGATGCCGAATCATCTTAATAGGTCGCTGAGCTGCATTGTAGCCTTGTCTGCATTTGTAATAACTATGGTGACTACTATGATTTTGCTCATGCTTTCCATCAGGCAGAGTAGCCACTTTGACACATCATTAAAAAAACTTGTGGTTTGAACTCAGTTTTCTTAGAACTTACCTGCAAATATCAGGTTCAAACGTATAAATTCTAGCTGGTACATTGCTATCATCGATCGGTGGGAATACTGTTGAGTCGGATCCGTTGATCTGCCCGCAGTACTTGTCACCCCACATCGGCAAGGTCTCTTTGCCCTGGTATGACACTATATGACCAAGCTCGTATACATTCTCCCTGCCTCGGACCATTTCATACGGACCTGATTCTGATCGGTTCATCTAGTGACAGAAGGAATTCGGCTAGTTTAGTAAAAATCTTTGTCGATGTAGTTCTCGTTATGTAACAAAATAAAAGATTTTAAAATGAAGAAGAAAGAACGTGCGGCTGTGGTATCACTTCAGTCAAGATGGCCTATTTTTACTCGACTACAGCTAAGCTAACAGGAATGGTAATAGTTTTGGCAGTCGATTATTAAATCGATTTTAATTAATTGATTGTCAATCGATTCGTAATAATCTGGTGACATAGGCTATATAAATTTTATTACAAGATTTTATATAGTTAGATTATAGTTTTTTAAACTTTTCGTTTAACCATAACTCTATCTTGCTTCAAATAATGCAAAGTACTTGGATGACAGAGCTTTACTCGGTCCAATAATTAAAAAATAAGCCGCACCCTCGTTTTGTAATGCCCTTTCTTAGTACACCCTGGTATAGTTTGTTCTGCACAGATGACACGATAAAGCTGATTGTTGAAAACACGAATAAAACGACACTTTCTAAAATTGAATCCTAGCTGGATCCAATAATCGCCCCAGGAACTCCTTGCATACTAAATATTCAGGAAAATCTTTCCGAAGTCCTTTCCGAAATTCAGATTATTTATATATGTATGTACAAGAGTTGCTCGTATAAATATATGAAGAAATAATAAATTGTTATTTTGTGTGCCATATGTTAATAAAGGGTATTTTACAAAAGGGTAAACATACATGAGAAAACATGGAGAAGTAAAATCCATTTGTGTCAGCCTTTCGCATCGTCGGTGGGGTGTCCGCTTTTATCTTCCCGCACACCAGACCTGAGAAAAAGAGAGTATGTATTGAATATATTGATGATGTTCAAATGAATTAAGTGTATTTGCAGATTGAAAGTAAAAAACCTCTGATTGTTACAGCTGTTTTTATTGTTACCGGGTACTCTCATTATTTGTTATAACAAATTACCTCACCATCTAAATCTTTAATCATTCAAATATCATTTTGAAATACATTATATAAACAATAGTTTTCTAGTTTCATCGTTAAAACAAACAACATAATCGAACACTTCTTATTTCTAGAAGTTTCTATAGAAGCTACTGTTCAGATAAATTTAATTATTTCTACTCCAAATTATCACATTAAAAGCAGGCGTTCCATACTTTTAAGCTACCTTTTTACTGTTTTGTCGATTTCAATTTTCACCTAATTACAAAAAAGTCAAAAGTAAGGGTAATTTATAGTTTTGGCAACCTTTGTACGCTTGTATGTTTCACCGTAGTGTCTAGATTACTGAATCAATTCGTAAAAATGATCTTAATTACATGAGCTATGTAAATTTTGGTAAAAGTTTTTAGGTAGTTAGATTATAGTTTCATCAAATTTTTCTTGTCACGTTATATATGGAGAATTTAATAAAATATAGTAAAAGTATATCTACTACTTATACTATCAGACCTACGCAAACATCATCTTCATTGGCACTGATTGAAATTAATTTGACTTGACAGTCAATTATCATATTGCTTATAGGCCGATAAATTAGCAAGTGGATTTTAAAAAATCCTGGTATTTGTACAAGGCTCCGACCTAACTTATTTGATTAGATTAAAGTCAGAATTTGTGGAGCGTGCTCAGAAATTCTGATTGGATATTAGTGTGGAATATTTTGTGATTATTTTTTTAGAACATAACTATATCGCTGCTAAAACTTGCACCTGAGTTAATTACACACAGCAAACAACATTTTGCTATTTTTTGTATATTGATTGGGTGCTGTTTACGCTTTTTACAATATTAAATATATATTTTTCAGCACGAATTTTGGAAGTTAAATTATAGCTCCTTTTCAGAATTCGATTAGGCTCACAATCTGCATAGACATACACTTAGTTATTTGGTGGATCGTGGACGATGGTCGGTCATATATATAAGGTTGTCTTTGGCCTCTTGTCACATTTTAGTACATATATCCGCTTTGGAAAAGTAACGTAAAAAACGTCAATATATTCTTGTCTCTGTTTATGTTTTAACATAGGTAATAATAGTAAACGTTCTCTCTCTCTCACACAACTAAATGTATACCGACGAAACTACAACATTTAGATAATAAAGGGAAGGGTCCTAAATACTTTGTAATTAATATCGTATTCTCGTCAAAGTCTTACCAGTTTATTAATTTACCAAACAGTATCAAAAAGTTTCTCGACAAGGTTTAAACTCGTATTAACTACCCAAGTTTTACTTAGACTCGATATAGGTAGGCTAAGATAGATCAAACATGTGACTGTAATAAACGCTGAGAGAAAGCTAAGTGCTAGCATATTTTGCAATACTGTTTTATAGGGTAGGGTAGGCTAACAAAACATCTCTTGAGTTGACATTGAACACAAAAAGTCCTATTGAAACTTCATCATCATCATCTGCCTATCGCAGTCCACTGCTGGACATAGGCCTCTCCAATTTCACGCCACTTAGTTCGATCTATGGCTTTTCGAATCCAGCTCCTGCCAGTCTACTTAAAACTTAAGACTACGAAACTATAACACGAACAATTCAACCTCATCAACTTTTTATATTCAAGATTTCCATAAAAAGACGCTGCAGGTACTTGATTCAACGACAAAAAGTAAAATGTCGTCTTTCAATATATATAGCAGTTAATCTAACTATATTACTTAAAAGTGATAAAGAAATAACATTTTGATTCGATGTTCAAACAAACAATAATAAATTCGAATTCCATGGAGCATGAGAGAGCCACGCTTCGGCATGAATGGGTCCTAGCTTCACAGAAAACGGGTGTAAAACGGCTCCTGCGCTGCGTTTCAGCAAATGATTGAAGATACCCTATCCCCTCCCCCATCCCTCTCCGCATCCCTCAAAGGCACATGTGACGCCTCTGGTGTTGAGGGTGTCCATGGGCAGCGGTAATCGCGTACCATCAGGCGAAATGTCTGCTCGGTTGCTCCTTTATTAATTAAAATACAAATCCATTCAAGTTTTTACAGAAGTTAGTGTTCAAACAATGAAAAACATCAATGCGCCACTCGAAATCGTCACATTTAAAGCAGGCTTTTCATATTTTAAGCTATCTTCTTACTGTTTACACATTATGCATAGATAATGAAAGGAAATAAAAGTCCAACCAGTTTATAACAACAGCACAAATTAAAAACAATGATTAAATTAGGGTCGGTTATAAATCGTTAAATTTTACCTGATTTAAAAGTTTTAACCGTACGTAATAAATAGAATCTATACACTTTCCTAGAATTATTTTTTCAGTTAGTTCAAACATTTCTTACCCAAAGCGCTATTGTCCCCATCGCAGTTCAGATACAAGCCGTCAAAGAACAAATCCTTCACTTTAATTCTTAAGAATGCATCCTCAAGGTCGGGGAAGAACTGTTCAAAGGCTTTGTTCAATACACCTGCTAGAGAAGGCATCATGTCGTGTACCGTTAGAAGTGCTGCCTGTAAACAGAAAATTTAAACACTTATTATCATAAGAATTTGGGGAAAATTGGCATTGAATATTATTTTCAACAGTTTTTATAGCCTTTTTCTGGACATAGGCCTTTAGAAAGTAGGGCTATGATGATGTCCCTAGCCGATATCGGCCACAGCGGCCAGTATCAAAGGAAAACAGCAAACTCATCATCATGGGAAGCCATCTTCAAAATGAAGTTTGAAGATCAGCAGATGGTGGTTTTAGTCCAGCCTAGACCCTGACGTTATCTATCTACTTCCTTCGTGGTCGACCTGGTGTCTTCCTGCCAAGTATTTTGGCTTCTGAAAGAAGTCTCAGGAATTGTTGGCGAGTACATTTTTGTACGTGTATAAAATAGCCTTCTTGCACTTGACTCGTTGGATGTAAAACTAGTTCATAGTTTTTATAAATCTCCCGCAACATAACCAGATCTCGAAGGCTTGTAGCCGGTTCTAAATGTCCCATTTTATGACGCGGTGCCTTAATGGAAAAGTAATTTTAGGATTGCATGAAACTTTGGACAACCAACTTCGCTGGAGATATTATAGTGCACAAGTGTGTGCGCGAGTGTGTGCAAGGGAACATTTCAGCTGCTTTGAGTTTCGATTGAATGTAAATAAAACACTTGTTTTTTTAATTAAGCTTAATAACTGTTTATTGGTTTCTCAGACAGATAACTAGTTTGCGAAAAAATATTACTTTTTATGTTTTATGACATATATGAGTTGTTGAAAATATGAATATATTTCACGTTTGTGAACCTATGATTCATAAATTGTTCAAACTTTCCTTTAAATCCCTCCACTCATATAAAGCATCAGTGTACGCACATCTTTAAATTTTCCATTATTTTTTATAAATTTTGTTGAATTGAAATTGGAAGTTTTTATCACTTTCAGTTAACTTTGCATTCAAAGTTAACTGAAAGTGATAAAAGAATGTCGTTTCAAAGTTCAGGAAACATCCTGGAAGAGTACTTCAAAACGACATTCTTTTATAAGAAATGTAAAACTTAAATCGTTTGATGGGTCGCCAATCTTATTTGGATTCATGTATTATATCCAGAAAATTCGTCTTTACTGGTTAGTAAAGTAGCTAGAACATATTTTTTCAATTGTTTATCTGGCAAGCCAGGGTTTTTTTGAAACCAAGCACAAATAAATGCGCCTGGCATGGCATGGCCTGCAAAAGCCTTCAAAGTAACCTGTGTTTTTAAAGTTTTAAAGGTTGTTTTGGTCAGGAAATACTGAGGATGATAATTTATTCCGTAAGCTGGTTGAGCGAGGGAAAGAGTTTAATTTATTTTCTTACCAAATATGCAAAATGCACCACAACAACTTCATCGTTCTCGGTTAGACCGCCCGAAGCCTCCGGATCGAATTCGAAATGTTTCTTCAACATGTACTTTATTGTATCGTTTTCGCCGTAGCCTAGAATTACGCGTTCCCTGTATTCTCTGAAAATAGAAAAACACATATTAACGGTATATTGATGTTAGTAAACGTAACAGTAATGATAAAATAGGTTAGGATTTAATCGGTTTTCTGTTTTTTTAAATATAATATGAGCCTACTAAAGTGACTCTGCTCTGCCTGGTGAAAAGTATGAGCAGAATCCAAAAGTGGTGCTCACCATACTCATTATTAATGCAGAAAATTCAACAATGCAGCATGGCAGACTATGGCGGCCTATTGAAATGCTTCTGCGTCATTGGCCCTCCGGTCTCGCACTCACCAACGAAACATGAATTGATTTGTTTTAAAAAGACAACTTCCGCATTAGGAATATACATTCCTGTGTCGCGGGGATCTTTACAAACATACATGAAACGGACACAAAGTACACCCAGACTTAGAACAACAATTTATGGATCTCACAAAGTGTTGTCCCATGTAGGATTTGCTCACAACACTTGGCGCAGCAGGAAGCGGTGTGGCGACCACTGAAACCACTAGGCCAACCGTGTAGTAGATGTGAGAGGGTAGTTCCCCCCGGTTGAGCCGGCTCGTTCGTGTTGAAATCAACGTAGCTCTTCTACCTTGACCTTTAAATTTACTTCCCTTTCAATTCAAACGCCATGTTTTTGTTTCATTCATTCATATTTTCATTCATTTTGTAGGAGGTGTAAGTAACACACGAATTACAGGTCACCAGGTTGTTATTAATTATTTTCTTTTGATTGGAACCAAACGAAAAAAAACCATTTTTTTATTCTGTATTTCGGTGAGAAGGTCAAAACATCAAAAGACATCGGACTAATGTTTAAACTATTCTGATTGCCTTGACTTTTATATTCTTGTTCTTTTTTATCAAAATTAGAATTCAAGAGATTCAATTTCAGCCCACTTTATCTAATATATGTAAGGCATTACATTGGATGCTTCGTGTGATTTATTATAATGGCTAAGAATCTTGAAGTAAAGAGGCTTTGAACTTTATTCAGAGCATCGGATAACTAATAACAGGATTTTATTTGATTTGCGCATTTTACGATTGAGATGAAAATTCTAGTAAAGTCGTAAAATAAAAATCAAGTATTTGTTTCATGTAGGCCGTTTTTAGGCACTTTCAAAACGTTATTTGCTGAATCTAGTTCTGCCTTTCTAAAATGTAATTTCCATGAAATGTAATTACGGGCTTAGTAAGTATATACGTCTAGAAACAGGTGAATTATCGTATGTTTTAGATTTATATATAACAAGTAGGTGGTTTGATTTAACGAAAAGCTTTTGAAATCTCATCGTTACATTTTATTAAATTTTACGTCTAGTACAATATTGTCAGTTTTCCTGTTAAACAATGTAAAATTTTATTGGTATTATTGCCTGTACGGGTATTTTTTATATGCCAATTCACACAATTTTGATAGTGATGTGTTTAATTTTTAAAAGTAGTAAATACATATAATAAAGATTACAGCCACCAAACATCACAAGGCTGTCTGACCCTGAACTGGGCACTCTTTTTTAAACTATATCACTTTACTTTTTTGCTTGTTATTATCTAGTATCATCATTGCGCAAGGTATTATTATTTTTTTTTCCAATATTACTTTTTTACTATTCTTACCTACGTAGCGCCGATCTGGTTTAGCTAAGTATGTATATATTCTAAGGGTTTTTAGCCAAATCACCAAGGATGGCAATCTAAAATCGATTAATCGAAGAACTATTTTTTTATCCGACTGCGAAAGAAGGAGGGTAATGTTTTTCGAGTGTATATATGTTTGCATATTTTTTGCACGCCCTAGAATCTAAACGGCTTGCCGTATTTTTATGTATACGTTATACATATAAAACATGAAAGCTTACTTTTTAAATATTTTAGGTAACTTCTGACAAGACCCGGTTGGCAACACTGATTATGGGTACTAGAAAACTTATATAAATACATATATACTTTTTTTTTGTTAATACGAACATATTATACATAGAAAATACTCGAAATCCGAAACCAAAAAAAAAAATTAAAACTCCGAAAGGGTTTTGTAAATGTTTAATTTTAGCTTGCCATTATAAGGTTTATTTTTCAAAATATTCTAACCCGTTGCAATATATTGTTTTAGAATGTTTGTTTGACGGTAACAATAACTCAATATAACAGTAAACGTATTTAGGTTAGGTAACTTCTTAAGTCTTGTAGTGTTTGGATAAGACACGTAGCCGTAGCTTTTCACTTAATTCTGTTTGTACCTGTGTTTTGACGAGACTTTGACTGGAAGATAGCTGATAATATAAGGAGTACCTTAGGCTGCTTTTGTTTTAGAAAAAAATAGAGTTATGCGAAAATTTTATCAAAAACAATGAAATATCAATGACAATCATCATCATCAATCATTTATAGCAACTCTCAACTCTTTACCGTGGAGAATGTTCTGAAGAGTTCTTCCAACTGGTTCCACTTTCTCCCTTTCTCAACAGGATAACACGTCCTGGTCTTGGAAGTCATCTCCTCAGAATAATAGTAATATGCTCTCGAACTAAATGGTTCAGTTCTTGCTTCCAGTGCCGAGCAGTCAAAAAGTGGAAGTCTCCACAACGTGTTTCCTTCTCACCTTAGATCCTTTAAGCGGGGCGTGAAAAAGTATCTCACTAAGCCGCCATATTGTGGGACGCTATACTGCATTATTTGCATTAGCGGTGAGTACGATGGCCCCTACTGTTGGGGGGCCCTTACTGGATTCTACTCAAACTTTACATCAGGCGGCAGAGCAAGGCAGAGTCGCTTTGGCAGGCTTTTAAATAAAAAATAAAAAATAGTGAACAATATCCAATTTGCATTTATCAAAATTCGCAGGTAATTCTGCGGTATTTACATAAGTTTCTAAAGTTTTTGACCGAAATTTACATAGCAGAGAACATGATGTCGTCAATGAATGCTGTCGTTTGGGTCGGATCGGATCGTGTTTGAATGTATGTATTCTTTTTATAGATATTATTGTGAAGCTTTTATTACTTTTCTTAATAAGCCTGCCTAAGTGGCTCTACTCTGGTAGATGGAATAAATAACCAGAATACAAATCGGCTTTATGGATAGCAGAGGACCAGTTGTAATAAATAGTCGTTTTTCGGCTGAAATGATGATGATGTCATTAGCATTAAACTTTAAATGAAACTGGTAAAATTATTAAAATGTAAATAAAATGATGGTTACTGCATACAATAAAATACAATAAAGTGTCATTAAATTTTTAATGAGATACCACCAAATAATAAAACTACCAGTAATTTAAGGGCAGAAATTCGGAAACAAACAAAGTGTCTCCCGCTCAAAACAAGCCATAATGATGATGAACTTAGAAATACAGTAGAATTTAAAACCTGTGGCAGTAAATATAAGAAGCAAAATCGATTATCTATACAGAGAAGTTTGTAAGGGTGTGAATAGCAGATGTAAAACCAATTTGAGAAACATCAACGTCACAAGCAAATGTCATATAATGTCATTTAATTTTTATTTTTATATTCTATATTCAAAGGCATGTATAATGTAAATAGAAAAATGACAATTTATTTTTTATTTGTGACGCTAAGAGCCTCACGCCACAAACCTGCTCGATTTTAAGCAAGGCATTTAAATAAGGCATGAATTATTGTAATATTCACAGAACATCAGAATTGCGAATAAGCACTAATGTGCTAATTATAAGTAGCTGAGCTTCGAGGTGTTATCCGCGGTACAAGGATATTGTGCGATATCTTAATAAATTGTAGACTTTGTGTTATTCTGAAGTATAAGCTATTTCATTAAAATCCATTCTTAGTTTTTACGTAAAAGAGTCACAAACTTCCATCGCTTCTTACAAACTTTTGCGGTTGTAATATTAGTAGGATATATAATTAGTATTTTTATACTACTCTTTGGTCTCTTTTTGTAAAAAAACCCCAGGACAAACTCCAATATCACCTCACCGGAACAAAATAGTCCACGAATGTGTAGTGTTCCGAAATCAATTCTAAAGAAGGTTCAATCGTAGTTTAAAAAAGAAACCTCTGTGAGCCCTAGTAGATTTCAGGTTACCTTTAGAGCAAGAAGACAAAACCACACATCATGTAAAGACAGTTATCTCAGGCCTGCCTTTTCTAGACTGACAGACAAATTGTCTCCATCAGGCAAAAGCTCATGAATATCGGAAATCATTTTGTGCTCTTCGACAAATTGTGTACTTTCAACCGCCTTTTCAATCAATCACCTTATAATATCTCATTGGTTTAAAAGAACAAGAGCTTATATTATGTACGGATGTGCTCAACTACTATTACAGACAATAAATCTTACTGTGCCATGTTGAGGACACTGGATGAAGTCATTTGTTTGTTTTATTGGGCCATTTCCGCACTTAGCCTCTTGATTGGGCCTTTCGGATTAAGTCATAAAAGTTACATCATCTTACATTTTTCATCTTTTTCATTATTTATAAATGTTAAGGAAATAAATTAGTTCGATTCTTCACATTAATATTTGGTAAAATATTGTTTATGCGATGCTGATCAAATAAAGATTACGATAAAAATTTTTAAGATGATATAATTAATTAAATTTCATTAGTGACCCTTTGTTATTGTTGTTGACCTATACAAATAAATATTTCCGAATAAATAAATATTTCCGACATCTAACACACAACGCCATCTAGTCCCAAACTAAGCAGAGCTTGTATTATGGGTACTAGACAACTGATATAATATAATACTTATATACTTTTTTTTTGTAAATACATTCATATTATACATAGAAAACACCCAAACTCCGAAACAAATATTTGCAGATCATACAAACATTTGATCCGACCCGGGAATCGAACCCGAGACCTCAGGAACAGCAGTCGCATACGCTACCGCCAGGCTACCGAGGCAGTCGACGAAACTGAATACAAATACGTGTGCAGACACGTATTTGTATTCAGTTTCGTCGTCTTCGCATATTATATTTAGTCCAATAGATTGTTTAACATATTTGACTTAAAAGTTCTATTTGAATTAAGTTACAAGAAACCAGAGCCACGTCGATTTCAGCACGAACGGGCCGGCTCGATACAATTCTCTCACAGAAAACCAATCTAAAAGTATAGTATTCGTGGTGTTGTGTGTCATTAGTGAGTACGAGACCGGAAGCTTAATGATGTAGAAGCATCTCAAAAAGCCATCATGGTGTGTGTCAACACGCTGTATTGCTACCAAGTGTTGTGGGTTCAAATCCTACATGGGACAACACTTTGTGTGATCCAAAATTTGTTGTTCTAAGTCTGGGTGAACTTTGTGTCCGTTTCATGCATGTTTGTAAAGATCCCCGTGACACAGGAATGTATATTGCTAATGAGGGAGTTCATCATTAAAAAAAAATGTATTATCGGCATTCGCAATGAGTATGCTGACTACTCTTGGATTCTGCTCATGTCGACCATCATTCAATGTAGTCATTTTGACTGGATATTGTATATAAATGTATAAAGCTGGTCCCCGAGTCGAGTGGGCTCCTTAAGACTAAGAAGGAAGGACACTTACCATTAGGTGTATCGTTCGCCCTCATATTCTAAAGAAGAACACATAAAAAGACTATTCCAAATCGTTTAATTAAAACAGCACTACTCACTTGTATACATAAGGACCGATCTCTGACAGTATAGGCTTCTCGCCTCTGTTCACTTCCTCGACGTTGGTCACATTAAACACGTATACCTTGAAGTCCATAGGCATTGGTAATTTCATCCATTTGTCGAACATCATCGAATTGTTCTCTAGTTGAACACTCTGGAACACAAAAAGTAGAATTTGTTAAATTTATTGAACTTTCAACAACATTCTTATTCTTCTTATTGTCCTACATAAGTCTCACGTGCTCCCATATTAGGTCTTGCCAATTATTTGCAGGTAAGCGAACTCAGCTTAACTTTATTGATATTCAAACAAAACGGCAATAAAAACAAGTTAATGTGAACAAAACATTAAGGTTTGCCATAAACAAAAATAACTATGTATGGGTGAATTTTGTATTATTCGTAGTACCTGGATGAACAAGCTTTGGTTAGTGTTTTTTTCTGAGTAACTTTTCTGAAATGGAATCCGAGATTATTATAATGAAATAAAAATAAATGTTAAAAAAATAGGGTTATGAAAAATGGATGTTGCCCGATTCTCAGACCTACCTGATAAGCACACAAAATTTCATAAAAATTGGTCATGGGTTTGGTAACAAACACCGTGACACGAGAATTTTATATCTTATAAATGTAATATACAGTATATCTTTTAAATGTAATATACAGTATATAAGTGGAATTCTAGAGGTCGTTTAGCGGGGAAATTACTACTAGTAGCTATAGTTCGGCACAAAGATCCGGCTCAATCTAAGTGATTCCACGGCTCTACACCAAACTATTGTTAAGTAACTTTCATTGTTTTTCACCAAGTTATTTCTGATAGAAACTCAAATGCCAGCTAAGCACTTTGAGTCTCGAGTTGAGTTTCTTTTCACCGAGTGAATTTCTGGTATAAAGAGACTTAAATATAGGCAACTCATTTTGAGTCTTGAGTTGTGTTGCAATATAGGGGATGAGAGCATGGGACAAAATATTACCTGAGTGATCAATATACAAAAACAGATTACTAAAAATACCTTTTCATAAAATACAAATAAAAATATACAGGTTATCAATGACGTTCAAAATCAACTCAATTTGAGAAAAAAATTTAATTAAGTGAAGGATTTTGAACTTTAAACTTAACTAACAATAGAATAAATAATTAAGTTGATTCCCATAATTATTTTAATTACTTATTGAATTTTATTTTATAAAAACAGATAATTATTTTATTAAATTATTTAGATGCTTAAGATTGTAATGGCGTAAAAGCAAAGACCGTAAAAATGTTTTTTTTCTGATTAACAACTATTCAATTTGTTTCTGGCCACCCCACATTTTAAGTTCCTATTATTATTACTTTTTTAATGACGTGACGTATTAGTATGCTGCCGAGCATGACGTCAATTTGCTTATCATTTCCTCTGGATATTGTAAATGCTAGTTCGCGTAGTTGTGTAAAATTATATAGCAGGGGACATTTTCATGGACTTTTAATACACGTGTATAGTCATTTAATTGATTGATGATGAACTGTGAAATGACGGAAGAAAAATTATTAAGAACTAGCTGAGTCCTGCGGTGTTACCCGCAGTACAACAGTAACTACGGGTAGCGCCGCAGGGCGAAGCTAGTCTAAAAATAGCCTAAGTTAATCCTTGTATCATTAGCTGGAGAAAGCCCTATCAAAAAGGTCAGAGATTAGCCGGAATAAAAACAAAGATAGACAAAAATTTAAAAAAATAATTGTATATGTACCCGCGTGTACATAAATTTGCACGTAAAAAGCGGTTATTTTAATATTACATCCTGCTGGCAGTTTAATAAATGAATACATCAGGATGATTGACACCAGGCTGAAGTGGCGAGAAGTTGTTTAGCCTTGACAGTCCAGATAATCGTAATTGTAATAAGCATTACCCCTCTGTCACATCTTGCCACAGCTAGGTAGAAAAATAATTTACTTAATTCATTCTAATCCTGACTAGTATAATAAAATCTAATGTGAGTTTGCTTGTTTGTTACTCTTTCACGTTTAAACTACAATACCGATTTTAGCAATTCTTTTATTGAGGGAAAGCTTACATACGAAAATTATCACTGAGTTAACTGACTGTGAATATATTCAACCGCGTTAACAGAAACGCAAAAATTGTGTTACATACATTCACTTAACGACGTTCAGAACGCACATCTGGAAGGCAAGAATGGAAGAAGACGGCCGCCCGACCTGTTGGACTAGTATAGACAATCTCATGAAGAAGACCCAATTAGACCAGACAACCCAGGACTAACTATCCTGGCACTAAAAGATACGGAGAGCCGACCCCACCTAACGTGGGAGGTAGCAAAGGAAATGAAAAGCAGACATACATGCTCTTAACGTATGTGATACGTCAATTGAGCCGCTCATAACCCAGCTGCACTCGGTGATTAGAAATATACATCAAGGGTAAGCAACGACGGCGCGGTCAGTACCTGGATGGGTGAGCGTATGCGTGATTTGGAGGTCACGTCAAGCAGTCGGTCCCGGTTATTATCATAGGATAACATTTGTGAAGCTTAATTGGAGGCCTTTGGGCGGCTTAAAAACATCCAACGGCAAGATTACGTATCCACAATGCTGCCTTGTCAGTCCTCAGCTAGCACTCAGCCAGATTAGGGACGTACGGCCTTAACCCTCTCCCAAGAGGAGACCCGAGCCCAGGAGTGGGACATAATGGGTGGTTGATGAATTAAACATAAACAATTTATCGATGTCGGATATGCAAATAATGTATGGTATGGTCGTTTAGGGGATGTTAAAAATTTAAAATGCTAAAGCTAAGCTAAACTGTAAACACAATCATAATATTACATCATAATTATAAGCCTTATATTATATCCCATTAATTTGGTAGAAAAATATTTAAAAATCAAGATTAGCTTGGGAAATGGACTTTGACATATACCGATGTATGTAAGGCGTAGGCGTTTTCCGCATTGGGAAATCGTTTACGTTACCTCTTTTTTAATAATGACAAAATAAATATCTTTCTTTCTTATCTCTTTCTATCTCAGTTTCTCACTAAAATAAAATAGACAAGAATATTCAAGAATCGATTTCTGAGACGGGCGGGCGAACTTCTTACGAACGTACGTAGGAAATCCTCGCACGTATCTGGTTCTTAATCATTGCTTTGGTAAATATAAGTATAAATACACGATTGAGAGATATTTATCATGAAACAGAACAATAACAAAAACGGATACTTAGTTTTTACGTCCTAACTTTTATGCTCTATTTATGTTTAGTGGAAATTAACTAAAGTCGCTAGTTACTTTTAGGTTACTTATGGTCTACGACGTAGTTTTCAAAAGCTTTTTATTATATTTAACTAAACGGTTATAAAGGATAAACGGTTGACGGTGAGTAAAAACAGTTACCGGGGATTCCCGACTAACTTAAAATACAACGAGGAAATGTGGAGTGAAGCAACAAGTGCTGCGCTGCGCTGTGACAGCGGGGCTGTGAAATCTAGTGAAAACACCGGGAATTATTTTTTTTAAGTAAAAACTTCTTTAGGGGAAAATTTTATGAGTTCGCATCACCGTCACTGCGTCACCGACAAGCTGGCGTCACAAAACTACATTAGCCGCGTTGAGCACTTTTTCTCTAATATCTAGTGAAAACACTACGATATTAATTTGAAAAATAACATAGCAAGATATAAGTTTTCACTTCTATCGGCAGTCCTTACGACTGCCAATTTTTTTTAATAGTGTAAATGAGAAGACCCAATGACAGATGAAACTTTGTTCAGGGAACGTATAAATGGTTTTTTCTTTCTTGTTATAAAATTGTATTTTCCATGTAGTGAAGGAAGGAAGATTAAGGAGCGTCACTCACTCAATTCCTCTCATGGGTGTTGCAAGAGCCGACTAAGGGACTCAACAAGGTAAGACAATACACGCACACACACATACGAAAGACAAGATATATGGAAAACCTTGTACAGCGTGGCATAGTAGGTTTAAACCTTCCTAAGGTGAGGCCTATGTTCCGGAGTTAACTATTAATAGCTGTTTACGTGTGATGTGATGTTATAAATACGAATGCTACTTACCGTGCTACGATAACCAGTTCACCAGTGATGATGATGATAAAATAATTATATGCATTTAAAGAAAATTGATGTTTTTATGTTTCATTTAAATTATTTTCATCGGAATGAATCAAATATACATCAATGTAGATGATATAATTATACAAAAACTGTTTCTTAATTATACATTTTCCAGTTTTTTCAGTGGACATTTTGCTCAATATAAAAACAGATATAAGATAATAATTACTGTCGCATATTGAAACATGATACAGCACAAAAATAAATAACGTATAACTTTGAAAGTAGTGTCATATTTCGAATTAGTACCTTTTTTATTTCATGCGGAATGCTTTTCCCACTAAACCTTCCGTAAGGAGATAAAAGACGTGTGTGGGAATCCCGGGAACCGCCTACTCACTAAACCCTACGACGGCCTACCTCGGCTGACAGGAGGACCTCCAGGAACGCATCGGCGGATTTTGTAGGCCTTTCTGGTCTTACAACTATTGATAATTTAGCTTTCTAGATATTACTGACGTATCGATCGATTTTTAAGACTTTTCAACCTCAGGGTTCATTCATACGTCAAACTCTTGAACACGTTCCTCTCATGACAATTCATGGTTTGATTTCGATTTTGAAATATTACTTATCTGTTAGTCTCAGTAAGACTGTGGTCAGCAATACAGCTCAAGAGACCGTTTCAAAATGTAGTTACGATTTACTCATTCACTGTTTAGGATTGGTTCTACTAAGCTTATGCTGTTCTTTTTTTTATGTAATAGGGAGCAAACGAGTAGACGTATCGCCTGATGGTAAGCGATTACCGCCGCCCCAACACCAGAGCAGTCACAAGTGCGTTACCGGCCTTTGGGGGATGAGAAGGGTGAAGGGTGATGGTTTGGGTATGGGTCTCCGATATCCTAACTCACTCGATGAAACAGCGCAATCGCTATTTTACACCAGTTTTCTGTGAGGCTGTGGTACCACTCCGGTCGAGCCGAAGCGTGGCTCTTCCACGAATCAATTTAATCTGTTCAAATCAATTTAATTAATTATTCAATGTAGTACTTTGGTTTCATAAAATTTACATAAAATTAGTAGGTATGTGTGCAGATACTCTGTATGTTTTTCCATTACATGCAAAGAAGTATTTTTTAGTCTCTCGAATTTCGATTTGCAGTCTACTGTCATTCATTATTCACTTTTACACACAGTCCAGGTTTAAGATCAGGTTAAATCGAATTTGTCTTTGCGAATTGTATTGTTGCATATGATTATCATTAACAGGTATTAAAAATACCTAACGAAGCATGACGGAGCTAAGCAAGAAATATATTTAAGACATGACTTGTTGTAGTTAGGTATTAAGTCGATTTTTTGTATAAATATTCTGTTAAGATTAACAGAACCAGTATTGTTAAACTTCTAGAGATAATAATGTGTAGTAGTATTAAAGGTTAAAAATAGAACAAGTAAAGAGTTATTAAAAAAAACCGACTGCGTTAATGTCTGCCATCAGTACAAATAAACTAAATTGGAGTGTCTATTTGTGCTTATAAAATAACCGTTTTTTAATAAATGCATATAAATACACGGTATATATACCAAAATATTTTTTTTACAATTTTTATCTGTTTGTTTATTCAGGCTATATCTCTGGAATGACTGACTGATGGAATGACTGGACCGATTTTGACGAGACTTTCACTGGCAGATAGCTGATGATATGTGTAACTTAGGTACTTTTAAGGCATTACTCGCGATGTTTGTTGTACCGCAGATAAAACAAGGGGTTTAGCTAGTCTTTATTCAATTCATTGAAGACGTAAGAAGATAAAAAGAACAGACGAATCTATTGACATCACTCACATAAAAATACAACAACCCGTTAGGCTCTAGGGCGTGCCAAGGAAATATACATACAAACATTCGAAAAACATAACCCTCTTTCTTTCGCAGTCGGGTAAAAAGATGTGGCTTCGCTGTACATCTTCTACCGCATTTACTATGGGACTTTCTGCCTCGGAGAACAAAACTGTGGAATGAACTCTCGCCTGCGGTATTCCTGGACCAATACGACCTTCAAACCTTTAAGAAAAGAGCGTACTTCTTAAAAGGCCGGCAACGCACTTGTGCCGCCTCTGGTGTTACGGGTGTCAAATCCACGTCTCCTGTTTGCCTCCATTTCAATAAAAAAGACAGTGTATTAGAGGTTAAAAAGAAAAAAAACTTTGGGTTTCGTTAACTATAGAGGAAAATGCTCAACAAATACAAACTTGAATAAACAAGATACGTACTGCTGCCATACGGTAGACACGATCTTAGTATTCATTAGGATGCAGTCAGTTCAAGATCATTGGATATGCATTAATTGCTTGTATTATGACGTAGATTTATACAATGGACTGTGAACCGTTGCATTAAATATAAGTATCCTGTACAGTCAGAAACGTAAGTCTTTAAATGTATCCAGTATAGGCCGTTTCAATGGTTATTAACCCTCTGACTATTATCCCTGGTCTTTTAAGAGGGGCGTAAAAAAGCATTACACTAGGTCGCTAGGCTGCATTGTCAGCATATGTACAAATAGATAAACTTGGAGTGTCTATTTGTAATATTAAAATAACCGCATTTTACTAAATGCATATGTATGTTTATCCGGTACATGAATCAAAATAACATTGTTGTCAATTGTTGTCTGTCTGTGCCGGCTATGGACTGACAAGTCCGATTTTGACGGGACCTTCACTGGCAGATGGCTGGTGTAATAAGGAGTAACTCAGGCGATTTTTAGACTATCTTTGCCCTGCGGTTGTAAAGGTACAACAATAACTGCGGGTAACAGCGCGGGACTCAGCTAGTTTGCAAGTATGGTAGCCCTCATTTATGCTTGCCATATGGCAAAGTAGATATGGCACAATGGTAGGCTAAAAAAAAGCTACAAAACTTTTTACATTAACTGCCTCGATGGCACAGTGAATCCTGGGTCGGACCAAGTGTTTGTAAGAACTGCAAATATTTGTTTCGGAGTTTGGATGTTTTCTATGTAATATGTTCGTATTAACAAAAAAAAGTATTTATGTATTCATATCAGTTGTCTAGTACCCATAATACAAGCTCTGCTTTATGTGTTAGATAAGTGTTAGATGTCCGAAAATATTTATTTATTTACATATTTTGTAGTAATTATCAATTTTTAAAGGTTATTAGGATTATTATTTAAAGCTTGTGCTAAAAATTTGGTAGATTTTTAAATGCTCGTAATTATTTTACTAGTTTTAATCTATAAGTTATCAATCTAATCTAAATATAGTTATAAATTTATGGACCTATTGAAAAATCGGTTACTTATGTATGTATTTCACCAGGCTACGAAAAAAGGAGGGTTATGTTTTTCGAATGTATGGTATGTATGTCTGTATATTTTTGGGGCATGCTCTACAGTCTAATTGTTTTTTCGTATTTTTATGCGAGTGCTATCAATAGATTCGTCATAGTCGTAAGAGTGAAACTGGATTTTGGCGCCAAAAAGTAATTTAAAAAAAAAACATACATCGATTGTGGTATCAAAATAAAGAACTGTCAACGGTGATTACGAATATATATATGGCTGGTATGTTTTATTAAAAAAAAACTTAATTTAATAAAAATGACAGATATTTAATTGTCATAGTTGAGTTTCTTTGTTAAATAATAAATATTTCAGACACCTAACACACAACGCCAACTAGTTGTATAATTTTACTTTTTCGATTTAAATTTTCAATATCGTGTTTGGATACATGTAGATTAGGTGTAGATAAAAGACTATAAAGTTTCCTCACGAAGTAAGATGATATTTATTTTAATGACTCAAGATGAAAATAATAATCTGGTTTAGTGCCCCTATAGCGCTTTAAGCACATGGACCGTAATTAGGGTTGCCATTTTATCAAACACTAGAAACATAAAACCCGGATATGTAACACTTTGCCGTTTGACTGTATTTGTGATGGTGACATCAAACTCGTTCCTTGTAAAGTTTGATCTATAACGAAGTACGGGCAAATTATTCTGTTGTTTCAATGTCAAGAGCTTGCAGTAAATGAGCAAAGCAAATGTACTGTTTTTATAACACAAATATTGTCGGTAAGCCCATTGACATCATTTTTAAGGAAGTTAATTTAGTGTTTGTGATGTAATAAACTTTCGATCATTTGTATGCCTAGATCGCACAACAAAACAATTAAACATGTAGTAGTAGTATCATCAACAACCAATAATGTCCCACTGCTGGGCTCAGGTCTCCTCTCAGGAGAGGGTTAAGGCCATATGTCCCTACGTTGGCAGAGTGCGGGTTGGGGACTGGCAACACAACGTCATGGCTACGCAATCTTGCCGCTGGATGTCTTCAAGCCGTACATAGAAAACACATATTCCGAAACAAAAATTTATAGTTCATAGAAAGATTTAAACCGACCCGGAAATCCAACCCGACACCTCAAGCGCAGCTGTTGCATACGCCACCAATGCGCCAACGAGATAGTCATTGTTTTTAATTCAAAACTTGATATTTTTGTTATTTAAATATATCTCCCGTGATATTATCTCTCTGACGTACGTAAATCAGAGTGACATAAAAAACTAGCTTAGATAAGCCGACATTATTATTAAAGTGAATTGTTGTGTGATCTATTTCATAGCCATTATATTTGTTTTTTTTTTGTTGGCACTGGTATTGTAAAACATAGTGGATTATGCGTTGCATGTTGTTTATTTATATCAGTTATACATTCATAAATAATGCCATTGATCTACAGCTGATAAATTGATTTATTGCGGCTAGTGGTTAAAGTGGTCGCCACGCCGTTTTCTACTTCGCCAAGTGTTATAGGTTTAAATATCACATGGGACAACACTTTGTGTGATCCATATATTGTTGTTCTGAGTCTGGGTGTACTTTGTGTCCGTGTACCCCGCGATACAGGATCAATTTTTAGAGCGAGAGATGTCTTAAAAAAACTTAATCAATTGAATAAACTTAACGTAGATACACAGTGTCAGACTGAATACAAATAAATCACATCAAATAGTGGTAATCGATAGTATTTCATATTTAAATGTACATACATTTAATATACTCTACATTGACCGTTCTTGTGAAAGTATTGTTGTGACTGTTAGTACAAAAACTGCAATCTGCAGCAGCTAAGTATATTATATAGTGTTACTAAAAGATCCATGCTGCACATATACCATAAGCACGCGAGAGCGAACACGACAGGTGTAATAAAACACAATTCAAATTCCAACAAAAGTTAAATTAAAAGGACAGCCATATATACACATCGTTTATTTGGACTGCCAAAAGTATATTTTACACACCATGTTTGAAATCAATCCTTTAACTTAAGGATGATATTGTACACAAAAAAATACACTATGAGTGTTTTATATGTATAATACATACAAAGCACTCAATCTCCGAAACAAATATTTGCAGATCACACACTCATTTGATCTGACCCGGGAATTGAACCCAAGACCTCAAGCACAGCAGTCGCTTACGCTACCGCTGCACTACCGAGGCAGTGGCAGTTTTACGCAATTGTTTCGTGGTGTAAGTTCAGTTTATACTGGAAGAAGAAGAGGACTCTATGCTTTGAAGAATACCTGTACCGGCGTTTAGCATTACGTATCACCTGGTTACACCGATTCTTTGCGTCCTTAAAACAATTCCATTGGTCTTCATATCGATTCACTTTGTTATTTTGAGGTCGGATAATGTACCACCGGTTTTATCTGAACAGGTTTTAGCTTTTTGAGGGTATTGACTTCCTAATAATAACTCCCATATCATAACAACCGGGACCGACGGCTTAACGTGCTCTCCGAGGTACAGTCGTGAATTACTGACCAAACACAAACTTCAATAAAATGCTACGGGTTACCATAAAGAACATTTTGTAAGAAAAACTGAATAATATTTTAGGCCCGACCTCGGCAGTCTACTGAACCAACAAGGCAGTAAGTACCCTCTATCACATAAAGCGATGTTATCCAAAAATTCTACACAATAATTTATACACTCGATTACCGGCACTTGATTGCATTTCTGGCAATACATTCAAAATCACTTGTATTTATTTCAGTATTTAATTAATTTTACATTTTACACCTCACTGGTTTCGCCGTATTTCATTTTCAAAGACTATTAAATATATAATCTAAAACCTACCCTTACTATTTAACTGTTATATCCATATACCCATAGTGGTTAGCTTCTAGTCATTAACCTTTGAAAATGCCATAACGCGAAATCGGTTAAGTGTAAGGTGTAAATTTAATTCAAATAGTGAAGTCGAACAAGTGAGTTTGATTCTACACAATATCTTTATATCCTTGTTACTTCAACTTTACTTATAAAATGATTACAAAGAATTCTCCTCACGTATTACTCAATAAGTACACACAAACATTACTTAAGTATATGTTATGCTCAAGATTATCTCTTCAGTCCAAAAGCCGTTCAGGGTCATTGTCAAATATCTCTTATATATCACCATGGTGTAGTGACACTCAACGCTTAAAAAATATACGTGATAAAAACTGTTAAGTGTGGAAAAGTGAAGTGTGGCCCCATTATGTAAGTGATTTTGCATAGGATTTTTTATGCTAGGTAAATAAGTAAATAAGCCGACGGATTACCCGACTACCAGGGCCCTGGAAAATCTAATTTTTAGGAATCAAGTTTGCTGGCACCTTCTGAGTCCCTCCTATTTCTGAGTAATCTCACTCGCTCGATGAAAACCAACGAAAGCACCCGATACTAGGAATACATCTTGTGTGGCAGTGGACTTTATAAACATCTATAAAATGGTCACAAAGAACATCCAGACTCAGAACAATAATTTCTTTATCATACAAAGTGTTGACCTAGATAGGATTTGAATCCACAACACTTGGCGAAGTAAAAAGCGGCGTGGCCATACGTGCCAACGCTATCGCGCCATTATCTATATATAT
>PKRV01001490.1:909606-944823 GCA_003709505.1 Hyphantria cunea
ATATATATATATATTTGATTTATAATCTGCCAAAATGACTCTGCCCTGCCTGATGGAAAGCATGAGCAGAATCCAAGAGTGGTGGTCACCATCCTCAATGCGAAAAAGAACAATGCAGCATGGTGACCCACACTATGGCGGCCTGGTGAGATGTTTTTTCACGCCCCACTTAAAGGACCCGGGATCATAGTGGGAAGGAAACACGTGCGCTGGTAGTGAGTTCCAGGTTTTGACCGCTCGGCACAGGAAGGAAGCACCGAAGCGATGAGTACGAGAATATGTGCCGTATGAGTATATTAATATGTGCCGCAAAAACTTAGTACACATTTTAACGACAGATATGTTATTTAGTTAAAATTGAGTTACAGTTTATAGGGAGGTGTGCAGAGAGAAAAAAAAAAGAGTTTTAATAATTGATTGATCGCTGGGACACCATTAGAGTAACTAAAAATGTAGGGTGTAACGCAAAGCTTATTTTGACACGTCATCTAAAGGTCAAGGTTAGGTTTGTCTATGTGTATGACAATTTATGATTTATACAATACAAAGTTGCGTTAAATTAGTATTAAAAATATAAATACCGGCGCCCGTAGGCTCATAACTTTTTGACTACACTTTTTGACAGTCGGAGGTTCGATGCCAGTCTCTCCGTGTAAAAACTAATATTTAGGTACAACCGGTTGAACTAGTAGCCGACCCCAAATTTTAGGAATAATAAAGGCTAGGAAGATGATAAATACCTGTCAAAGTATTATTTGAAAGTAGGTTTTGCCCTTGTAGTACTTTTTGCTTGAAAAAGTTAAAAACATCAACATATACAAACATCCTCTCAAACTTTCGCATTTATAATATTAGTGGCATGGAATTTTGAGATAACACATATACATACAGATTCTTCTGGCCCTTTTCTAAATACTCATATTAACGTTGTTCTGCTATATAATGTCAAAGAAATCCAACGTAAATAAAACCCTAACTAAATAAAAGGGGAGTGGGTGAGAAAACTTTACGACCTATTACCATGGTTACAAAATATTTAAAAAAAACATTAAGCTGTTTCAGAGAAATGTGAAAGGAAACAGATATATTATACACTGGGTTATATACTGTGAAGGCACCGGTGCCATGTCCCTCCAACACAACGGGGGGATTCTCCGATCAGGCGAGGTGATAGTGCCTGACGGGCCACTACCCAACGGTTCATGTTGGGATGTTAATATGTTAATCGACGCGATAATTTCTATAGCGCGATGCAGGATTGGTGCTTTCTTCTCGTGGTAAATTAATCCGCAGTTCAGTGTTTCTGCGGTAAATGGCGCTGTATTATATTTCTATTGCACTGTAGATGGAAGTCACTACATCACTCCTCTCCGTATATATATATTTTTAGATTACATACATATAAAAATAAATCATTGTTTTCATGTGCGAGTTCCATTACCACATTAAGATAGTTAAATTTTTACGTTTATTAGTTCATAATCGTAAATTTCTTAATTTTCAATATTACTCATCGTTACATAATTTTTACACAAACATAATCATCATAATCATTATCAGCCCATTGCAGTCCACGTACATAAGTTTATAATAATTTATTTTAAGATTAACGTATTTAAACTATAATGTATGTTTATTTATCTTTAATATCCAGAAATAGGTACCGTTCAGACATACTTTACACATTGCATCCATTTTACGGACACAGGATCTAGTTTTTCACCGGCACCGAAACAAAAAATGTCATAGGGCTTTATAAGAAGCACGACGGGGATGGAAAAAATACTTTTGTAAGAGCGACGTGGATAAAGTCTTTATTTTTAAATGACATGAGAGCAATCGAGTCGACTTGGCTACCTGCATTCAAGAGTTACTACACTCCTTAAAACAGCTTGATCTCTGCTGCGCAACTGACGAAGGAACTTTGAACCAACGGTTTTGTTTTGTATCACATATAGCTTTATTATTTACGTACTGGTTTCATCACATTCCAATGAAGTTCTCTTTCTATGTTCCATGAAATCCATACTGTTCCATGAATATTATAAACGCGAAAGCTTGTAAGTATGGATGGATGTTTGTTACTCTTTTCACGTACTGACACGTAACTTGACAGTAATATAGCTTATACATCAGAATAACACACACTATTTGCCGCGATAACCGACATGTACGCGGGCGGAGCCGCGGTAATAAACTAATATTATAAACGGGAAAGTTTGTAAGTATGGATGAATGTTTGTTACTCTTTCACGTAAAAACTGCTGAATGGATTTTTATGAAACCTTACAATAATACAGCTTATACATCAGAATAACACATAGGCTATAATTTATAAAGATACTGTGTGAATTGTCTAAAATATCAAGTACGTATGTATTATAATCTGTTAATTTGAAAGTAACTCTCTCTGTTTGTTACACTTTCACGGCTAAACCGCTTCACCAATCTCAAGGAAATTTGGTATTACTTTGATTCTTGAGGAAGGACATAGGTAGTTTTTTATTGCGTTAACCGCCAAACACATAGACGGAGGTAAATGTAGGTATATTTTAACCTAAAAATTCATCAATCATAAAATGAGACTAGGGACAACTTTCACAGAGATTAAGCTTTAAGTTTAGTGCATCTTTTAATAGAATCGCGGGCAAACGAGCAGACGTATCGCCTGATGGTAAGTGATTACCGCCGCTATGGACATCTGCAACACCAGAAGCGTCACAAATTCTTTGCCGGCCTTTGCAGGATGGGGAGAAGGATGGGAATGGTGGGAGGGGTTGGGGTATGGACCTTTTTTTTTTACATATGGAATCCCCCTCGGGCCTCCACCCCACCGGGGTTTGCGGCGGGGCGGTGTGTCGGAATCGAACCGACTAAAACCACACGGTGTGCCACTCTGCGCCTGAGACGGGGGAGAGCCGGGAACCGCTTTCTTAGGCCATCCGGACCCCTCCCAGCGCCCGCCTGCACTGAAGCGGGCTCCGTCTTCTGATGGTAAAACTCTCAATATAGGCGACGTACGGCACACACGTAACGTCGCCCCCTCGCGGCTGGCCTGTGAAGCGGATGGGGGGGAAACCCGTCCCGCCCATCCGCGGCCACACTCAGGGCGATTGGGGTATGGACCTCCGTTATCCTCACTCACTCGGTGAAACACAGAGCAAGCGAAGTTTCACACCGGTTTTCTGTGAGAGTGATTTCGGTTTTCTTCTTGTTTGTTTTCCCTCAGAATGAGAGGTCTCGATAGTTACAGCATATGGTAACCTCCATTTTGATTACCTACTTCAAATCATTCGTCCAGAGAAGTCATGACCCCATGGCCCCGTGATCACGTATGAATCTGCCCTTGTTATAGTCTTTGGTTCATTAATATGCACTGTCCTGTTTTCATAAATATGTTATAAGCAACATACTGTTGCAGCTGTGTACATTTAACATAGTTAGTTATTGAATTGAAAAAAAATTAAATATGTATTAGTAAACATATGACTATGATTATCACACATATATTCATACTCATATCACTATCATAGAAGTAAATAGAGATGTACATATATCACTTGATATAAAGGCAGTAGGTACGCGAGCGTGTTACCACTAGTCGATTTTTTTTCTAATCTACAACGCCACCCAGTCTCAAACTAAACAGAGCTTGTATTATGGGTACTAGACAACTGATACGAATAAGTAAATAGTTTTTTGCAAATACTTATAGATAGAAAACACCCAAATTCCGAAGCAAATATTTGCAGATCATACAAACATTTGATCCGACCCATGAGTCGAATCCGAGACCTCAAGAACAGCAGTCGCATACGCTATCGCTGCGCCACCGAGGCAGGCAAATTATATAGATATTTGTTTAATCTAATACATAATCTGAATCTCAGAAACGGTTCGAACGATTTCATAAAATTAAGTATGCTGTGAGGTTTCGGGGACGATGAACCGATTTAGCTAGGATTCATTT
Source organism: Hyphantria cunea (assembly GCA_003709505.1). Classification (NCBI taxonomy): domain Eukaryota; kingdom Metazoa; phylum Arthropoda; class Insecta; order Lepidoptera; family Erebidae; genus Hyphantria; species Hyphantria cunea. The sequence continues at coordinate 913,577 of PKRV01001490.1, forward strand.
CCGAAAATTTACCAAATAACGCAGGTCCTTCAGGTACTTATACACGTATATGTCTGATATATAAAAACTAATTACTATTCGTTACTTCTATTCATCAACAACCCATAATGTCCCACTGCTGGGCTCGGGTCTTCTCCCAGGAGAGGGTTAAGGCCACACGTCCCCACGCTGGCTATGTGCGGGTTGGGGACTGGCAAGAATACGTTGTGGCTACGTATACATTACCCTTATTAAAACTCGAAAATGACTGAACTAAATGTATGTAGAAGAAATGTATGTACATACATTTTAATTCTTTTATTGATGGTTGCATTGATTCAAATGTAGGTATTAAAACTATCGCTTAACAAACTAAGAAACATAATTACTATTCTGTTTTTTTATTGATAGATAGTATAAATTTTTTTTTTATAAATTTAGTTTAGAAATGCAGTTGTTATTCAATTATGTATTTTAGAGTCGTTCAATTTACTTTGACTAAGAAAACAAAGATAAAAATAATAATAATCTCTACATACAAATAAATAAAATTGGAGTATCTCCTTGTAATTTTAAAATAACCGCTTTTAATTAATGAATATATATGTATACATGGTACATATACCAAAATAACATAAAAAAAGCAACAAATAAACACTTTAATTTTATTCATTTGTTAAGACTTCAGTTCACTTATAAGTTGCTATACACATCATAGATAAAGCCGTTAACATAAAATAAACCATTTATTCATATACGCATTTAAATAAATTCAGAAAATCCACACCAATGCGTATGGATATGCGTTTGCGTATGGACTGCGATAGGATGATGATGATGATGATGATGCGTATGGACTTATACTAGACATTCAGGAAAATAAAAAATATTAAGTGTATGTGAAAAAACAACTTACTTTCTGTATTTGTCTGTTGACAATTTTCTGGAAACCCCATGACGCTAAAACTATTGCCACGATCAAAAATCCCATAGACACTGCGAAGAATAGTTTTGAATGTTTTCCCAACATTTTGAACACTTTTCACACAATTTTTTATTTTACGTCAACGAGCGATTTATTCAACTGAGAAACATAAGTCCGCCTCGCTTAAGATCTTAACAATAATTGTATAAGGATTAGTTCACACAGCTTCTCCTTGTTTTTTTTATACAACGGTGACCTAAACTGAGTTGTCGCAGATAAAGAAACAGGTTTACTAAATAGGATACATTATTCTAGGTATCACTGGTTTCACTTTTGTCGCATTAATGTCGAAGTTTTAAATACACACCCACAAGTACAGTACAGCGTAAATAAACTATGGTTTTTTTTAGATTATCGTTATTATTTTATTTGGGTAATTTAATACGTTTTTAATACGGGTAATAAAATTTATTATACCTAAATGTATGACAATTTGATAATTAAAATTTCAAATGGTAAATAGCAGTAAACGATAGTTTTTGAGCGTATGTAGTTTTCATACTTTGTTCATTATTATGTTGTATTTACTTTATGCACAAAATGCACAATGGCAGACTTAATACATAAGGCACTCTATACAAATGTACTTCATTAATGGGATGTGCGGCAATAAGGTGCACTACACTTGCGTTATGACTTTTATGGTAATCGAGATACTGTAAACACTAAATGGAGTACTCTATCCAATTCTATCCAAAAGACACACAGAGAAAGCGGAGGAAAAAGAGGTTCTATAAAATGATATTCATACTGTTGGTATAACTTCAGAATGGCTTCTACGATTTTTAAGTCTTCGAGACCGGGATTACATCATATTTCATCATGTTACTTCAGATTGTTTCAAAATCGAAGCTATCATTAAACTTTGGCGGGACAGTATTTTTTCCCGAACATCTTGAGTTCTATCAATTACTAATCAGATTTTTCCTGAAGAGACAAAAAACAGAAGAAAATTAATATTTCATTTAGGCCCCATGCAGCAAATGTGGTTTTTTGCCGTTTTTTTACCCCATATTATTAGCGGAAACAGGTAGACGCTTGTAATATATAGATAGCTTACCCACGCAACCTCGTAGCGTAAAAATTTTGCCCTGATTTTGTAGCATGCTTCATTGGTGCTCCGCTCTTATCGGTGTTAGTGTAATGAAATATAGCCTATAGCGTTCCTCGATAAATGGGATATTTAACACTGAAATTATTTTTTAAATCGGACCAGAAGTTGCTAGGAAAGAAACTCTTCAACTCTATAACGCGGGAGTTGTCTTTTTAAAAAAATAATTATATTAGTAAAATGTAGATACTTATCCCTTTGAGGCAGGTATGTTTAAATCAATCGAGAATTTAGTAATGTGGCGATTTCCACATACACCGGTAACAAAAACTTATGGCAACGCCATCTACCGAAAATACACTGAATTACGGAGTAACGTAGTGTACGAAGAACCTACCAATCCTGCATCGCGCAATAAAAGTTCTTGCGCCGATTAATATATGTAAAACTTCCCAACCTCAACCACTGGGCAGTGGCCCGCCAGGCATGACCACCTCGCCTGGTCGGAGGATCCTCTCTTGGTGTTGGAGGAATATGCGACCCGTTCCTCCACAGTAAGTTTTATTAAAAGTTTTTGGTGTAAATATTTATCTTTGTGTAAATAGTGGGTGCGATTCAAATTGTACGTGCGTTTTCGATTTGCTTAGTTTTTGAGAGACGCATTCAACCAAGTAAATAAACTATTTAGCTTTATAATATTAGTATAGACTAGATACCCCAGCGAGCTTCGTATCACGAACATATATTTGTGTAAAATGTGGAGACATCCAAGTGTTAATTTTTTATATTTAAAAAGACGAAAGTGATCATATGTTGGAGATCGTTTTTTGTTTTTTCGAAAGATGGTCCCCATTTCATCTTATCCATATATTTTTTTAAATATTATTATTTTCATCACGACGAAGACTTGAAGACTTTAAATACTTGTAAATTGGCAGAAATAGCTGATTAGCTGACTGCCATCTCATCAAAAGTAGGAAACAAAAGCTGACATCAAATGTTGTATAGCTAGAAAAGTTTGTATTAGAGAATTTAACTGACGTTTACAGTATTTGCCGTTGCTTATTACCCTTCCCTGAACTGCCTCAAATATTTCAAGATCAAACTTAGCCAATTCAGTCCCATCATTCTCGAATTTTATAAACTAACAGCAATGTTTTACATACGAATGACTAATTACATTAATTTCTGCAGCCACAATTTAGAATACAAGTTAAATCTATCACCGTTAAAAAAATTATTTCCGTGAGATGATGAAATACGTAAACAGAAATACAAAAAACAAGACAATAATAATTATTTACAAAAATACAAAATTAATAATATTTGAATGGACAAGCTCTCACGCTGATATTACGTTGCATTGTATGTTAAATAATGTCTAATTACACGCATAGACCAGGAGTTTGGCGTTTTTACCCGACTTCGTTGAAGACAACAGGAAGAGTAATAGTTTTGACAGTCGAAAATAAAAAGATTTTTTTAGATGAGGTGACAATTGATTCGTAATAGTGGGACAACTGACATAGGCTTTATATAGTCAAATTATAGATTTTTTTTTATAAATAAGGATAAGTATACTGTATAGAGTTTGTATATTGGATAAAAGGAAACTGCTTGGTACATAATAAAGTTTTTTTCCTACTTTACGTATAAAAACTAAGTGGACTCTACAAAGTACTTGAAAGAATTCAAAATTCCAGCCGCCAGTGCAACCTAGTCGAAACTTCAGGAAATCAGAGGTATGTAATACCATTGAATAAGTGATCGCGTTAATTTCCCGGAAAATAAATATTAAAGTTTAGCTTATTCTTCGAATTTTTGTTTAGAAACAATTTTTTTAAAGTTAATAAATTTAATAAAAAAAATTGTAGGGGTCGATGTTGGAATGAAAACTGGTTTAATTTGAGGCAATTCCAAACAATTTTGACTACAATAAAGACTGGGAAGATGAAAAATAAATTGGAATTGAACCCGCAAATCTTGATATTTTATAGTCGACAACCTACGTGGCTCTCCAAGTTCGACGCTTGTTTGTCAAGCAAAACTGTTAATTAATTAGTATCTGTATGCAAATTACATGATCACAAAAAATACTTGATTGTGATGTGTACACAATAGTGAGATTTTGTATCCACATAGCTATATACTAATACTACTATCATATTTTGTTTAATTTTGTTCGAAATAACTTGTTCAATACGCGTTTAATCGAAAGAACATGGATGGTATTTTTTTAGTTAATTTTCTAGAAATATAATAGATTTATCGTCCACAAAACACTCTGCATAATAAATTTCATGAAAATCGTTGGAGCCGTTGCCGAGATTCAGATTATGTACAAGATTTGCTATTTTAAAGATATTTGACTATTATTATTTGCATGGTCGATACATGCATACATACATGAGAGACTTTTGTTGTTCTGAATATTTATAAAAGCCACATTTTGTCAACCAAATTGCTCTTAATCGGGCTCTACAGTAATTGGAAGGCAAAAATAGGAGTATAATGAAAGTAAATTTGGATAGGAAGGGTAGGTACGTTGTAATAGAGTTTTACTTTTAAAGATGTATTGAGAAGTGTATAAGCAAACACTTGTAACAGGTCAGTTTATTGAAGCTGGATTTGCTTATTACCGAGAAATGTCAAAGTTTGGAGTATAATGAAAGGAAATTTGGATAGGAAGAGTAGGTATGTTATAAAAGAGTTTTGCTTTTAAATATGTATTAAGAAATTTATAAGCAAAAACTTGTAACAGATCAGTTTATTGAAGCTTATTGCCAAGAAATGAGAATGAGAAAGCTTACTTACTTAAAATTCATTTTTAGTAATAATTAAGTAAGCTTTCTTTGCTTCCAGTATGTCAATTTTTGCGGTAAAAAGTGTCCTTTGTACTTCTACAAGAATCAAAGTGTACACGCCAAATTGCATTAAAATTTTAAAGTCATTAAAATATGGATGTATATTATGTACTATAATTACGTGTGTATTACTGTACATATTTGCATAATTAAGTACAAGTAGTTTAATTGTAAAAAAACCTTTATTCTTTAACATTCGCCCATTAAGTGCACCTTTTATGATTACTCTGTATTTCCCAATCGCTCAACTGATAGAAAATGCCTTAGACATTAAGTCCGTCGATGCATTCGTGCAGAAAGTTATCAATCAACAACCCATAATGTCCCACTGCTGGGCTCGGGTCTCCTCTCAGGAGAGGGTTAAGGCCATACGTTATAAATAAAGTTATAAATAAATAAAACTAGTGATCTAAATTTTTTTTATGTTATAAGGGGCAAACGAGCAGACGTATCGCCTGATGGTAAACATATACCACCACCCATGGACGCCCGCAACATCAGGGGCGTCACAAGTGCGTTGCCGCCATTGGGGGATGGGAAGGGGGATTAGGGGAAGGGTTGGATTATGGGCCTCCGGTATCCTCACTCGCTCAGTGAAACACAGCGCAGGCGCTGTTTCATACCGGTTTTCTGTGAGGCCCTGGTAACACTCTGGTCGAGACGGCCCATGTATGCCGAAGCGTGGCTCTCCCAAGGTCAGATATATAGTAAATAAAGTATTTATTTGCGAAAACGTTTAAACAAACACTAATTTGCATTTGTAATGCTTGACAAATTTCAAATTTGTTTTTGTAAACTGTTTTAATTCCGTGTCTATTTGATAAATGATTTAGTACAATAATTTCCTATTTAATTAGGAGGTTCATCACAAAAAAAGTTTTTGGTAGTTGAATGGGCTATTGTCTCTATCGCTGAATAATTGTCGTTTTTATACCTACTTAATCATCAATGTAGTCGTACTAATTACTAAAATGTACTTATATTTGTTCAAATTGTGTTTTTTGTTTTCTAGTTTATTTTGTATATTTAATTATCGACTCGGTCCGGCTTCGAACGGAAGTCTTTGATATTCTCTGATTTCTTCTACTATAATTTAGATATATTACACACATAAACTTTCCTCTTAAATAATTCTATCTATTGCTGGAGTTCGTATTTAATCCATTTAGAAAGAGATTTAAGCGAATAGACAGCGGAAGTGGACATTTTGTACAATGTAAGGATTCGAAAATAAGTTTGTAACAAAAGGTAAAATTTTCATCAAGGATCAACATTTTGTTTTATTTTTTCTAACTAAATTTAAATTCAACGCAGTAATTTACGTCACTTTGTACTTCACGTTCAACAAAAGTTATAACTTATTTGAAACGTCAGGCTGCTAAAACACGTAAATACTTAAACGACCGCATAAACTCTATGAAACGCAGAAGTTTTTTTTTCGAATTTAAATTTAAAGAATATTCTTATAATAAATATAAATATAATATAAATATAAATCCAGAAACTAAATTTAAAAAAGTCTTTATCAAAGACAACCCAGTACACGTGAACACTTCAACATAGAATCACACCGTTAAAGGATCGTCACAGCACTAGAACTTACGAGCGTATGTTCGCTTAATGGTAATATACCATGGTCACGCCATTGTCACACATAATTGCACACCACAAAGTATTAAATTTATTAGAGATATATGTTTGCGTTACTACTTAATGGATATTAGCATAACGATTGTAATCATTTTAATTCCGATTGATCAATAAATACGATCCGGTTTTGAGATGCGATTCAATTAAAAGGCGGGTAATCGTAAAAGGGTATAACTCATAATCTTAATAGCGTAATAAATCGGGAATGTTTGAAACCCTTTTTTAATTAAATGAAGGTTTGATTAATTTGATTTCACTCCAATTTAGAGGCTACTTTAAACTTTGTATTAGATTCTCTTTTTCCTCCTAAAGCCATTTTCCTTATAAAGTAGTCTTAAATAAAGTAGCTTTAAGTATCTGCCTCTGTGTCTGTTAATTATATTTAGATTTTGATGTGGTTCTACTATAAGTTAGATCAATTATTAAACAAGTTTATAATGTAGTCCGAACAAATTGAAATTAAAATAAAGAATGACTATTTGTTTTTCGCCTTCCATTAAATTTCTGAAGTGTCGATTATTAGGCGTGATAGCGTTAGAATAGAATAGAATAGAATAAACTTTATTGTACACCAATTGATACAGTTATATTTGAGCTAAACAGTATAATGACCATGTACAAATGGCGGCCTTATCGCTAAAAGCAATCCCTTAGAGGCAGCGTTACTGCCTGTCTGGAAAGCGACTAAAATAATGAGCAAATGTAGGCATTTAAAACCGCGACTGTTTACCCTCGGGTATGCATAAACTTGAATGTAGTAAGTATTTTTAAACCCTGACGCAAATAGAGGGGTGTTATAAGTTTGACGTCAATGTCTGTGTGTATCTGTCTGTGGCATCGTAGTTCTCAAAGGGATGGATTGATTTCAATGCAGTTTTTTTTCATTTGAAAGCCAGTTTATTTGCGGTGGTTTTTATGTTTGATTAATATCGATCCAGCAATGAAAGAGTTTCAACTCTTTTCCTAAATTGTGTAAGGTATTTTTCGTGTATGATTACTCGATTTAGTGTGTTAGTTTTATAAATTTTTAATACAATTATTTTCATTTCGTATTTAATATACCGATAATGTTCAAAGAAAATTTTTCTCATATCCACGACTGCGATTTCTGTAAAAATGCTTAATGTTTTTCATCATTATCATCAGTCCACAGGAGTCCACTGCTCGACATAGGCCTCTTCCTAGGAACACCACATTGATTGTTGTTGTTAACAATATCCAGTGATCGTTTATCATCACGAATTCTATACTTTTTGGCAATCTAAGTGAAATAATAAAAACGAGTGTTCCGTACCATTACCTATAAAAACGACAAAAATCACGTTTGTTGAAGCCCCCTTAAATATTTATTTCATTCTATTTTGTCGCATTTGTTGTTAAAGCGACAACAGAAATACATTATCTGTGAAAATTTCGGTTCCTGAGATACTGGTGAAAGACGGACAGCGAAGTCTTAGTAATAGAACGCCGCATTATCCTTTGAGTACGGATTCCTAAAAACTACAATTCTTTCAGTTGTTTATCCCACTATTACAAACATTTAAATATAAAAAATCACATACATCCGATACACGTTATTATTAGGCTGTACAATTAAGAAAATTACAAAATTGATCAATCATACACGGATCAAATGACATGGAGATTACTTCCTCTAATATTTTGTATTTTGAACAAAAAAATATTGTAATATGTGTAAAGCAATCAGCTGATATTCTGTAGCAAGTTTTATGTTAAGATTGTCATGAGGGTCATATATATCAAACTACTGCCGTAATGAGTCATATTAACGAGTACCAAAGGGTAATGACAAAAAAACATCTTATTGACTATGAGAAAGCTTTGCTTCTGCATACCTATGTTGATTCAATTGGAGTAAAATCACATTGGATTGATACCGACAGCCAAATGGTTGATGCCAAAATAAGTTATTTATAAATAATCCATATTAAGCATAATATTATAAAAGTATCAATTGGTCAGTAGTCTGGTTACCATTGTACAGGCTCAGCTTTGGGATCAACTAGATAAAGCTTAACGGAAAACACGTCACAGTGCCACCTGCTAAAGATACACCATACTACGGAGCAACTAATCCTGATTCACTATATAGAAGCTCTCGCGCTGATTAGCATATATACAACTTTCCAACATTAACCGTTGGGCCGTGGTCTGCCAGACAAGAACACCTCGCCTGGCCTGGTCGGACGACCCTCCCATGACGCCTCGTTTGCCCACTAGGTGAAGTCGCTTCTGCTGTCTGTTCGCTTAGACTTAGACGCTTTTAAACTACTCAACTGATTTTAATTCAGTCTTAGATCGAGCGATCCAACATAATGGTTTCTATGTTTTATACGTGCATAGTGAGAAAATTCGAGAATGTAAAAAGAGCGATGTGAAGTCGGCAGGATCCGTCGGATCGGACCACCTGATGGCTATGTCGGAGTCAAACCGAATAAAAACCTCACACCATCTTGAACCCTCGAAGGGAAATCCCCGGAACAAATTTTTTTTTAACGTGGGGAATGCTTTTCACGCCATGCCCCTGGAACAATCTATGATATTACACCTGGTACATAATATTAACGTAATCATATTTGTGTGTATGTGTGTGTGCGTAAATGCAAGATAAGAATATTCATTGGCGGTGATAGGTATTTGATTTTTGTTCATCGCATTTTACACGTACTGTTAAAATACCATCTCCATAGAGCGCTAGCTATCAATGTCGGAGGCAATGCGCGTCCATTCGCTACTAGCCTCCCTAACACGCGGGCCTACAATATCTATGGATAAAGGTCCTATAGATATTGTATATATAGATATTGTATATAAATAGTGTTCAAATAAAAACGACTTTTGATTACACAGCCTGCCTATTTTTTACAATAACACCACAACTTAACAATCCGTAGTTACGCCATACTAGGCAAATATTTAAACGATATTTTATAGATTTGACTCCTAAAAGAAGGAAGTTTAAAGTTCAATCCATTCATATGTGTGTTCACATACGACCGTATAATATTTTAGTGTGGGTATTGTAATTGTTAAATGTATAGTTATTGTAAGCACGTGATAAAATACTCGTTTTTAGAGTTCTGTATTCATTATCAAAAAATAAATCCTTTAATTATATTATCCTATAATTTAATTAGCTAAAGAAATAGTTAAGAATTACGTCGTTACTATTTCTTTAGCTAAAAGTTTGTAAGGAACCTTCGGTGTATATATGGTGAAGTTATGGACGTATCAGTTATCAAGGTAGTAGAGACCCTGATTTCAGCACAAACTGGCCGGTTCAATATTGGCAACACTACCCTCTCCCAGAAGACAAACCAAACAGCAGCAACCAGACAGCATTCGTGCTGTTGTGTTTTGATGGTGAGTGCGAGACCGGAGACCCACTGATGTAGGAACATCTCAATAGGTCGTCATAGTGTAGGCCACCATACTGCATTGTAGCATTGCCTGCATTAGCAATGACCTGCCTGAGTATGATGACCACAATTCCCGCATTCTGATCATGCTTTCCATGGCGCAGAGTGGAGTGGAGTCAAATTGGTGATCCCATACTTAAAAAATAATTCCTAATAATGTAACGGTGGCAAATAGCTACGATAAAACTATTTTCTGATCTCTCAGACTGCTTTCATTCTGAAAGAAGAAAGAAATACGAGGAGGAAGAGAAATACGGCTACGGCAGAACTCTGCTGTGAACTGTTTTGCCGACCTTCTAAGCTTGGACAGGGAGCACGGTTGCTTCGGTGAGTACTTTGGGAGGGCTATGGCTTTGGCATGCATGGGCCACGCCCTCACAGAAAACTAATGTGAAACAGCGCCTATATATGTAAAGTTTTAGTGCTTTATGGAGATTTCAATATTAATTTATTAGAAACGTGTCCTATCAGTATAAGCCTATTCAAATCTTTTAAGTTATTTTAACATCTGATCACTGTGGACAATTTGTTACATTTCCTTGTATAAAAGAACAAAGAATAAACAAACCAATATGCAGGCCCATTACTAGTAACCGTTTATTGAAATTTAGTAATAACATTAGTGATACGGTTTCCAATTTAGATTGGACTCAAAGGGATCCAGATAAGCTGTACGGCTACTTATTCAATATGATAGAAATCGAATTTAATAGTATATTCAAATCAAAATCAATAATGCAAAGGCCACAAATGACGTTTTGTGATTGGGTGACAACAGGAATATACAAAAGTAGTGAAAAGCTGTATGATTTATATGCTATGAAAAAAGTGAATTTGACTCAAAAATTCACGAATATTAAAAATGACTCAAAGATTTTTAGGAAAACATGTGCTGTGGCAAAGTCTTTAAACTTAAGTAATAGGATTAAGTCTTCAAATAATTAAACTACAGCTACATGGAATATTATTAATAATAAAACTGGAAGTAGTAAACCTCGAGATAATGATTTGAAATTAAATTTTAATAATAGGTTTATAACAAACAACTTGAACATAGCTGAATCTTTAAATACTTGTTTTTCATAAATATACCAGTTAGTATAACTAGTACCTTGAATTCTTATGCGTCCAGGACGGAGTCGTTGTTGAAGGCCAATGTAAATTAATGTAAAAATTTATTCCAATTTAAATATATTATATAAACCCCACAGACATTATTAAAGCTTTTAAGTCTCTTAATTCTAAGAAATCAGGGGATTCATGGGAATATCTGTTAAATGAATAGAAACTATTATAATTGACATAGCACCATTTCTAGCTATAACTTTCAATCGATGTGTTGATTCTGGTGTTTTTCCTAATCTGATGAAATGTAGCAAAGTAATACCATTATTCAAGAGGGGTTGTATAACTGAATCGAGTTACTTTAGGCCAATCTCAATCTTACCAGCTCTTAGTAAAATTTTGGAAAAGTTATTTTGCAACAACTGAAAGCTTCTAGAGGTCTGCAATGCACTTGTGGCGCCTCTGCTCGCCGTCCATGGGCAGCTGTAATTGCTTACCATCAGGTGATACTTCTGCTCGTCTGCCCCTTATTCCATTAAAAAGGATAAAATACTAGAGGACCATTGAATGATGGTTGGGTTGGATAATAGGGTTAATGTTGTTATCTATGTTGCACAAAATAAACACATATTGTCCATACGAATTATGCTAGAGACTAGCAAACCTTTACCAAATCGGGGCATAAATGACGGAGTAAAATAATAATATAATATAATAATAATAATAAAATAAAATACAATAGAAATGAGACAAAAATTTTCGGATTCGGTAAAAAAGTAAATACAAAGTAGTGTTTTACATTAATAATATCTAAACTATACTCAAGTTAAAGTGTGTTCTTCACAATATTCATACCAAAATGTCTTTCCGCGTTTGTCGTAGATCCGCCAGGGTCATGAGAGCCTTATGCAAATAACAACATGTATGAAACTCAACAACTGTTTAAAATATTTACTTGCGTTTAAGCGGTTCTTAACAAAAAAATGCGTACTTTTAATACACACATACATTAGTTTCCGCTTTGTAGCTTGGTAATGCCTCTTAAATGGAACATACTGTTGCACCATAGAGTTAAACAGGGTTCGTATAAGCTGGATTTAATTATTGTTTAGATTTTGCGGCTTTCGTACGCCGAAACTATAGATTTCAGAAGGTATCGAAATATATTGTAGGACATTTTCTCTAGTTTAATTTATTAGCACCTATTCTTATAGTAAATTGAATCGGAACAGAGGTATTCTTAAAAAAACTGTTTTCAGTGCTATTTTTCTGGACATAGGCCTCTCCAATTGCACATCACTTGGGTCGATCCACGGCTTCTGGCATTCAACTCCTGCCACTTTGAATTGTGGATTGCACATTTGCCTGCCGAACTAATTTTTTTGTTGAATGGACTCAATTTTGCATTGACCTCGGCAAACTTCATTGATCCATCATAGTTGTCATTGCCAAGGCCAGTTAACATTAGCGTGAATGTAATTGCGAACGGTTAGTTAAACATGCATTGTTTTATGTACTGCATGTCAAAATTATATCTACTTAGGTTATGGTCGTAATTACTATAAATCGATATCAATTATATACCAACACGTATATGTCAAGGTAATTGATGTAATTGTTTTATAATAACTCATATTAATATACCTATTGACTTGATTTGGTCTTCTGGGATTGAATTTATTGTTTTTAAGCTCTGAAATTTGTCTGCAGATGTATATCTAATAGTGGGTTTAGACGCGTGTCATACCTTGTCAACCTTTCACAAATGCAAGCGTATAAATGGGCTGTTTGGCATGGGTTGTGATAGCTTGTTGCCGACCCGAGTCGGTATTGGTTTTTGAATACATATCAAAGGAAGCGTGCGCAAGCGTTTGAAGTTTGTGAGTGACTGCCAAGTCCTCGCAGGCGTGTAAACATAGCATAAGTAAATTATTATTGCATTCTAGAATCAAACTTTCGACTTGGATCTGGCGAGTCAGTAAACGAGCGGAGAAGTACGTGACTTAATCATTTCAAGCAATCTTAAGCTCAGTTTCATTACTTGCTATCCCTTTTAGTCCATTTCAAACTTATTTGCCAGATAACCACAGATTTTGATTTCACGAGTCTCTGATAAAGACAAATGTCAATTAAAAAATGATAGAGATAACAACATAATACATATGCAACTTATATCTGTTAAGGACCAGTTTAATCAGTTCCTGATAAAGTTTCAGATAATTTTCGTATATCTAATATAACCAGTCCCCAATCCGCACTTGGCCAGCGTGGGGACGTATGGCCTTAACCCTCTCCTGAGAGGAGACCCGATCCCAGCAGTGGGACATTATGGGTTGTTGATTGATCTAATATAACTAGTTTTGTTCACAGCTCTGCTTGCGTGTAGGTGGATTATCACAGTAAAGAGTAGCCTATGTCCTTCCTCATGAATCAAAGTATCTCCGGCGCAAATTTTATTGACATCAGTGCAGCGGTTTAGCTGTGAAAGCGTAATAGACAGACAGACAGAGTTACTTTTAAGTGGATTTGACTGAAAACATACCAACGATCAAAGAATAGAGCGTACTCCTTCTTAAAAGGGCGGCAACGCACTTGTGACGCCTCTAGTGTTGCGGGTGTCTGCTCGTTTGCCTCTTATTCAATAAAAAAAACTGAAATATATGTGGTTATCTGGCATATAAGTACACCTTAATATAACAGCAAGCAGAGATAAGCAGATTCGCCGCTTGGTGGTATAAGTAACTACCGTTCCCCATGGACATTTAAGACAAGTGTACTACCGTCCTCTGAGTCCTCACTCACCGGAGAGTCACTAAGTGGGAGAGGTTTGGTTCCTGAAAACTGACGAATAATAGTTGAACACCAGTAGAACTAGCCCATTTAGAGCCAAGCGTGATTTCCTTTATTAACAGAACCTTTACTGTACAATATTATCAATAACTGCACTGCACAGTCGACTTAATGGTTTAAGCGGTCGTCACTCCGCTTTCTACTGCGCCAAGTGTTGTGAGTTCAAATACTACATGGGACAACACTATGTGTGACCTACAAATTGTTGTTCTGAGACTAGGTCTTCTTTGTATCCGCTTCATGTATGTTTATAAAGTCCCCCGCGACAAAGGTATTATATTATTGGCGCGGGAGTTATCTTAAAAATACAATATTATCTACCAACATAACGAATTAAAGTTTAGTTGGCCCTACTGCAACACATTAAAATTAATAAAAGGAGTAGCATCAAATTATATAATGTTCAAGGAAGAGTATTAATCTTTTTTTTTTAAGACAACTCCCGCAGTAGCAATATAAATTCCTGTGTCACGGGTATTTTTACAAACATACATGAAACGGACACAAAGTACACCCAGACATAGAACAACAATTTATGGATCACACAAAGTGTTGTCCCATGTAGGATTTGAACCCACAACACTTGGCGCAGTAGGAAGCGGTGTGGCGACCACTGAAACCACCAGGCCAACCGTGTAGGTCGTAGTAATTGAAGGTCGATGACAACGCATGATAGTAAATTATCGTCATGGTGTGCTTGGAGTTGTAATTTTACATTATTACAGAAGCTTCATTAACAAAATGATACCCTATAAATAAGCATTTATTAAGTTCAGTTGTATGTATGTATATTACTAGCCATGCCATGCCACCACAAGATATGAGAACACGGTTTTGTACCTGTGGTGTCATTTTTATTTATTTGAATTTCTGTTACATGGAATATAAGTAAACTTAACACTTGTATACGTATTTTATATAGATTATGTAACGGAATTATTGATTTAAATTGAAGTACCTGGATGACCGAGCTTAGCTCCTTTTTTTTGATTTTCTAAAAATAAATGCAATATATACCTTGTGAGAGCCACGCTTCGGCACGAATCGGCCGCTCGACCGGAGTGATACCACTCTCACAGAAAACCGTTTTGATACAGCACTTGCGCTGTATTTCATTGAGTGAGTGAGGATAAATATCGCTCCTTCCTGCATACTAAACTTCAAATGAAAATATTTTTTCAGAAATTCAGATTTATCTTCGATATTAAACAATGACAGATACATATTTCTATGGCATGCAGGTCTAACTACATCGTACGTGACTGCTGAAATCCATTCAGTACTTTTAACATGAAAGAGTAATAAACATCTACTCGCACTTACAAACTTTTGCGTTTAGGTATAATATTTGTAGGATAACTAACTAGTAGGAATAAGAACAAACAAACAACAACCCATAATGTCCCACTGCTGGGGTCGGGTCTCCTCTCAGGAGAGGGTTAAGGCCATACGTAGCAATAAGGTTTAACAAATATAAGTTGTTGATAAATATGTGTACGTCGAGACATGTGTAAGCGAAATCTTCTTGTTTCGATAAGATGGCAATCAGCCGGGTCAGCCTTTGCTGCCAATGTCAAGTATTTAAAGTCTTTAATTCTAAGTCTTCGAGTCTTCAAGTCTTCGTCATGATGAAATTAATGATAGAAAATATAAAAAATGCGGATGACATGAAATGGGGACCGCCTTTTGCAAAAACAAAAAACGATCTCCGTAACCGAAATCGGTAGTTATTTACAGAAAAATTGACATTAGTCTGACATGGATTTTATTCACAAATAATCAAAATGGCACTTAGAGTATTATTGCCGTGTATTTTCTGGCAGGTGTTGTTCATTGCAAAGGACACGAACAGTAAACCGCGAAATAAATAACGAAAAACGGTTTTATTTTTCAGAGGGCTATTCATGAATTATATAAATATATTGAGAGCGCAATCCATACTGTTTAATATTATACATTCAGAGGTAACTCTGTGTGTCTGTCTGTTATGCTTTCAGGATGAAAAAGCTGAATTGATTTCAAGGCGATAACCGATATTTACGCAGTGGGAGCCGCAGCAAAAAGCTAGTAAACAAAAAAGATCATCAGCCTTATTGTGTCAATTAAGTATAGATAGGAAATCTATTCAATTATATTAACACTCATGTAATGGAGGTATAAATTAAATCTTTTTTGAAGTTACCATCCAGTGAATCCATCAATTTAATCAAGAAAAGCCATTTATTGAAATTAAGATTTACTGAATCTAAACCAATTAATAAAATTGAAGTGTCTGTCTTTTTTTTAATGGAATAAGGGGCAAACGAGCAGTCGTTTAAGCTGATGGTAAGCGATAACCGCCGCCCATGGACACCCGCAACACAAGTGCGTTGCCAGCCTATCTTTTACGGGGAATGGGGAGGGGGATATGGGGGAGTGGGATAGGGGGGAGTGGGATCGGGGGTATGTGCCTCTGGTATCCTCACTTACTTGGTGAAACACTGCGCAAGCGCTGCGTTACACCGGTTATCATTCCGGTCGTGCCGAAGCGTGGCTTTCCCACCGTAGATGTAGTTTTGAAAAATTGACCAGATGCTCTTTGGTGTCTGGCTGATTTTCAAAACTAAGTTTCTGGATGTGGCAGAACAAAAATTTTTTTCCAGGACAATATTATGGCAAAACTAATCCATAGCCTACAACAACAACGAATTTATATGAGATGTTTTCTCTGTGTCATGTGAGTATAGTATATATACTAGTTACCTTACCATGGAGTACAAGTAACTCATGGTAACATAAGTGATTTTGTGTTTTGCACTTAATGAATTATCATATTATTCCAGATTATTTTTGTATTTTCTTTGGGGTTGGTACAATCTCTGTTCCCGTTACTTGAATAGCAAGGCCTCATGCCAACCCTCAACGGAAATGTAATAGTATTAGAAGCAAAAAATTATGCAATAAAAATGTACAAAGCAAAGAACTTACAAATATCGCAAGACTGGGACTGAAGCCGTAAAGGATACCACAGCAACTCAAACATGCTTACTCATCACAATTTCGTATTGTAATTAAAGAGAAAAGGGTATCAATTGACCTGGGCTCGAGATGAAGAGAAGGCAATCTTAGGACGTAAATCAATTTTTTCTTTTTTTTGCCATATTCACCTATGTAGGTACTTTATGTAGTTTTTGCTGTACAACCGGGCTTACTCGTGACATAATTATTGATTGGTAAGCTTACGACACCTTCTATTTCCCGACGGTTCAAACAGGTCATACCACTCGTAGTGAAGAGTAGAATGGTGTGAGCTTAACGATACGCGAGGTGTAAGTACCCGCACTTGGTCGCGTTGATTCATTATCGGTACCTCTACAAACTGCACTTAGGACGTCTATATACTTTGTTTCGTCCCTTCGGGGGGATCGCACCCGCTGATGCCAGGGTTCGTAGTTGTTGATAGTCGGTATCTGTCTTTTCGGATTTTTTTTTTATATTTCTTGATTTACGTACTCTACAAAACAAAAAGTATGTGTTAAAGTTGTGAAAATCTTAAAATTGTTATTTACCTTACGGTCATCCACTTAACTATTGCGCCATATTCTCAGTGGGTGGTAAAAGTTAATATAAAGATAAAGTTTTTTTCTTTTGTATTTTGCTACAAACATTCTAATTCATTGACAGTAACCACTTTGGGTAATACAAGAGTTTAGTTGTTATACAAAGCACGTAATACGCCGATGTGATGCAAGTATTTCCATTATTTATTAGTATAACGGTAGCTTAAACGTCTTAAAGCGCTTATACGTTTGCGATTTTTTTGTCGCGATGCTTTTTTTAATAGTTTTATCGAGTAATAGGTCTTTAAAGTAGGAGATGAAAAGAGTGGAAAGAAAGACAATTAATTTATTAATATTTCACTTCAGTCCGAAACTATCAATCAAATTCCTTTAAACGAGCAAATTCTATATATATTTGTATATTTAGTACGCATGAGTATCGGGGGCGATAAATCGATCTAGTTAAAACAAAATTTACTATAAAAAATTCAGAGCAAAGCTCGGTCTTATTCCTATGATTATTCCTTGCTTTTTTGTTTTTCTTCTTAATTTTTTTGTTAGCATATTAAATATTACTTTATTATTATTGTCATAATGATATTATTAAATATAAGTCCTACTACATCATATCATTTTACCGAATGTTCATTATTCTCAGCCGAATGATCTCCATTGCTGCACATAGGTATTCCACAATGATTAATAATTTTTTAATTATTATGTTTAGAATGTTTTCACTGTCGAAATTACTAAAATAAATCACAAATATTAATCGCAAACGTGGCGATAATTCGCAAGTATTTGTTGCAATTGTATCGACAGCCTAAGGTGACACTCTTTTAGGACGAGCACATACGCTCATAGAAGCCCCGAAGGCTATCGCTATCAACAACTGTTATGACAAATTCTATTAAATTCTATGTGGGTGATTTATATGTAATCTAGAAACATTGTAGATAAAGTGGCTATATAACTGAGTTAACAACCATTGTTTCATTTTAAATTTGTATTTGTAAAGCACTAACAATGTGGAGATATACGAAATTATTTGGGCCTGTTATTCTTTTGCTGTTTAGTTCAGGTAAGTGAATGATATTGTATTTTTATGATATTTTGTTAGATATATTCAAAATATAACCGCAAGGACTTATGATTGTTTTCTCCGTATATTTTAGAAGTTTATCTTAATGAAGCGAAGGAATATCTTAAAGATAGTGAATTTTGATAAAAAGGTGACTCTCTGAATTTATTGACAAAGATTATCAATTCAGTGATAAGAAAATAATCTTAAGTGATTTCAAAACTAATAACATAATTTTAAAAAACAATTTTTAGGTGGTTATGATCATATTGACAGTTGCTGTTTTTGTTTGTGCTGACATAATGACTGAATTCGTATAAACAACCCCATGAATTTATCAATATGAATATATTATAATTACTGATGACTTGATATTAATGATATTGAACCAAAGGGAAGCGTTGGTGCGTAAATACGATTTAAATATTTATGATATTGGTATGTTTATTAACATTTAAGGAAACCCAACCTCAAACGCTGCAATTGACTTATTCGGAATGTTTACGCATCAAAAGCTTTGACTTGATTTTATATATAGAATATAACACAGGATAAGGTACGATGGGACTAACATATTACCATGTAATAAAAGTCTCTAAATTAATAAAGATTTAAAAAAAAAATATTATACCGATGCATTATATTATAACAGTAGTCATAACAATACTGTTATTTCGATATATTCTAGGATTTTTGCAGCTAAACACTAAGCTGACTCCTATTCTAGGTCTTTATAGGTTTTGTTATGTCATTTGAAAGCTTTATAAAATGCTTTTTTAAACTGTGTTAGAATTAATAATTAAGTTACTTTAAATAAAAAGAGGCGCTCATAGCCCAGTTGCACTCGGCGACTAGAAACAATCATCGAGGGTAAGCAACGATGGCGCGGTCAGTACCTGGATGGGTGACCGCTGGTGGCATGTTACCATGAGCGTCTCCGTGATTCGGAGGTTACGTTAAGCAGTCGGTCCCGGTTGTTATCATACGATAACAGTCGTGAAGCTTAGTTGGAGGCCTTCGGGCGGCTTAAAATCATCCAACGGCAAGATTTACGTAGCCACAACGTATTCTTGCCAGTCCCCAACCCGCACTTGGCCAGTGTGGGGACGTATGGCCTTAACCCTCTCCTGAGAGGAGACCCGAGCCCAGCAGTGGGACATTATGGGTTGTTGTTTGTTTGTTTGTTTAAATAAAAAGAAATTATATTACACACACTTTTAAGCAATTGAACGATTAATGACACTGGTTTGTTAATTCTTTATAATGCGTGACGTATATATTTGTAGATTATATTAAAATATCTATAATTAATACGTGAAGCCAAAATTTAGTACCCCTTTTCATGAAAATTTAGCTGACGGAGTTGTATGAAATTTCGTATACTTATAGTTTATATAGAGAAAAAGTGCAGAATGCTATTTTTTTTTATGTATGGCCTTGCTAAAATGACTTTAATCTGCTTGATGGAAATCATAAGCAGAATTCTAGAGTGATAGTTACCATACTCATTGAGAATACAGACAGTGCGACAGTGTAGCATGGTGACTCTGGCCTAGTGATACTTCTGCATCATTGAGCCTCCAGTCTCGCACTCACCAACGAAACAGGACAGCACGAATGCTGTCATTTTACGTTGATTTCTATTCGAGGGTAGTACAGCTTCGGTAAGCCGACCCTTTCGTACTGAAATCAGCGTGGTGCAAAAATATCATTCTACGCACTATCATGTGTATGACACACAAATATGAATATACACAAAAGTATGTATGTCAAAGTCAAACTAAGAAGATGATGTCAAAAGTAGCCCAAATGAAATCCTTGATTATGAGGATTTTTTTTTTAATTGGTCCACATTTCATGTCATCCAAACTTCATATTTTTCATTACGATGAAGACTTAAAGATTCTAAGACTTAAGATTTGAAGACTTTAAATACTTGACATTGGCAGAAATAGCTGATTAACTGGTTGCCATTTCATTAGAAAGAGAAAAAAAGATTCATAGTCTTATACAAATGAAACCCTAAAAGGTTCTAACTAAAAAAATAAAAGAATTATGCTCGAATTTCGATCTCTGGGCGACCACTAAAATAAATAAATAAGTGAATAAATGAATTGGTTGTTTGTAAATTTTCTGTACTGTACATTAACTATTTCCTAATGAACTCTTGTACGAATAAGTTCACAGATCCCTTGGTGAGTGGAAAAAAATGATACAAATTGTAACTAAACTTTGCATTGTTTCCAGTTGCATCATATGACTTTCCCAGTTTATTAAGTTTAGGCGACCTTCTGCTACCAGCCTCAGAACCAGAGACAAAACCATACACAGATAGGATCGTGGGAGGCCATAATGCATCCATAGAAGAATTTCCTTACCAAGTTTCCTTTATTGTTAATCAATCGTATTTTTGCGGAGGATTCATTGTTAGTGAAAGTTACATAGTAACAGCAGGGCACTGTGCTCAAAAGTAAGTAAATTTTTTTTACATTATAGTCAAATAGAATCCTGAGAAGTTCAGTGTAATTGGAACCTAATGAGAATTTACGACGCCTTTTTGATTAACATTTGGGTTTAATGTCATCGATTGGCATCATTTAAATATTTAAAAGTCGGGATCTTAAAATAATCTATTCTAAATAATTCTCGTGTCACGTTATTGCTCACGGTAAAGTACGAAACTATTTTGCGTGGCGTGCCTAAGTTAGGAATAGTTAACATCACGCTTAGACCAATGGGAGATTAACATAATTGAAAAGAGACGCAGACGAGTAAAATCACTAAACCGCATTGTATATTAGATTCCTTTTATACATATATAATCGTGTAATATGGATGTATTTACAAAAAAGTATTTATGCATTTATATCAGTTGTCTAGTATCCATAATACAAGATCTGCTTAGTTTGGCGTTGAGAAAAAAAGTATACTTTATTGTTTGAATTAAAACTATATAAATAAATGTACGTAATGATAGAAGTCTAATTAGAAAATCGATATTTCAGTGTAGATCCTTCAACTGTGGTCCTTCGAGCCGGTAGCAGTTTTAGGAAAAATGGAACTATAATACCCGTGTCTCAAGTTACACCCCACCCAGAATACGATGACCCAGCTTTTGATAAAGACGTAGCAGTGATAAAGACCACCAACCCAATAGAATTTAATGATGTTATGCAACCCATTAAACTACCGCCCAAAGGGAGGCCAATGGAAGCAAATACAAAAGTTCAAGTTAGTGGCTGGGGAAAAACTATGGTAAAATTAGAATTTCAACTTATTTTTAATTAAATTGCATGATTTGTTATATGTAGTAATTATAATTGTTGGTTTCAGTTCGGAGCTAACAGTATCCCTGAACGCCTTATGGCTGTCGAGATACCGGTCGTGAACCACAGATATTGTGCTTTTGTCTATTCCTCAGTACTGACTGATAACGAATGGTGCGGAGGTAATTTTGTATTTGGTGGACAAGGAACATGTCAGGTAGGTTTAGCCTTCACATTAATTATTCCTTTCATTTATTCTATCACTCACCCGGTTTTTATTAAATTACTTCGATTAAAAAAGACTTACTTTAAAATAATCTTAGTGCAATAAATAAGAAAGTTCATTATGGTGACGATATGAAAACCTCACTATTACGCAGTTTAGGGAAAAAACATCGAAGGTCGAAAGCGTATAGCGGAAAATAAGCGTTGTTTAAATAGACGAATTGGTAGATTTTTAAAAATATCGTAAATAAGGCTTTTTGATATGTTACTTGAAAATGTGTGATAGGAAATCGGGGAAGCTTGAATTATTTGATTACTTAAGGTGGGAATGTTGGAGTTTTCCGTCAGAATGTAGGTGTCATTACGGATGTTAAATCATATGCGATTAATATATATTGCAAGACACATCTGTTTTTCTATTTGTGTAAGTCTGCAACACACTTTGAATGTCTAATATCCGAATTCTTGATTTATTGAAATCAAAAAAGAGTACTTTTATATTCGAATAACCTCTACTGAGTTTTGGTTTCAAAAATTATACCATAAAAGAAGTTCGATTATCAAATTCATTAATTTTACCGCCGAGTCCCTACTGAACAAAGGTTAGGACATGGGAATATTCTTTTTATTCGAAAGTATTGGAATTGTTGAAATTTAATTTTGAATTTCTAATTTAACACATACGGTATGCGTCTCTCAAAAGGATTAAATATTCCCCGTTTTTTGCAAGGTTTTTCATTGAAATTCGGAACTCCTATAGTGATTACATTATATTAATAAATATTTCGGACATCTAACACACAGTCCTAAGCTAAGCAGAGCTTGTGTTAAAGATGTCTAAAAACATTATTGTTTTTATTTTGAACAATGTATTTTTGGTTATACAGGGTGACTCCGGCGGTGCTGCTACTCAGGATGGAATGGCTGTTGGTATTGTGTCGTTCGGTCGCGGCTGTGCTTACCCGTTCTCCCCGAGTGTATTCGCTGATATTGCAGCTCCTACCATTAGAGATTTCATTACTAACCACACCGGATTGTAAATATTTTGTTTAATATTAAATCTTTAAGCATTGTTGTAAAGACTTTGTGAGTGTTATTTATTCTCATGACGTAATAGGTATAAATAAAGCGTATTGAATTACTCTTGTGTTTTCATGATATTTTAATCGAATTTTAATAAAGAGGCACGATTTCCTCGAGGCTTCATGGATTAGAGAAAGTTTAACAGCATTGACCAATAAATAGGAACCGCGTACAAGCGTGCATATATGCGATTCGGGCCTTCTTTTTATTTTTGTTTTTTTTTGTTAACGGGGTGGAAAACCCCTTCGGATCACTGGTTCCTCGGGGACTGAGGAGCCTGGTATGTGTTGATTCCACTGAAAACCACCCCGGTGGCCGGTCTCAGGAGCCCTGCTCTGTGGAGGACATGTTAGTTCAGGTCCCCCTTAGGATCGACGCCGCGCCTATAAAGATTCCCCGGGAGGAAGCCCCACCTTCCCTCTGGCTATCGGCCCAATCTTTACATGTTGCGACCTGAATGCCGCCCTCCCACCGCTGACCACAGCAATATTACAACAATAAATCTGGTGTAATCCATGATTTAATTATTCTATTTCATCTTGACAATTTGACAGTGATGGAGTTAGCAATAATTGCTTGAGTGCTTGTTTATAAAATAGTGAGAGATATTATACAGATAAGAACGCGTCTCTTCAACAAAGTTATTTAATTTATTTATACAAAATTTTTTTGTTCAAAGAAATAATTTAAATAACTCTATTTGATATTACTATTTCGGTACACACGATTCCTTAACTAAGATTGTCATGGCTTCGAAACCACCTACCTACCTACCATGGTTGGTACCATTTAATTGCCCTTAGATAATTAAAGATCTTTTGTAAAAAATATTACAGTAACATACAGGATCTACAGCTAATCACAAAAAAAAACTTCACTGATTGTAAGTATAATTGTAGTAGCAATGTTTTAAATGGTAGTCTTACAATATCTCTTGTGCTATTCGAGTCACGATGACTCTTGTAGTTTACATGTACCTAATTGAACTAGGTACAACTAGAGAGTCGCTTTGTATCTTTAGATTCCGTTAAATTGGTTTCATTCCAAATCATTCAGTCAGATGAATTCCTGAGGAGCATTGATGCTAGAATATATACAATAATTTTCCCTATATCTACAAAACTTGAGTCTTAACTCATACAAAAAACTGAGATTAAACGTTTAACTAACTAATAAGGATTAGAGCCCATAAAGAGGTCATAAATTGAAATCAAAATATTTTTTCAAAGTCAAAATGTGAACAAGTGAGTGTTAATATATCTAATTACTCTAAATGCGTAATTGTTTTATAAAAAAGTCCGGGCTAGTCTGAATAGTCATCCAGGTACTATAATTTATACTAACAGGGGATAGGGTGTTCTATAATGAGGTATAATGGCGCATTTAAGTGTTGGAGGTCAAGACACACTTAGGATCGCTGAGCCAGCGAAGTTTGTAAACGGAATCAGATGGTGACTTGATAGTATTACTGTTTCTAACAGCATTGCCACGTTGAAGCGAATGCTGATTATCTGAAGAATAATGCCCACATTCTCCCTGGTCATAAAAAGTGTCCATAAGTTATTTTATTAAATGAGCACGTAAAAAATATTTTAAAGGGAAGTTTTCTGTATCGTATTGCATATGTTGCCCTCCGTTTGATGTCGGATTAAGAAAACGGAGAGTCACCACCCCTAATCATCAAAAGGGTGTCGTAAGAGGCGATTAAGGGAAGCGAAATAACGCGCGTAGTCAAGATGGTGGCACAGCTGTACATTATATTAGCACAACCTTGTAATATTTTCCAAAGCACATCAAGTAGAACGGTTAGGATATCAATGTACATTACTCCACCCGGTGCCATTTATATCATCTGACATTATAGGTCGTATTCATATTATATTCATATCATATGAATATGATCATATCATATATATATGATGTGATTACCATAGCTGTAGATCCTGTATGTTACTGTAATATATTTTACAAAAGATATTTTTATTTAAGGTGTAATTAAATGGTACCAACACGCTTCATTTCGAAGCCATGATAATCTTAGTTAAGGAATTGTATATATATATATTATCGATCACTTTGCTTATCATAATTATTCTAATGATTAAATACATACAATTATTATATATTTGATAATACAAGATTGTGTACATTAAAGATTTATTACGCCGTAAGTACCATTGTATAAAAAGAGTGCTGACGTCATTAACAATATTTCTAAGTAGCGCCGGAAGCTGACAAGCGGAAGCCGGCAAGATATTAATATTATTTAATATGAACCAACTATTTACTTGATGTTAATCATCAAGTAAATAGCTGCCTGGTTATAATATTATAATATATATGATAAGGTTATTATATATATATATATAACACAAATTGCACAATAGAACATCATTGAAAAAGGAAGGAAAACTTGAAATACATACTAAAAGTGCATAAACCCGTTTATCCTGTGTCATATAGTACTTAGATACAAACCTCTTTGCTAAAGAAACGCCTATGTGGACTGTTGTAGGTT
Organism: Hyphantria cunea; assembly: GCA_003709505.1. Lineage (NCBI taxonomy): Eukaryota > Metazoa > Arthropoda > Insecta > Lepidoptera > Erebidae > Hyphantria > Hyphantria cunea. The sequence goes on from PKRV01001490.1 coordinate 939,173, forward strand.
GTCGATATCAATTGCAAATTTTCCAATTACACTAGATCTTGTGTTCCCTGTTTAGACATGCGCGTCGTCATGTACATAAATAATTCTTGACATGGCAGCTTTCTATTGTCTACGTGCTTTTCATAGTAAAGTATACAGTTCGCTTGAACTTCATCTAAGGAGGAAAAAATTCTTTCTGACACACGTGGAGATAGTTTACTTAGAGTTCTGTACATACTTTTGATACGATCTAACTCTTAGTAGACTTAAACTAATTAGATACTGTATGTATTTAAAACAAATTTGTCATAAAGAATTAATATACGTAGTAAACAGAATTTTTTTCTGAAGTAAGAGGCAAATGAGCAGACCTATCGACTGATGGTAAGCGATTACCGCAGCTCATGGACACCCGCAATACCAGTAGCGTTACAAATGCGTTGCCGGCCTTTGAGGGATGGGGAGGGAGAAGGGGGAGGGGTTGTGGTGGACCTCTGCTATCCTTTCTCACTCGGTGAAACACAGCGCAGGCGCTGTTGCATACCGGTTTTCTAGGAGGCCATGGCATCACTCTGGTCCACCCGGTCCATTTACGCCGAAGCGTGGCTTTCATACTGTATTTTTTTTGATACTGCACCATACACGGACGCCCAAGTGGTTATATAGTTAGTTTAAACGTAAAACTGGCTATGGACATCTGCATAGCATTTATATCCCTTGAAGATGTTTCGGACATATTTTCTAATATTTTTCGGACATAAACACACAACGTCATAAAGTCCCAAGCCATGCAGAGCTTGTACTATGGGTACTAGGCATCTATATATTTTTCATATATACAAATATATTTTTCTTTTGTAAATAGATACATAATATATGGATGTACATAGAAAGCATCTACGCTCTGAAACAAATATTTGCTGCGCCGTGTTTTATTATGCACAGCAGTAGCATAATAAAACACAGCGCAGGCGCTGTTTCACTACGGTTTTCTGTGAGCCCTCTATCACTCTGGTCGAGTCGGCCCATTTGTTCCGAAGCATTTGAAACATTTGTTTTATTATTTCAAGGCATGGAAACGTAAATTCGGTTGATATGTGGAATTTGTTTACTATATTTTTATACTACAATTGTAATAAATTTTACAGCTATTTCTTACATTATACAAACTTCATACGAAAAAATAATGGCAATTAATGTTTTCACAGATAGCTGAACAAGTAAGTGGTAATAATTAGAAATACATATTCACATGACAACACAAATCCAAGTAAGATAAACTATTTTTAAATGAATATCATCACTCCTAGTTGCAAAAAGCGAAGAACCCACCAGCCAGAGTTTTGCTGAGCCGGTTGTTTCCATGCACAAACACGTCCATATCAATATTCCGACATGCCGCATTAAACATAAAACTCGCTCAAATAAAAAATGAGTTTTGTCTGTAGGTCGTATTTGCTTTAGATGTGTGTAGCAAATGTAGTTTACATAGGAACGTAGTTGGCACATCCAAACCTATTGTACTCACCAGTTCGCTAACGTTTATCATTCCTTTCACGATGTTGACAGTAGGAATAGATCTGCAAGCTTTCTTATTTACCATAATGGAACAAGATGGATTTTTTTACATTTGCTGTATTAATGTAATAAGTAGAAGTGTGAACGATACTGTATGTAACTCAGAAATATCGTCTGTATGGCTTCTAAACAATTTTTGTAGATTTTAACATGGGTTCTATAATCGAGAGGCGTACTCAAGAAGACTGCGAACACAAGAACAGTACAGAATTTTTATGGTTTTAATGTTCTTGTAAAGGCCCTATTACCGGAAGCGCATCTTTTCATATTAACTGCCTCGGTGGCGCAGTGGTAGTGTATGCAACTGTTGTGCTTGAGGTCTCGGGTTCCATTTACGGGTCGGACCAAATGATTGTATGATCTGGAAATATTTGTTTCGCAATTCAGGTGTTTTCCATGTGTATTAATCAGTTAAGTTAATCAGTTGTCTAGTACCCATAGTACAAGCTTTGCTTAGTTTGGGACTAGATGAATGAGACTACCAACTATTTGAATGATGACTGATTTTTGTTTGTTAAAAAAATGTCCGAAATAGTTAAATAAGTAATATTATTTTCAAAATGTATTTGTTTGTGTATTTTTGAATCTCGAAGTCTCTTTTTCTAGCATCATCAACGGCCTTTAATTTGAACTACCACTATACAAAGGTCTCTCCTAAAGTTTTTTACCTACATTTACCACATGAGTAGGGATGGTGGCACTGTATCCAAAACCAATAAACGAGTAACCTGGCCATCCAGGTACTATTTTTTGTATCACTACACGGATAGATTATTTTATTCTATGTCTATTTGGCTGATTATCGTAATAATATTCGATAGCATTCGAAAGATATTCCCGTCACCACTTCTTTAGCCAGAATTTGAAAGTGGAAAGCTTAAAACTGCCCGAAAGTGCCAAAGTTTGGCAGGCATTTTATAATATGAACCAGTCTCTGTGTTATTAATTCATGGATCTGGCCCAGCTGATAGTTCGATTATACTGTAGAGGAACGGGTGTCATGTCCCTCCAACACAAAGGGAAGATCCTCCAACCAGGCGAGGTGATCATGTCTGGCGGGCCACTGCCCAACGGTTGATGTTGGGAAGTTGTATATATGTTAATCGGCGCGAGAACTTCTATTGCGCGATTTACGATTGGTAGCTTCATCGTACACTACGTTATTCCGCAGTTCAGTGTATCTTCGGTGGATGGCGTTGTCATATATTTATGTTGACGCTGTATGTGAAAGTCGCCACAATACGATTGACTAGCTGTCTCACGCAACCTCGTTTACGTCACCTATTGCCCATAGAGTAATAATTTTCACCCGTTTTTGTAACAATCTTCATTGGTGCTCCGTTCCTATAGGTCTTAGCGTGATGATATAGAGCCTTCCATGATAAATGGAATATCTAACACTGGAATAATTTTTCAAGTCGGACCAGTAGTTCTTGATAGAATTGACTATGAATAATGTAGATATTATTTAGTTTTTAACTTTATACTACATCTCATTAGGACGCATTGCCCGCGTTCGTAGTGCGGATAGTGACCATCACTCTTGGTCTCTACACATGCTTTCCATCAGGCATACATGAGCAGAGTCATTTTGGCAGTTAATAAAAATAACTTATCTTACCTTTCTTGTCATCACCATGTTTCCCTCAAAATTTCTCTTTCAGGTATAAAAAAAAACACGTAGTCTAAAATTCTTATTTAATTATCTCATTAATTATAACTTTTTATATTACTTATTCTTATATTTTAAAATATACTATAGACAGAGATCTACTTATTTCTATTTCATACATCAATCCTTGTTTTACTTTACAATGTTTAATATTTATGAAAGGAAACTTTATTCACGTCCTCATTTCGGGGATTCCCCGCTGGTTTACGACTGGGCGATTTCATTTTTAACGTTCTATCGAATTAAAGGTCCTGTCATGTGAAATATCCTGTCGCATGAAACATTCTGTACCGTATGAATCATCGTGCCGCAATAGCGTCAACTTCCTCAAACTAAACATGTGACTGTGAATACCATTCACACCAGTTTTTATTTTTATTGTAAAACACTTACATTTTTCTGTACATGGACATAGGTTGTACATGTAACATGTTTTTGTTTTATTTTTACATTCGGAAACTTAAAAATAGAACTTTGAGTTCTAAAAATCTTTATGATTTAGATAGTTGATAACCCTTTTGGTACACGATTTTAAGTTATTATCATCGATACAGAAATTTTGTGTACGAGAACCTTTCTAGCCGTTCCCTAATTTAGTCCAAAATATAAAAACTTAGTAAGTAAATGTCTCATCGAAAGATATTTTCAGTAGGAAATGATATGTACCTACTAATTTCAATATCCTTATATTCAATAACATCTCAATATGTCAATTTACATCTCATAAAAGTATTTTGAAATTTAATAAAATGGTATAGAAGTAGCGTTGACAAAATTCATTTCAAATTCAAAAAAATTTTAAGCTTTGTTGAAGTTCTCTTCATTATCGAATATTTCTTTTTTTATGTTTCGCTCTGCCTAGTATATGCAAAATCCAAGAGTAGTCACCATACTCATTGCGAATGCAGACAATGCAACAACTGCGTACAGTGATGCTACCGCATCATTGGAGCTCCGGTCTCGTACTCACCAACGAAAAACCAACGTATTTTACGTTATCTTTTGTTCGAGGGTAGTACCGCCCCGATCGAGTTGGCCCGTTCATGCTGAAATCAGTGTGGCTATGCTACCTTGTAGGTGTGTAAATGTTGTTGAAAATGAAATTGAAATTCTCTACCATATTTTAGGTACATGTGTTTTATTGTTCAACACATTTGAAACGTTCTTACCATTACTTTGCTTAAAAAAATATTTAAGTAGCACATGTGTTCATGTCGGAACTTAAAATATACATTTCACTTATATATATATTTGTATACATTTTGTATCTTTTATTTATATATAAAGCTAATTAAAAAAATGAGTTTTGGATGCATCTGAAATCACTAGCCAGAAAATCTTAAATGTATTATCGTATTAACAACTTTTATTCACTTCGCTTTAGGGCAATCAAATGTCCCCATTTTGTCTCAAAAACCACTGGCAAATTCAACTCTAAATAACTAACTAGTTTACAAAGTACGTATATAATTTTATAATACATTTTATATCCTTAAGGAATAATTATTAAATAACTTTATATCATTATTTACAACTTTTATAAAAAAATATCACAGCCTTACAGATTTTCTACAATCCCAATAATGGCAAACGTCACGCCTGATACCATAGCAACAATGGAAAATACTCCTATAAGGATATTCTTGAACACGGTGAATGAGCAGAGGCTGATGTCCTTATTCCACCTGTAGACGGTTTCGACGACTACTGGTAGCAGTAGCCCCATGACGGAAAGACAGACAGCTCCAACTAACTCCAAGAAGAGTTCCAGCCTTGGGATGGCGCAGGCTACACCCACTGTAAATAAAAAATATATATAATTATATTTTTTGTACTATCGGCAAATATTTGTTTCGGAATGGATGTTTTCTAAGTATAATAATGTCTAAATGGTCATGGTAATGATCAAAAGAATTCTTTCTGTAATTTGTTGATGCAAGTGGTATGCGAGTTCATGACGGAATATTAAGATTAAACTTAATTAATAAATATAATAATATAATTTATTTAAATATACAATCTTAGAGATTATTTTCTACGTACTGATGTGGGAGTGCATCGCAGTGTGGTTACAGTGGATACTGGGTTCAGTCCACTCGCTCTGGCTAAAGAGAATTGGCAGAAACCTGCAGTACTTAGTACTAATGATCGCAGGGAGGTATGGAAGGGCAAAGAACTCCATGGCCGGTTTTATCGGGCTCTTAATGGGTCCAATATAGACTTCAAAGCGTCGACCTCCTGGCTACGGTATGGTGATCTCTTCGGAGCAACCAAAGGTTTTGTTTGTGCGATTATGGACGAAGTTATCATGACGAATAACTATCGGAAGTATATCCTAAAGGATGGTACGGTTGATATATGTCGGGCATATCACCGTCCCGGAGAATCTATTAGGCATATTATTTCTGGTTGTTCTCGTCTT
>PKRV01001490.1:945362-1138644 GCA_003709505.1 Hyphantria cunea
TATGTATTTAAAAATGTAATTAATTTGTATATATAAAAAATAATAAAAAATATTTCCGACATTGTACACACAACGCCATCTAGTCCCAAACTAAGCAGAGCTTGTATTATGGGTACTAGACAACTGATATAATAATTATATACTTTTTTTTGTAAATACATACATACATACATAGAAAACACCCAAACTCCGAAACAAATATTTGCAGATCAGCAGTCGCATATGCATTACAAAAGAATATATAAATATTCTATCAATCAATCTAGCTGTCATAATACGAGTTTTTCTTGGTTTGAAGCTAGATGGCGTTGTGTGTGAGATGGCTAAAATATTTAAAACAAAATGAAAAATTGTAAAAGATTATTTACCACTAATTAAACTAATGGTCAAGTGGTTTAAACTGACACAGTTTTTACTGAAGTGAGAGTTGTGAGATCAATTACCACATGCGACAAATTGTTGTTCTGAGCCGGGTGAGCTTCAAGTTTGCTACATGTATGTTTGTAAAGCCGTAATATTCTAGGTACAAAGATAGGTGTACTATTATAGAAATATTATGTTAAAGTGGTAGAGAAGTAGCCAATGTTCTTCCCCAAGAATCAAAGTATCTAAGAACGAATCAGCCGGCTCAACAGGGGTGATACCAAGGCCTCACTGAAAACCGGTGTGATATAATCCCTATCCCCCTCCCTATCCCCCAAAGGCTGGCAACGCACTTGTAACGCTTCTGGTGTTGCGGGTGTGCATGGGCGGCGGTTTTCGCTTACCAGCAGGCGACACATTTACTCGTTAGCCCCCTATCCCAATAAAAAACTCCATGCGAAATTGTATTAAAATCAGTGCTGAAATTTAGTCTTTTTTCTTTCGAACTCATAATCATATTGATAATATGGATCCATGAATCAAACTGAAGCGCCTATCATTAGTTTAATAGCAATATAACATTTATCATGTTCTATAACAAATGGAAATAGGGTGTATTCAGGTACTATTATTTATTTCTGATAAGTTTCGTACACCACGTGTATTTGGTATTAAGAACTTAATAATAACTTTTAATGAGCTCTTGTATTATGGTCTTACCTACACTAATATTATAAAAAAGTGTAAGTTTCTAACTTTGCTTGTATGGTTGTAAGGGGTATTCTTTAAAAGTAATGATCCGATCCTGAAATTTCTTTCCTTAAAAGAAAGCAACACTACTCAGGAGTGACATAGGCTTAATTGTAATGGAACAAAAAATTCAAATGAAAATACTAGTATTTGCAAATCAGGACGAAGAAAAGCGGGCGATTAGCGCCCAATGAAGTGGGCACGGGTCGGCTAGTTCAGTAATATATAAGTATGTTTATTTGTATTCTAGTTACTATAGTACCGTAACATCAAAACCTATAATGAATTTAAGATTTAAGAAAGAGATATCTCTTGGAAATGCATGAGAACAATTTCTCTCTCTATTTCTCTTCACGAAGGAAACTGCACGTTTCACTAATTTTACTACTCTGATCACTGTTTCTTTGTTTATTTTTCGTTAAGAGTCGAGTCAGTATTTTTCAGAAATCAGATTTTTTTTTTTGGCTCTTTCTCTACCCATGTTTTCTTTCATACTGCCTGACTCGTTTCTTCATTGGTCGTTCTTTAGACTCATACAAAGATTAAATTTTCACAACCTTTCGTTTATTCATCAGTATCAAAAGATGATCCGGTGTACCTACCTAACAATATCGTTCCGGCAAGTCTGAGCACAGCGTTAGACCAAGTATGACTGCTCGGTGGAATACGGTGGTACAACTTCCTCCAGATGACGTCAATTGGCACGTAGTATATCAGAGCGAATGACAGTAACATAACGCACGCTACCATGAGCTTAGCCGCTTGTGCAAGCCTGTAAAAGAAAACAAATATTTCGGATATCTAACATACAACGACATCTAGCCCCCAGGCTCAGCAGAGCTTATATATACTTTTTTTTGTAAATACACAAATATGTATAGAAAACATCCTAACTTCGATACATATATTTCGAATCATCAAGATTATACGAGACCCATTTAAATCCATGGCGCAACATTAAATATATCTAACAACATTATATATCTAATAACATTACATAAATTATTTTAAATAAAACATTATATTAATCGTAATATCTTAATACGACACAGGTAATTTCATTCCTCGCTGAAATACAATTCTCTTATATTTGATGTGAGCCTAGTCAAGCGGGCAACATTTATTTCAAAACATGGAGCTACTACGAAAAAATTGTTTTGTGAAATAAATAAACAGTCTCTAAAAATAAATCAAATTTAGAATTAAACTCACACTTCGTCTTGGGGTAAATTCAGAGTAAGACTGCCTCTGACGTTCTCCCCGAACTTCAAATAACCGCAGAAACCAACGAAGCCATACATTATGGCTACAATAGCCATGGCGATGTTCAATACTCCTGAATAGCCGAGGAAACGCTGGGGTTTGGTCATCTCGTTCTCAATAGGCATCACCACACCAATTCCTTCCATGGCGAAAAGACATGTACTGAAATAGAAATATTAAACTATTATATAAATATAGATAGATAGAAAACTCTTTATTTGTACACCGTGTTTACAATTTTAATTGAATACATGAAATGATCAACATATAATATAATGTACAAAGGGTGGCTTTGTTGCCAAAAGCAATCTCTTCCAGGCAACCTTAGGATGGATCAAAAAGTATCGGTGAGACTGTAGCAGTTGACGGTGCAATTAATTTTAATGAAAAATTAAAATTTTTATGAATATAATCGGGCACATATACATATATCTTCATATATTCATTTATACACAGATACATACATACATATATACACACAAACATATATATACATACATACATACATACATACACTTCTTACCATAATTATTTAAATTATATCACATATGAAAATGTTTATATTTTTTTAAGTATGGGCCTGCCTAATTGTCTACAGTTAGTAAGGTTCTCTCACACATCACCGCTTGACTCCGGGGAAGCCACAAATTTTTTTTGAGTAACATGTGACCTAGGTTGCCAGTATTCTTATTATAATTAAAAAAACAAATAGTCACGCTAGCCTAAAATAGACAGAGAGGACCAGTATAGTGTCGTTTATCAGAAACTCCTTAAACTTTTTGATTTCTACTAAAAACCTTTGTCTTCATCATCATCATCAGCCTATCGGCATATCAGGATATCGCAGTCCAGCAGTGGACTGCGATATCCTCTCCAATTTCACGCAACTCAGTTCGATCTATGGCTTCTCGCATCCAGCTCCTGCCAGGCGTCCTGCGCAAATCATCGCTCCACCTGGCCTGTGGACGTCCTACACTACGTTTGCCGAGACGAGGTCTCCACCCAAGAACTCGTTTACCCCAACGGTTATCGGTTCTTCGGCAAATGTGGCCAGCCCCCTGCCACTTCAGCTTGCTAATCCTGTGGGCTACGTCGATGACCCTGGTTCTTTGTCGGATCACCTTTGTCTTGCTATTTTACATTAAAAACTAATATACTCGTATAAAGACAACATGTGATTTAAGGCTTTGAATGTAACCCAGTTTATTTTTTAAACTAACTGGTGTTAGTTTGCTACTAAAGTCACGTAAATTGTGCATATCAGACTAGTCTAGACTTCTAACCTTATTCTGAGAAATACCTTTGTGCCAGATTGCTATTGCTTTTAGCGTTTCTTTTAAATTATTTTGTGTACTAAACAAAAAACCTTATTGGTCTGGCCGACGTGGTATAGCAGATCAAGACCTTCTTTCCAGGGATTGACCTATGTCTTAGTGAGCTGTTAAATACTGTATTTATAAAGTTTCTGTATATCGAAACACTTACTAACCTTATAAACGTAGGAAGTCCAGTGATAGAAGTCGCAAGGTTTCTTTCAGATATGGCTGGCTGATCTTTCAAGCAGTAATATAAGGAGATCGATATAGACACCAACCAGACGACGTTGGCTAGCGCTGAGAATGGCACTAGGTATTTTAATTTAGAGATCTGAGTCAAGGGTATGAGTACGATAAGGGTTAATGCGCAGTATACTGTAACGGACCATGCTGGACCATCGTACGCTATTGATACCTGAAAATAAGAGAGAGTATATTGAATTTATACTCTTCGGAATTTTAATGTTGCGATTCAAGCTATCTCGCATTTGTTTTCAAGCAATACACCAATTCTGTTATTATAATTACGAAAGTGAACCTGTCTGTCTGTTATGCTTTTACAACTAAATCGTTGTAGTGATTTCAATAAAATTTGGTATGGAGATATTTTGATTGTTGAAAAAGGACATGGCGCTTTGGCGCAATAACCGACATACACGCGGCCGAAGCCGTAAGCAAAAGTTAGTCTATACAAATATATAAAATTGGAGTGTCTGTAATATAAAACTAACCAATTTTTACTGAATGCATATGTATAAACGATACATATACCAAAATAACATTTTCTATATTTATTGTCTGGCTGTCTGTTTGTTCCGGCTAATCTCTGGTAGGGCTGGACCGATTTTGACGAGACTTTCACTGGCAGACAGCTGATGATAAACAGAGTAACTTAGGCTACATATTTAGACAAAAATTCTTCGCCTCGCGGCGTTACCCGGAGTTGCTGTTGTGCGGGGCTCAGTTACTATTTAATTATTTTCGAATTTAATAAACAGGCCTTACGCTTTTCAGATGATGAGCGTTAGGAATTCACGACATTCACGACCTCTTTGAAGTAGATAGCAATTTCTGAGATATGAGATTCTGAGATGAGAGATTTGTTCATGCACAAAAGAATTCTTTGGCATTTTCATAAAGGAGGGTTTCATTTTCAAAAATCCTTTTGTATTATATTTTATATTTTTTATAAAGCTTACACTACAAGTATCATTTTTATGATGGTAAGCGATTACCGTCGCCCATGGACAACCGCAACACCAGAGGTGTCACAAGTGCAGTGCCGGCCTTTGGGGGATGTGGGAGTGGTTGGGGTGTCGGCCTTCTGTGTCACTCACTCGGTGAAACAGCACAAGCTCTATTTCACACCGGTTTTCTGTGAGGCTGTGGTATCACTTCGGTCAAGCCGGCCCATTAATGCTGAAGCGTGGCTCGCCCACGGTATTTCAAAGAACCAGCGTTAAATAGTAAGTATGCTTGATAGAGTGTAAGAATATTTTACTATGTCTTTTCAAGGTATTGCTTAATTTGAAAGGGCCTAAGTGACTCAACATGCCTGCCTAATATGCAGATGCGTCACAGAGGTCAGCCAGGGGTCACAAGTCCCTTTCGGGTCATTTTAGGTGGGCATCTGAATTGAATAGACTCCGAAATAACTCTTCGAGTATGGGTAATATTTGTATTCTTTTCATCTAAATAGGTACATAATGTACAGAGGTTCGTAAAGATCCCCCCGACACAATATGACTTTAAAAAAGAAAAAAAAGACGAAACAAGCTCTTGTACCAATTTGAAAACTTCTTTCACCATTAAAATCCTACATTACCCTTGATGAATATAAGCATTAAAAAAGTTAATGATCGGGCGGGTCGCTCGTGAGTTTTAATAATATTAATAATTCTTTATTACAACAAAAGAGGATTACAAAACACTGCACGGTGAAAGGTTACTGTAGTGTTGTTGGGCAAATTTACTTGCTACTTCTTGGAATTGGACATTTTTCTATCCTTTTGCCTGATGGTTTTAAAAATTATAATTTCAATGCAATATTAGCTTACTTGTCTAAATGACTCTGCTATAACTACGGTGTAGACACAACATGCGCCTGCGTGTGTGAGGGCTAAAGCCCAATCTGCAAGCTCTCTGAAAAAGAAATACACTATTAACGTAAATGAAACTTTAATTGTGACTGCACGGTTATTGTGCCAAGTGTTGGTTCAAATCTCACATTGGAAAACCCTTTTTGTGATCCACAATTTGTTGTTCTGAGTTTGAGTGTTCTTTGCGTCCGTTTTGTGTATGTTGGGAAAGTCCCCAGTAACACAGAATGTATATATCAAACATGGGAGTCGTATGTTATTTTTTTTCAATAAAATTATACAATTCAGCACCCAAGAACCAAGAGACTGTTGCCCGATGTTGATTTAATAAAATCTCTATAAGATTTCACCAGGGAAATTAATTATCTCCTTTCTAAATGCTGTAATGAAAATAAACTATATTTTTTTATATTTTGCGTTTGGTCATAACAGTCAGCCCGTTTTCATGTAAAGTCTAATGTACTCAAACCGTCAGGTAATTCGAAGGTAAAAGAAAATGCTTGAATAAATAATTATTTGTGTATAGAAAAACAGTCCTTGTGATTATGCTGTTTTAACTCATATATACTAGGTGGTAAGAACTATATTTATTTAAATGATATACTTTGACTGCCTCGGTGGCGCAGTGGTAGCGTACGCGACTGCTGTCCATGAGGTCTCGGGTTCGAACGCTGGGTCGGATCAAATGTTTGTATGATCTGCAAATATTTGTTTCGGAGTTTGGGTGTTTTCTATGTATAATATCAGTTATCTAATACCCATAATACAAGCTCTGCTTAGTTTGGGACTAGATGGCGTTGTGTGTTAGATGTCCGAAACATTTAGTTATTTATTTATTTATATAAAACTTTTTATGTCATTGTCTTTCTAGACAGATAAAACTAGGTACGTACCTAACAAAAGGAGCAAATTTTCGAATTGGCTTCGGTCCGTGTTGAAACACTAAGTCACAGGTGTCGGCGTATCCGAGCGCTGGCCTTTTTAACTCCACGCATAGCTGTTGGGATGTTTTTACCTAAAATAAATAAAACATACACAATTAAGGTAAAGCTCTGTTTACTAGGCCACTGTTGGAGTATTCTCTCATATTTAGTGGGGTTCGAAAATTACAGTTGTTTTGCAAACCCGTACTTGGTCATATTTTTATACCCACACCCTTTCATCATCATCAACCCGTTACAGTCAGCTGCTGGATATACGACACTCTGTATTTCACCTAGTGAGAGAGGATACTGGAAGCCCATACCCTCACTATTCCTCTCCCCATTCCTCTCCTCATCCCCCAAAGGCCGGCAACGCACTTGTGATGCCTCTGATGTTGCCATGGCTGTCGGTAATCGCTTACCATCAGACAATACGTCTGTTTATAATCCATAAAAAAACCCGGTTTTATTTTACTTTAACACACTAACCTGACGTAAGAAATTGTTATGCATAAATTTGAAGATTTATTTAATTTATTTATGTTATGTATCATAAATAAATAAAGATGGATCTTATACTGGCTTTATTATAATAAAAAGTAGTCCATCCCATGTCAATCATCAAGAATCAAAGTATCTCTATGCCGAAACTCTATTGAAATCGGTGCAACGGATTAGCCGTAAAAATGCAACAAACGATAGAGTTACCGTTGAATGTTAAATAATAGTATTAAAGGATGTATATAGATTATTGTATCTGAATATTCAATTATTAGCAAACTAAATGAATAATATAAAAGGTGTTGTTACTAACGTGATAACTTTAACAATCTGAGGAACCATTCTAATAATCTTGCATAAACCAATTCTATATTTGCAAGTTAAGACTATATATTATCTTCTTATGTGCATAAACAATAGTCGGGTACATTGTATTACGTAAATATGTTTTGACACAAAAAGGCAAAAGCAATTTATAAATTAAAAGGCAATGAAGCGTGTAATTTTGTTTTCTTTTCTTCAACGGACATTTACGAATGCGTTTCGAATCTATAACAATTACACAAACACTTAGACAGTGACAACACAAAATGTATATTTTATGATGTATTCTCCTTTGTAATTTCAAAGTAAAGAATAAAAGTTTAGGTTGTTTCATAACAAATGTATTTAAAAAAGTTTCAGTACAGCACTTCTAACGTCAAAGTTCGCTGTGAAAAATAACGAGCCTCTCGGAGATCGCTTTTTGTTTTTTCGGAAGACGGTTCCCATTTTGTCTGATCCATATTTTTTATTATTACCTTCATTACAACAGAGACTTAAAGACTTTAAAAACTTGACCTTGTTAGAGATAGCGGATTATCTTGTTCCCAGCTCATCAAAAGAAGAAAAGAAGAATATAATAATAAAGATAGAAATCTGCCCTTTATGAACTGATTTGGTACATATTTTTTATTTGGTAGGTTATAATTACTTTCTATTTGGTCGTATTCAAATTTGGAACCTTAAGCTGGCAAATTAAACACAAACATATGTATACTAAGTGACCCGGCAAACGTTGTTTTACCATAAAATTAAAAAATATTTTTAAGGATGGGTCGCCCTTTTCTTTTAGGGGTATGAAAAATAGATGTTGGCCGATTGACAGACCTATCCGATATGCACTCAAAATTACATAATAAATAATTTTATATATTAGACATAATTTAGTACAATTGTAAAAGCATCGAATTCGGTAGTACTTTAAAACAGAATAATTGCAAATTCATAAATTTATTTCGACTTTTTATTTACCTTATTTGCATTAGTATAGATATTTCTGCATATAAATGTTCTCGTTCTAGAACGTACAATCCAAGCAGCTCTTTGTTTAAATTTATTTAGAACTCTACTAAATAAAATAAATATAACACTTATTTTTATGCAAATGACATCTTCTATTTTTGGATACAATTACTTAAGCGACTTTAAACTTTAGTTCATTCATAAGTTGATGAGTATGAATTTCCCAAGAGGAAAACTGGCTTCAATTACGGTAATGTTTCCGATTAGTGTGTTTAAAACTGTGGGCTGTGGTAAAAGTTATTGATAGGTTTGTTCTCCATGGGATTTAGCTATTTGGAATTTTATCGTTTTTAGTGGCGATTGCTCCATATCCGCTTCGACTCATAGTTTTAATTCTTCTTATCGTTAAGGGAGACTTGTGATGGTTTGTTTTTTAAGAATTCTTAACTATCCTCGTACATCTCACATACGGCTGTATCTGTTACCGTTAACCTTACTAGCTCGGTGATAAATAACGAAAGAATTGTTGATCGGAAAACCAATGTTAGTGTTCTTTTTGAGGCCACGGTATCACTGCGGTTGAGTCTAGTCCTGTATGTTTGCAATCATGACTGGCCCACGGTGAATTGTGTGGTCGACAAAGTGTTGTCCTGAGTCTAGTCATTCTTTGTATCTGTAAAATGTATGTTTGTAAAGTCCCCCGCGACACAGGATGTATATTTCTAATGAGAGAGATGTCTTTTAAAGAAAAAAAATGTGTTAAAATTGCACGGATTATGGTATAGTAATTAAGTTCCTCTGTACTGAAAGTTGCGTGTTCAAATCCCACACGGTACTTTATGTAAGCCATAGATCGTTATCCTGTGTTTGGGTGTTCTTTGTGTCCGTTTCTTATATGTTTTAAAGTCCTCGACATAGGAACATTCGTAGTCTGGGAGTTGCGTTTACATAAAGCATTCTGTTTCAAATAACCTCATGATTACAACCTTTGGCAAATGGTCTTACACAAGCGAAATTCAATGGTGATTGCTTTTAAATATGCCATAACAGCGTCCCATGGTAGCCATTAGAAAGTGTCAGACAATTATCCGAAACTCCGCCACAACTACCATAAGTAATGGAAATTTTAAAGTCGTTTACATTTTATGTAATAGTTTTTGGTAAGGTACAATCACTATACTTTTGTAATAATAGCTTTTGTCGAATGTTATATTTAATAAAGTTGACCGATATAGCTTGACCTGCCATTGTATAATTTTTAATATGACAGGTAATAACAAGTTATGTAATCGCTGCATTTGTCACAGTATTAAAAAAAAAAGAATTTCAAAATAAAATCTCAAAACAAAAGAGATCTGTTTGTACGTCTCAAAAACAAAACAAAAATTAACCTTATTAGTATTTGACTGCACCGATGGCGCAGTTGAGTGCTAAGTGTTGTGGGTTCAAACCTCACATAGGATTACACTTTGTATCATCCACAAATTATTGTTCTTACCCTAAGTATATCTTATTTCAGTCTCGTGTATCATTTATATGACATTATCAGCAACCCGCCCCAGCTTAGCACGGGATTCATTACGGAAAATATAATATAGCCTGCATCTCTGTGGCATGCGGCTTAATTTTTTCCATTGTCTTCAACAAATATCGTTAAATATTAGCCGATATACTTAAATTTTTTAAAAATTATATCATGATCATCATCATCATCATCAGCCTATCGCAGTTCACTGTTGGACCTAGGCCTCTCCAATTTCACGCCACTTAGTTCGATCTATGGCTTCTCGCATCCAGCTCGTGCCAGCCGTCTTGCGCAAATCATCGTTGTCATCACCTGTGGACGTCCACAGGCCAGGACGTTATGTTACAAATTATATACAAAAACCTTTCTAAAGAATCATTTTTTCTCTAAGTAAAAACTGTTTAAAAATCCGTGCAGTACCTTTTGAGTTTATCGCGAACAAACAGACAGACAGACAGATGAGGCGGAGGGCTTTATCTTATAATATGTAGTGATATGGTACTTTACTATCTAATCAACAACATTTCAGTCTTAACACTTCATCTGCCAAGGACTTAAGTTATACATAAATTACTATGTTTGTAATCTCCAATAAATATTTGTAATAAAACTAATGTTTATATGAACATGGAGTGCCATATTCATGTAATCATTAGTTTAATTAAAGATTACGCGATTATAAGGCTTAATTACACCTAATTGTTTGAGAGATTTATTACTTATAAGATTAAAACGCAGTACCGAGATTACTTTGAGTATTATCTGATAAAACATAATCCAACTATAGCCTCTTAAAATGTAGTAAAAAATTATTTCGTTTGTTTTACTAATGACGATTATGTTATAAAAAGTGTACCCAAATTTGGACCAATTAGATTGTACTCAGTAATTAAAGATGAATACCCAACAATTGTTTCTGTTTAAAGAGGAGAAAAACTAAATAAAAGTGGGATAATATATCTAACAATAAGTCGAAAACAGATACAACTGGTCCAAAATGCAAAAGAATCCTAGATGTATGACGTCAGGTTCCCACTACCCACTAAGGTCAATTGGGTCACAGCGCGCGATGTGTCAGGGATGTGAAGTAACTCTGGTCATGTATGAAATTGCTTTATTTTCATAGAATTCCATACCAATTATATTAAAATTCTCGATGTGGGTCACTATATGTGTTGTGTTAGAAAGTGTAGAAACAATGAGAAAATAGTTCATACTTTATAATTTTATTAGTTTCAAACATCAAAATGGGAATTGGTTCATAGAAATAGAGGGATAGCAACAGTGAAGAAAAAAAAGTAGGGTACTTAACCAAGTATTTGTAGATATTACTGAATATATTTTAATTTTATTATATTTCATGTTATAATTACAACCAATATTTTTTTTAGCGCTGTTCTCAAATTCACAATAATTGTGGTCACCGTTTACCGTGGGAGAGCCACGCTTCGAGTGATACCACGGCCTCACAGAAAACCGGTGTGAAACAGCGCCTGCGCTGTGTTTTACCGAGTGAGTGAGGATACCGGAGGCCCATAATCCAACCCTTCCCCTCATGCTCCTCCCCATCCCCCAAGGCCGGCAACGCACTTGTGATGCCTCTGGTGTTACGGGTGCTCATGGGCGGCGGTAATCGTTTACCATCAAGCGATACGTTCTCGATTGCCCCCTATTCCATAAAAAAAGGTCACTACTGTCATCGCCCACACAGCAAATTGAGTGCTCGTAGCTCGTTTAGTATAATACTAATGTATTAATAAAGAGGTTTATTTTGTATATAATTAATATTTTTTACTTTTTTACATCAGATCCGGGCATTCTCATAACGTCATTTTGAATATGTAAATGCAACTTTTTTGAGAAGTGATTTATAGCATAATGTCAGCACAGATACACAAAAGAGTTTGAATAATACGATTAATAATATAAATCGCAAAATGTGCACCTTCATTGTATATTTCTAATTTTGGCTTAACCCGACTGCATCAGAGGGTTATGTTTTCGAGTTTACGTATGTATATTATTTGTCTGGCGTACTTTATATTTTGTATGGGGGGTGCCGATGAATTCATTTTCTTATTATCAGAGATGCATTGACACTTTAGGCACATTCAAATGTCGGTTTGTAAACCCTAAAATCAAAGTGCATCAGTTTAGCTGTGAAAGTGTGACAGACACACAGAGTTACTTTAAAATATAAGTCAGTACAAGTATAATAATAAATAATAACATTTTCAAAATCTCACACAATCACACAACGCCATTATAGTCATAAACCAAGCAGAGCTTGTGCTATGAGTATTAAACAATTGATATTAATACACATACTTTATATTTTTTGTGTAAATACATATATATTATACATAGGAAACGTCCAAACTCAAAAATGAATATATAAAAATGAATACAATGCGTTCGAAACTACAAAAAAAGCAGGCAATTGATAATAATTTCGCGTCAAAATCAGGAGCTACAATATTTGTAATTGCTGTTCAAACAACCATGGAAATATTATCAAATTAACGAGTGCAGCGACTGTCACGACCCATAAAATTTATTACCGACTATTATCTTTCCAGGTAACAGATTGTCGTCACGTCTCGAAGGTGATGCTGTGCGAACCATTATCGTCACGTTTTATAATTTAGTTTTTTTGTTGAGTATGGCACTATTATTTATTTGTTGTGTTAAGAATTCATTTCTTTTCCTTTTTCATTAATATTTCTGTTACCGTTTCAATTTTGTGGGGGTTTAATATTGTATGTAATAAAAATATGATTAATAACAAAAACTTTTTAACTTAATTGGGTATTAAGAAATTATAAATAAAATTGTTTTATATTTTTGAACTTTTTAGAAATGTTTTTTTTTACATTAAAGTTCCTTATTGCTTATCATTATTATATGCTGTTGCGAGGCGGTTGCTGTGGGTAAATGATTGAAGAGTTTCTTCGAAATAATTGCATCATCATTATTAGTTATTTTGTGTCATAAAATTATAATCAATACACAGTTTAATGGTGGCTTTATACGAGTGCCACGCCTCGACAACCCTCCACAAATACAAGCGTGTAAACGGGCTGTTTGGCTTGGCTGCGTGAGATTGTGGTAGTTTTTGCCGACCCGAGTCGGAGTCGGTTTTTGAACATAGATCAAAGGAAGCTTGCGCGAGCGTTTGCAGTTTATGAGCGATTATCAAGTCCTTGAAGGCGTGTTAACATAGCATAAAAATAAATAGTGATCCTCTGTGTGTTGTGGAATTTTTTATTATCAAATTTGAGTGCCACCAACTTCGAACTACTAGTACTACGCTACTACTAATAGCATTTAAATAATTTAATTAAAACAATATAATTGGACTTCCCTTTAAAAAGTTACGACTCCTTAAAGGCAAAAACAATAATGGATGTTTTTTTTAAATCCATATTTAATACGTCATTATTCTTTAGTGGCAGGAAATATAATTCACTATTGTTAATTACCTTAAAATATTAAATAAGTTACGTAAGTGGAGCTTAAAGATTTCCAGGTTTAATTTAAAGATATTTATAGACTTAATGACACCAATACTTGTTCAAAAGCTGCACAACACGAATTGTGAAATTTAATACATTATCTTTTAAATTAAGAGCGTTGATGATTCGTAAACTATGAGAAACATTGACGTAATAATTTTGTTTTGACTTTGTTTTCAGTTTGACTGCACAAATGACGTAGTGGTTTAATTGGTCGCCTCGCCGTTTGCTACTCTGCTGGGTGTTGTGAGTTCAAGCACATGGAACAATACTTCATGCACTCTGGGTGTTCTTTGTGTCCGTTTAAGGTATGTTTGTAAAGTACCCCGCGTACAAAAATATCCGTGCGGAAGTTGCAAAGAAAAAAACATAATTACTGTCTGAAAATATTTCAGAATCCATGGATATACACTTACTAATAAAAAATAACTCACCAGTACATGGATGACATGACAACAAATTAATCCTATAAATAAGGTGCCGACGCTGCCGACCACCAGGCCGGCATTTTTGAAGGCATGTGGCATCGCCAGCACACCGGAGCCAAGTGATGCCTTAAGAAGATGAGCCAGTGCCCCGAATGTTCTGGAAATGATATAAAATAATACATGAATAAATGATATATGTTATTTATTTTTGGAATCAAATCATCAAATCAAATTTTACAGATGCTTTCTAAGATATTTTCAGAGTCTCCCAAATGCCAAAACTAACCTCAGGGGTGTCTTTTTTTAAGTCCTTGGACAATGATTAGACATAGTTAGACAAGCATTTACTACCTCGAAAAAAATCTATGGTCTTTAAAGTACTTTACTTATTATGTTTTTTTTTTTTAATATTTATTCTGCCAAAATGACTCTGCCCTGCCTGATGGAAAGCATGAGCAGACTCCAAGAGTGGTGGTCACCATCCTCAATGCGAAAAAGAACAATGCAGCATGGTAACCCACACTATGGCGGCCTGGGGAGAAGGGGGATGGTGAGGGGGATAGGGGGCGTTGGATTGGGGTATGGGCCTCCGGTATCCTCACTCACTCGATGAAACACAGCGTAAGCGCTGTTTCACACCGGTTTTCTGTGAGGCCGTGGTATCACTCCGGTCGAGCCGGCCCATTCATGCCGAAGCGTGGCTCTCCCACGGTGAATACGGTTATGTATTCTAGGGTAACAATTGTGACCTATGGTTACTAGTAATAATGTGTAGTTGGTTAAGTTAAGCACGTGAATTTGAATGATTATTGAAATCGGTTTCCGCCTCACAAATATAACTTATAACGTATAGAACCGAATGACTTTCTTTTCTGTAAGTTTTCTTTAAACAAGAGATTCATTTAAAAAGGTTTTTGACAATTTTTTATATCTCATTAATAATAAAAAAAATACTTTAAGCTCTCTCATTTGATATCCATATTGAGTGGGTTGTTCAGAAATATTTATTTCTTTAAAACATCATGCACTTTAGGTGCATTCAATGGACCACAATTCTAGACATAAATATTTCTATCGTCAATAAATATTGACGATAGAAGTATGTACGACGCCATTTTGTTACGGCGGCCATTTTGGATTAATAATAATACCGATTATATATAATTACATTGTCATCAGAACTAAAGGTACTTTTCAAATTTCAGCCCAATCGGAAAACAATTCAATCCAATTAAGATCACTTATATATATAATACGAAAATTGGTCGTTTAAAGGTATTAGATAAATATTATGATAGTGTATGCGACCGGTGTGCTTGAGGTCTCGGGTTCGATTTAAGGGTCGGACCAAATGTTTGTATGATCTGCAAATATTTGTTTGGGTGTTTTCTATGTATAATATGTCTAGTACCCATAACACATGCTCTGCTTAGCTTGGGACTAGATGACGTAGTGCGTAAGATGTCCGAAATATTTATCTATTATATAATTGTGTGTATGTGTGTGTGTGTGTGTGTGTGTGTGTGTGTGTGTGTGTGTGTGTTATTTCTTTGAAATCTCCGTAATGGCTTTTTTTATTATAATATCGGTGTAAGTGTTATTATCATCTTATAGTGTGTATTAAGATGGACCTGTTAGCCTTGTGACTATCTCTAACTCCTATTCCGCAGTTCATGGGTTTCATTTCCATCCAGGACAAATATTATGCGATAAGCACTATCAATTAGTCTACTAAGACCCTGTTTACTGCTTCCGGTTACCGATAAGTTATAGCTTATTTGACAGATACCTTGACACACCTTCCACATAAATTGTGTCAAGCCATCCGTCAGAAAAGTTATCTGGAACTTAATCATAGACGGCGGCCTTAGACTTATATGAATCGATTTAGCACGTATTGTGTATACGTCTAGACTTTTCCAGTTCTATGTTAAAGTAAGGTACATTATATTACTTCACTCTATCGACAAGGACGCGTTTTCAAATGGAAATGGGTAATATATTCTATTAGATAATGGTACACGAAAATGGACTTTATTGTCATTATCTAATCTATTAAGGTAGGTAATAGCGATCTTTATTGACGGACGCGTTTACAAAGGACGGATACGCTTAATCACAAACCTTCCCTTTAATGGATTGTGTAAACTAGACAACTTAACAATTTGATGATGAATATAACTTCTTTTGATTAATATTAGTGACTACATTTAAAGAAAATAACCCCTAGTGAAGAAGAAACAATATATTTATATATATCGGACTTACATTATGTATGCTTACACTTGTAACCTTTTTTCGAAACGATACTTAAAGGGTATTTTAATGCCTATATTTTTCAGTTTACGTCATACTTACGTCATTGGGGTCAAACATATTGAAGTTATCCAGGTGCATATTTAAAATTCTATAGTAATGAGAATATAGAATGAGATGATGAAAATAATGAAATAAACTTGTCGACATGGCAACCGATGTTTTGCTATACAAACTATTTTTAGTTGATGATATATTTTTTGATATATTTATATAATTACATTATATACATATATTTAAAGTGTACCTTGAATACGTAAAAACTGTCATTAAAATCGATGTAGTAGCTGTGGAACATACAAATATGTACAGACTGCTAAAAAATATTACTCTCCTTTTGACTTTGCCGTAGTCAGATAAAAACAGGGGTTGGTTGTAGAATAGTGAAAGTATAGAGATGTAAGTATTTTATGATTTAAAAAATTTACAAAGACAATTTTGCCCGAAAATAAAACATTTCTGGAGAGGGCTCTCCTTATTACCTATAAAAACAGCTTATGACCTATTCTCAGACCTATCAAATATACAAAAAAAAGAGATCAGAACGTTCTCTAGGAGCTTAATAGCAAATACTATGTAACAACAATCTTACACTGACTCCAAATATTTTCACACCGTTTAATGTGGCAGAACATAGTGTACTTCCAACATAAGCATAAGACCTGTAATTAACCTATATTTCTGGAAATGAATGATTGACTGCGATACGACATTTTTATATGCTTTTATGCATGTATATAAGCTTATGTGCGTATGTATGTGACTAAACTCTACCTAAACAGGTGAACTGATTTTTTTGTGTCTATTTCTGAGGATTCGAGAATGATTCAAAATGTTTCTATCAGCAGCGTTACTTGCGGCTGAAGTCATACCGTGGCTAATACCGCGGGGCACATCTTGTTTTTATGTATTAGATTATAGACAGACGCAAAATAGAAGACCATATTTACCCTGCAATATTTGGTCTTAGTGGTAATCAGACCGAAGTATGTTTATAAATAGTATGGCTAAGAGAGTCCTAACATACTTTGAGATTAAGCCAAGTGTGGGGTGTCTCACGCTAGTATTAAGTGTATTGTGTTGAATAAATAAACTAAAGAACTAAACAACACAAAAGACTCCTTTTTTTTATAAACAAAACCCTGAACACTTAAAGATCTTTTTAAAACAATAAATGTTGAAACATAAACAAAAGTAAAATCAAATAATGATTAATTTATTACTAAGTTATAACAATAATTTTGTAAATTGGCAGTCCAAGGCTGTGGCCTTTCCGTAGGTATGCCTTTGCTCGAGTTGATAAAATGAAGGTTTAGATTTCTAGGTTATCGCCTATTCGAATTAATTTACCTCATATTATTTATTTCTTTATTCTTTTAAAACCTTTAATACTTCTCATCCCTTTTAATTTATTGTCTATTTTACCATTCTTTAAACCCTTTAGTTTAAATACCATTTCCCTTTTTTATGTATGAACCTGGCAAAGTGACTCTACTCTGATAGATGAAAAGCATGAGCAGAATCCAACAGTAGTGGTCACCATACTCATTGCGAATGCAGATAATGTAACAATGCAGCACGGTGATCCAAACTATGGTAGCCTATTGGGCTTCCAGCTCCGTAATTATGATGCTGTGATTTTAGGTTGGTCTTCTATGCGAAGGTCGTACCGCCCCGGTTAAGACGAACTGTTCGTGCTGAAGTCAGTATTTCTCTACTACCTTGCAAATATATCTTTTTATATATTCAGGCGTGACTGACTGTTTCATAAATGCAGAACCTAAACTGTTGGGGCTAACAACTCGAAAATTTGATAACTGATTGTGGTGTGGTGGTATTGTAAACACCAGCTAAGAAAGAAGGGTAATATTAGATGGATGTCTAATCTAGACAATCATTCCCTAGTTAGCTACTTTCAGAGTTAGAAACACAAAAGAAAAGCTAGTTCAGCCGAGAACCGGACGATATATTAAGTTTGATAACTTACAAAAACATAAATTATTTAGCTATCAATACAGTCATATGATTGTTATATGTCGTATGGATATTAAGCTTCCATATTGTATTTATAACGACTTCATATCTTCAATAAAGATACTTTAGAGTAGCACAATAGTAATTTAGTTTGGCCTTTAGGTCTTTCTAGGGTCACTTTAATTTGGTACAAATGTTATACCCTTCAAATTTATACAAAAACCTTGCAATTAACTACAATATTGGGTCTTCAACAGTTTTACAAGCCAACAATCATTTGTACAAATAAAATCCGGGCAATTAACGTATATAATGATAACTTTGAAAATATTTAATTTAATATTGCTGTATTGAAATGTTTTAATGCCCTAATGTAATTTTTAAATTGCTAGGTAAAGGTTAAAAAATGAAGGTCAGTCTGACGTACGTTCAGTTTTTATTCTTTTTAAACTATTAGTTACTTTGAAGTATATGAAGGTATATTATTAGAGGGCATTTTGAATACCAATTATAAAACAAAGAGAATAAAAGTTTTATATTAGTCTAAAAATGAATAGCCAAATGTGTTGCTTAGCCCAAAACTCGACAATGGCTGTACTAATTTGACTAAGTTTCTTTCATATTTTCATTAGGACAAGGAAAGTTTTTACGTAGAGAAAAAACGTAAAAACTACGAGTTAATCATAGAACAACACAATTATTTGTCCTTATGAACCATACAGTAAAATTAAACACATGACATCAAGCTGTCAAACATTTGGTGTCAATCAAAAGGAAGGTAAAAGAGAGTTAGGATTGATCGTTTTTAGTTTTTGCGAAAGACGGTCCCCATTTCATGTCATCCACATTTTTTATATTTTTTATCATTAATTCCATCACGACGAAGACTTGAAGACTCGAAGACTTAGAATTTAAGACTTGAAATACTTGACATTGGCAGAAATAGCTGATCCGGCTGATTGCCATTCATCAAAAGAAGAAGAAGAGAGTTAGGATTATCTTTGGTATGTCTTCGAGTCAATTATACTTTACGATTATAATATTAGTCTATGCCTGCCCAAAGTAAAGTTCAAAGAAAGGCGATCACTCTGAAATACGGTTTCCTTATATATTTTTCACTATCAGAAACAGTAGGCTAGTAACTAAGCTAAGCTAAATATTGCTAAAAATATAAATATTGACAGACAAAACGCATGAGTGTGAAGTATTTTGCCGAGTGTTTTCCAATAATTTCATTAATAGCATATTAAATAGCTCACTTTTACTATAAATGTAATAAAATATGGTCTTTAAGAATAATCCACTTCTATTTTTTATTGTTCTAATAGTAAATCCAATACTGAAATAGATTTCACGCTTGACTGAACTTTCACAAAAGAAATATATCTTCCACCCACATTGTTCTAAGACTTGGTGTTTACCATTAAACCAACGCTGTATGCTGCTTTATTTTACACACTCTTATTATATTTTATAGTTTAGCAAAATCCAATACTGTTCTGTGATTTATCAATTGCAATCATCATTACGGCATTTCCAATTATTCCGACACTGACTTGAGGAAATATATTTAAAGAACTCTAGTTTATGTAGATCAAAGTCACCAATAATAACACTTAAACTTCACAATAAATAAATAGAAAATGATTGATAACTCACGATGTATTCGAGCCAACTGGTCTGTGGTCTGCTGGCACATAAGGATCCAAATCTTCTCTCGACCCATTGTATGCTAGCTCGATTCTGAAAATTTAAAAATAAATTTAAGTAAATACACAAGAAGATGTTTTATATGTGAAGGTATATGTCATTGTTTGGTGGTACCTCGTCGCATTATCTGGGACTATGCTATAAGAATAAACCAGCATCTTAAAACATCACCTTTCGCACAAATATAATTTTATATACTTTCGGTATATAAAGCTAGTTTTCAATGCCACTTCATTCTAATTTAATAAATAAATGTACATTAACGCGTGTAGCCGATACTAATTGTTAAAAATATATAAAATTTTAAAAGGTTTTTTTTTCGAACTGAGGAACAAGGAATGTTATAAATGCTACTGTATAGTTTCCGTATTTTATTATGGTTATCAGATTTCACTAATTTAAACAATTTAATGAAATAATTGCATCGTAGTTCCGTCGATCGCAATCATTTGGAGGCTTCATAATTTCCTTTAAAATTCTACTTTTGTTTTATAATGTCAAGACTTTTAGTGTTAATAGTTCTTTTCTATTCTCTGTTTCAATATGCCTATTCCATTTACCCGATTTGTACTTTAATTACTCAAATCGCCCAAGAAATGAATTTGTTGGTCCTCGCTCTGGAATTTCTACACTTTGATATCGCACTTACAAATTGGCTACTACATCAAACTTGTAATTGTTACTTTACTGTGTAAATCTTGTAAAATGTCATTCGAGTCTTGTTCGCAATCAAACTTTCGAATAATATCCAAACGATATCTGCTCTAACAGTAGTAATAACCAAAACATCTACAACTTTAATCTGTATGGATTACTATATCCAACTCCATATTAATATAAAAAATTTGAAAATAACTTTATCTGTTTTTTTGTTACGTTTTCACGGCTAAATCGATGTATTAACAAAGTATCGTAAAGTAATCCTCCCTCTACAATAAAGTAAATCGCGTTCTCTCAATATATGCCCATACTACGTTTACATGCCAATCGGTAATTATTAAATGGTTAAAAACCTTAGATTATCGAACAACAGAAAATTTATTACCTAGCTAGTAATGTCAAGCACGAGGATGTTTATTAAGTATATGAAACAAGGTATTTAAGAGTTTCAAAATAAATATATAGGCTATTATAACTTAATCAAATTTTACACACACACACACACACACACACACACACACACACACACACACACACACACACACACACACACACACACACATATATATACACAAACATACACTAGTTACAAACATACTAGAGGTATCCGGTATATTATTTTATTTATTTATCTTTGTCTGTTTTTTGCATTGGTTTTCTTTTGCTTTATTTTGGCCGCAATATCTGTGTTATTCAAAGAAAGTTTATTATAGCTTTACAAACAGCTAAGTTGTGTTGTCAGCGGGGTGAGTGCCTGGTGATCTGAGCTACAGACTCACGTCTAATTCAGACACCAGTCCTCTTACAATTGCTGTATTAGTGTCTTGTTTTTTGTGTTCTGATAAGAATTAATTTAATAATCCATGTATCGGTAGTTGTGAGAAGAGAAATAAAGAAATTATTATTAATATTATTATTATCTAGAATTGATTCTTGAATATGCGGGCAGAGCTGCAGATAAAAGCTAATGTCAAATATATGTATAAAAACATAATTGATAAAATTTCTAAATGAAAATCACAGTTTCAGTTACACTGAAATGTATAAAATGGATTTGAAATGTTTAGATTTGTTTGTATGACTTAGGATTAGAAAAACAACAAAATTTTCAATTAAACACGTTCAATGTTGTTTTAACACAGAATAATGGTTTTACAAGAAATTTGAAAGGGTAAATAGAAATGGTGCTATGCTCTTGGTAAAATATTTCGCTACGACAATAATTGGACTCATGTTTTCTGAAATCAATGGATATATTTTACTTTATTGTTTTCAGTTATTAGTCAGCTATTCAAATTAAGTTAAAACAAGCCTAAAATTTAACGCTTTTGTAAATCTTATAAACAACGTTAATTATTACTGTATGTCAAGCCTTCCTTAGAAAGGTCGTTAATCTTCTACAAGTCACTGACTTTCCAAACATTGGCTACAATAAACTCGAGATGAACTATCGTCGTGTTTCTGTTTTCTTTTAAAAACTTTTGTCCGATTGATTCAATAATTCCGTACCGTTAACTGTATTTGTAAAAACACTAAATTGTTTTGTGCACACTGCAAAAAGACAAAAAGTTCGACACCTCATGTTTGGAGATTATACCTATTTTAATAACATAACATATGTCACAGGAAATATTATATAAAAAATAAGTAATTATTCTTGAAAATACCATACATGAACAAAGCCGCTCTGAAGCACTTTGGTGTCTTGCTCTGACTTCTTCCTTCCATTTTGTCCTCTCAAACAAAGACAACATTTTTATATATTAGCCTGTGATATATTGACAGGACTTATGTCGTGTTGACCTCAATTACAGTAGTCTGTGAAATTCTTATTGACTATTGCATCATTCAATGAAAATCGGGACAATGTATTGATTGGTTTATTGGATTACATGCAAGACTTGAACACTTTCAATTAAAGTGTGCCAGACTTGAGCGGTCGAAGGTTAATGTGTGATAATAAGCATCGTCTGTTTGTAAACAAAACTGGGGTCCAATGGTCTTTGAAGGTTACGAAAAGTTAAATTAGACCACAATGTGTACTCATCCGTGAAATAATTTCAGAAGTTGTATTAGTGCTATTATCATTTCGTAACTTAATCCTTTTAAGAATTTCTGTCTTAATGGAGAACTATCTTATGGGGAAGTTTGTTTACTCAGTACTTGCTTAATAGGTATTGAGTGTTCCTTTGTTTGTTAAGCACGCTTCTAAGTGAATAAAATAGCGGGGATTTGCCGCCTTTACAATATTGATAACCATTAATTTTTTCCTGTATCTGTGGATGTTTCTTTATATTGTATCTACATATTTAGGGATATACTAGTGTGTTTATAACAGGTGTTTCTTTCAGTACACGTAGAGCTTAATTCGGACCCGACTGCCGTGGATGAATCGTTTTGCTTATTTAAGCTAATTTTGCAATCTTATCGGACATGGCATTTTAGATCCTGTAAAACCTTAGTTCAAAAATTATTTAGGAATATATAAACGTTAGAAACAAATAACGTCGCTAGTTATAATACACTCATATTCTACAAAGGCAAAGGCGTTAAGAAACCTATTTTGTCAACTCTAATTTAACTTAAGCTTAGGTAATGCGGGGAATGCTCATTGCATTTAAATACTGGAATATAAAAAGTATACTGCAAAAAGA
Organism: Hyphantria cunea; assembly: GCA_003709505.1. Classification (NCBI taxonomy): domain Eukaryota; kingdom Metazoa; phylum Arthropoda; class Insecta; order Lepidoptera; family Erebidae; genus Hyphantria; species Hyphantria cunea. Next base: position 968,644 of record PKRV01001490.1, read on the forward strand.
GGAAATAAGCGAGGGAGGTATAAAGTAGACTTTTTATTTTACAGAAAAAATACAACTCTCACATTAGGAAAGACCTCCGTACCCCGGATATATCGGGATCCGGAGGTCTTTACAAATATTTATGAAACGTACAAACGGTTAACCGTTCAAAACACGATTGCTAACGAGTTCGAGTTGCCCGGTTCGTATAACTGAAACTCAAATTGGGTCGTGCTGGACAGTTAGAGTCATGAGTAACTAACTACAACTCTTTTAATTTTTTTTTGGATTTCGAAGCTATTATTGATCCGTTAGGAAACCAAATTCTAGAGTTCAACAACTCAAGTACATGCTTCATACTATTGTTACATATTATTTTGTATTTACCCTACTATGTTGAAACTAAACAGTAACAGGTTTGGTAACCTATGTATGCTTTTTCGGACTGCCTCGCGCAGTGGCAGCATACGCGAATGCTGTGTTTAAAGTGTCGGGTTCGAATTCGGGTTTCGGAGTTTGTGTACTTTATATGTATAATATGTATGTATTTAAAAAAATAAAGAGGGTATGTATTTATGTCGGTTGTTTAGTACTCATAATACAAGCTCAGCTTGGGAATAGATGTAATATAACTGGAATAGAATAGACGATGAATAATGTCCGAAATATTTATGTATTTAAATGAATGAGGTGTCAATAGACTCTCAATTACAGCTCCGGTGACAAATGGCCTACATTTAAATGTCAAAAGTTTTTGGTAACTAGTTAATTTTTTTTTAGTTTCGAAAGACGGTCCCCATTTCATGTCATCCACATTTTTTATAATTTTTATCATTAACTCCATCACGACGAAGACTTGAAGACTTGAAGACTTAGAATTGAAGACTCGAAATACTTGACATTGGCAGAAATAGCTGATCCGGCTGATTGCCATTTCATCAAAAGAAGAAGATTTTTTTTTTCTTTAGGCTACCTATGGAGATTTGTAAGGAAAAATTTAAAGATCAAAAGGCTTTTCAAAATTAAGTTCTTGTTTTATTACACATAGCTAGCGACTTGCAATATATCCTGTACTGCAAGGCACTTCATGAATATTAATGGAACGGACCAAATCTGTAGATCACACAAAGTGTTGACAAATGTGAGGATCGAACTCACAATACAGCGTAGCAGGAAGCGGCGAACCAACCATTTGTACCATTACGCTATCCGTTTATTCAAAACTATGTATCACTCCTGTAATTTAATCAGTAAGATATGGGCTGTGAAGACGCTAAAATATAGTATTTCTTTGAAAATAGTAAAATATTTTAAATATTTATTTATTTATATCTTTTTTGTATACGTACAAAATTATAAAAAGAAAACTAAGGATGAGTTATAAAATATGTAAATGTTAAAATAGGCGGTTTTATCACTTACGGCGATATGTTCCAGACAACCATGACACGGATTTTCGATACCCAAAATTTTCTATGGAATAGATGGATACTCTTTGGGGAAGGCTTTCGTTCAGCAGTGATTCATTTGAGCTGATTTAGAAATACGTATTTAAATACTATTGTTTTGTACAACATCTAATTACAATTATGAGTGATAAATTCATGTTATAAATGTTTATTTAAGCAGTCATTGCAAATTGTAAACAGCTGTAGTGAAAATAAATATAATTTTGTACTCCTGGAGAATCTAAACGACAATATATAAATATTTATTTTATAATTTAATCTCTTACAAATAATTTTACACGTCGGATTTAACAGTAGAAGAGGCCGGTATTTCCTAAGTCTCAGTCTGTGAAGAAATTCCAAAACAATTATAATATAACAAAACATTGATTAATGTAGAATAAAAACCAATGCGACTACAGTATGTGATCTGGGTTAGCTTTTTGAAAATAGGACCATAGTTTTGAGTCCTTAAAAACGGCATACGAGCTTCAGCTATCGTGTTACCTAACCGGTATTAATCAACAGTAACGACCCGAAACGCGATACTGCTGCCAGCAGGACTTGGGTAGGCCGTGGAAACACTCAAAACCACCAGAAAGATAGTAAATATAAACTTATATTACAAGCCTAGACTATTATATTTACATAAAAAGAATTCAGTTAATATAAACTAATTGGAAAGACAACCTACAACAAAAAGATAAAATGTCTACCACTTTCAGGCACAAAATACGTAAATGCTGGAGGGAGCATCATCAATCCTAAGCAAATTTGTCATTTAAATAATCAAAAACCGGACCGATTTCACTATTTTACTATTTTTTGTTGTGTTTTTTATTGTCTGGAGAGGGTTCTTATGAAAAAAAAAATGCGCGAATAATTATAAAATTTAAGAATACTTATTTAAGAATTAACTATAAATAAATAAACAATAACCGCGGGGTAACACCGTGGAAGTCAATTAGTGATATAATAAATATAATCAGTTCCCTAACAGAACTATCAAAGCTTCTAGGAATAGAGGCTATAGGGAAGCTAATCTTCTGTAAAACTACGGTATCACTTTCATCTTGTCGTCTTAGTGATATCGGGTCACTATGCCATGGCCCGATATCACTAAGAGAGATCAGAGGGAGAGCGAGAGAGAGAGGGTGAGACTAGAATAAAGGATATAAAGTATTTAAATTATCTCATCTGTTGTCTTCCACTTTTGTTTATTACCATTCAATTTTATTTCCTAGTTGATCTATTGCAACCATTTAAAGTTCAAATAGAGTAATGCAAGAACGACTATTTTTCTATTGCCGCATTCCAATCTTAGCATTAATGTTGTTTGATATTTACAATAGCGTTTTTATTTTGAAGCATTATTAGTTCATTATTATAATTTTACGTCTCCGTTAGTAAAACATTTGAGAATAGAACTAAAGCGATTGTCACGTTGTCCATCGTTAATATCCAATTTCTGAATATTTGTTGTATGATTGTATTCATGTCATAGGTAAGAAAAAGTTAAGGAAACTAAGCCAACTATATAAAAACGTTTGGTAAAATTAATAAAGCCTGTGCAACTACGGCATCGTAGGTCTCAAACGGAAGGGCCAATTTCAATGCGTTTTTTTTTCATTTGAAAGCCAGTTTCGTTGCGGTGGTTCTTAACTATGTTTGATTAATATCAGTCCAGTAGTGTAAGTGTATTATCTCTTTTCCAAAATGATGTAAGGCATTTTTGGCATATTGCTCTATTAAGTACTTGGGCGGGGGGTCACACGCGCCATTACTAAGAATTTATTAACATCTAACTCATTAAATTCAGTTCAGTAATTTAAGACTGACTAAACTACTATTACTAAAAATCGGCCAAGCACGAGTCAGACTTGCGAAGGAAGGGTTCCGTGAATGATCTATGCAATTCAAGAGTCTACCTGTTGCCGTTATTAATATGGAGTAAAAACGAGCTAAAAAATCATATTTGTTGCTTGTGAGAAATAATAATTTTATTCACTTTTTTGGTATTTGTTATTATAGCGGCAACAGAAATATACTATTTCTGAAAATTTCAACCGCTTAACTATTACGGTTCATTAGATACAGCCTGGTGACAGATGGACGGTACCCTAAAAAGGAGAGATATTAGATATTTTCTTTCCTTCTAAAATACTTACTTCTATTGTGCTCGTCAAACACATTTTATTATAGAATAGGGGGCAAACGTGCAGACGTATCGCCCGATATTATGCAATTACCGCCGCCCATGGACACCCGCAACACCAGAGGCGTCACAAGTGCATCGCCGGCCTTTGGGGGATGGAGAGAGGGATGGTGGGGAGGAGTTAAGGGAGGGGTTGGGGTATGGGCCTGCGATATCCTCACCCCTCGGTGAAACATAGCGCAGAGCAAACTGATACGCTTTATGGTACGACTGATATCACACAAACCATTATAATTATAATGAGATTAAAGTAATGAAGATAACGCATCGCTATTAAACCAGTAGGCGTTGGTGCGACGTTTAGTCGAACTTATGAATATATCACGTTTTTGACAATGAACTTGGAATTTATGGTTTACTTAAGACTTGTCTGTTGTTTTATTACGTGTTTATTTACGATTTTTTTGTTTGTTTAAGACTCTTTACTTTTTTAGAGTTCCGTACTTCAAAAGGAAAAAACGGAACCCTTATAGGATCACTTTTTTGTCCGTCTGTCTGTCTGTCAAGATTATGTTTCTCAGGAACGCGTGGAGATATCAAGTTGAAATTCTCATATTAAATACTCAAGTCTACTCTCTCTTGGAACTGTGAAAAAGTCAAACTTCTAATGTAATCAAAAGATACAGCCGTTTATGCTGCAAATTTTCAACCCTCACAAGGGAATCAAAACCTATAGTGTACTTCCCGTGAACTCAGAATCTTGAAATTAGGTACGAAGCAACGTTTCGTAGATACACGTAGACAGATAAAGGATAAATTGCGAAAAGTATAAACTTTTAGTATCATCACATAATAAAAATATTTTTGTTAATTTTAAATTTACAACCCCTTTCCTCATAAACGTCACTAAGCAATAAAAATATCAGAAGTATTACTTACATACCTACAGGTTTGTACGGAACCCTCGGTGCGCGAATCTGACTCGCTCTTGATCGGTTTTTATATGACTCTGCCTGATGGAAAACATGAGCAGAATCCGAGAGTTGTGATCACCATACTCATTGCGAACGCAGACAATGCAGCATGGTGACTCACACTATGGCGGCCTAGTGATGCTTCTGCATCATTGGGCCTCCGGTCTCGCACTCACCAACGAAACACGACAGCAGGAACGCTGTCATTTTAAATTGGTCTTTTGTGAGAGCGGTACTTTCAGCCCCAGTGAAGCCGTCCCCTTCGTGCTGAAATCAGCGTGGCTCTACGACTCTAAATGTACATATGGAACTAAGCCAATAATTGGAATGAGGGAATATTTTACTTTGTTCTATAAATAGGTTCGTCATCATTATCTTCTTAAAAGAGTTATAACTTTGACGTCGATATCTGTCTGTGTAAGGGTGTGTGTTTGTCTGTGGCATCGTAACTCTCAAACGGATGGACCGATTTCGATGTGGTTTTTTTGATTTGAAAGCCAGGTTCCTTGTGGTAGTTCTTAACTAAGGCTGGTTCATATTGGTCCAGTAGTGTAAGAGCATCAGTCTATTCCAAAATGATGTAAGGCATTTTTGGCGTATTACTCGATTAAGTGCTTGCGTAGAGGGATTTTGACATATTTAATTTTAGCTTTTACCAAGTATATCTGCGCTTATTACAAGGTATTAAATTGCAAAAGTTTTAACTGGGTTTGGAAAAGTTGCTGTTTTCAGTAGGGTAAAATGGAAAAGCTAAATTGGACGAAATGGGTAGGTAGGTAGGTAGCTATTTAAGTCTTGAACGCGGAAACAGAAATGGAATGGAATGGAAATAAATACGTCTTTAATGTCTTAGTAACGTGTTTTGCAAGATTTTGTGATGTTCGGATTAACAATACAGTAAGGAGTTAAGCAGTTCATATATAAGAAAATTTCAATGTATTCGAAATATATATATTAGTAAAATAAATCTGAAGAGTTTGTTTATTTGCTTATTTGGTTAAACGCGCTAATCCTAGGAAGTACTATTTCGATTTAAAATTTTCTTATAAGGTTAGATAGCCCAGTTATCGAAGAAGGGTAATGGTTTTTTGATCATCACGCTATTATATATATATAGGTATAGATGGTAAACGAACAGACGTATCGCCTGATGGTAAACGGTTATCGCCGCCCGATGACACCCGCAACACCAGAGGCGTCACAAGTGCGTTGCCGGCCCTTTGGAGATGGGGAGGGGAATGGGGAGAGAGTTTGAGTTATGGGCGTCCGGTATCCTCACTCACTCGTTGAAAGGTTGAAAGACAACGTAAGCGCTGTTTCACACCGGTTTTACGAGGCTGTGATATCGTGGTACGTGGCCGAAGCGTAGCTCTCTCACGATTATCGTGTGCATGTCTCTATCATTTAAGGTTGGTGCATTATAACCTTGTCAATGGTAAACATATTTGTTTACGCTGTTTTTAACATCATGCTACGGGCAATAGAAGACGCAGACGAAGTCGCGTGGGTCATCTAGTTAATAGTATAATGAATTATCTTAAGTCTAGAGATCTTATACGTTTACCTACTTAAAACGTAATCTTGGCCAATCTTATATCTTAATTGTATTTATGATGATATCATGACATTTAACAAACAGTATGAAGTGATAAAAACGGCGAAGATTTGTCAGTTATGTTTTTATTATCTGAAGTTATAATTTTGGTTTCACAGACTTGTTGACTTTCTTAAATTTTTATGTAATAAAAATAAAGCTTATAGGGCAGGGTGATGCTAATGGTCCGGATGGCGTAAGAAAGCGGTACCCGGATCTCTCCCGTCTCAGGCGCAGAGTGGCACACCGTGTGGTTTTAGTCGGTTCGATTCCGATACACCGCCCCGCCGCAAGCTCGGGCGATGCTAATAATGTTCGAGCGCTTTTTTTCTATATAGGCGGATAGTAAAATAAGTTAAAAATTTAAAAGAGAGGAGTTTGATTCAAATTACAGGTGCATTTAATTTCGGCTGACCCGGCGAACTTCGTACCGCCATATTCATTTTCGTAAAAAAATCTGAATCACCTAAAACCTATTTTAGTAAGCCCGTCTTAACTTACCGCAGGGCCATAGTGTATACGACTCAACGGACTAAGAAATATAACATCTCCGGATTTCTTAATTATTTTTTGCAGACAACTTTGTCCTGTCAATAACAAACACGTAAAAAATCCGATTTGGCGCAGTCGACCGAAAGCTATGCGCGTGCATGCATTTTTGTGATTCATTTTTATTTATATAGATTTTTTTCGTGTTTGGTGACGTTGTTAGAATACGGTGTATCACCGCCCATATTCATCCGGTGTACAAAAGGAGTAAACAACCCAAAACATAACACCTAATGTTGAAATAATGAAAAATAAAAAGCATGATATAGTACATAAAAATAGGACTAAATTGTATCATGCTTAAGGTAACTAGGTACATATAAAGCCAAGTACATTCCTATATTTTACTTATTTCATATTTCAAACATGTTAGTGTAATGTATATTAAAAGTGTATTGTGAGTAAAATTGTTATAAAAAAACATTATTGTATGTTGTATTTTTTTTTCAGTAAGAGGGCTGATGTGATGTATATAATTTTTAATATGTAACGAAATTATATCATTATTGTATTCCACGTGTAACCTCAATATTATGTTATTTAATTAATCTCTATTACAATAAACAGTCAGTCTTAGTTATGACTTCGTTGTTTGAATTCGTCTCCTAATACATCCCGTACAATATCACCAAATAGAGGGAAAACTTAAAACTAACCTTTTACCCCAACCCTCAAACCAGCGTTGTATAGTAAGTAGGTCAAAACATCCTTTGTTAAGAGAGGTCCATTTCCAGCATTAGAGTGCTGTTTTATTTTAAAAGACAACGCATGTGTAAATTTTCCCGTAATATATCCTAAGTCGCGAGTAATTTTAAAAACATACAAGAAATGAATGCAAATAACACCCACACTCAGAACAATGATTGGTGGATCACACAAAGTGTTGTCCCATGTTTATACCGTGGGACAGCCACGCTTTGACAAGCACGGGTCGGCTCGACTAGAGTGATACAGAAAACCGGTGTGAAACAGCGCCTGCGCTATGTTTCACCGAGCGAGTGATCAACCCTCCCCCTCATCCCCCTCCCCATCCCCCAAGGCAGGCAACGCACTAGTGACGCTGCTGGTGTTGCGGGTGTCCATAGGCGGCGGTAATCCCTGACCATCAGGCGATACGTCTGCTCGTTTGCCCCCTATTCCATAAAAAAAGAGGTTTGAACCCACAACACTCAGCGTAGTAGAGAGCGACGAGACAACAGCTTAAGCCACGACGGCAATCGCGCAAAGTCAATAATAGATGTTTATGGAAAATTTAAAGTGCAAGGAGAGTTCACCTGACGTAAGATCCACAAAGGTAACAATAACATTAAAAATCTTGTAATGATATATTGCAGGTAGCTATGTTATCGTGACTTATCTTATGCTTTATCGTTTACAATTGTCTGCGTTCACCTTGTGACAATAGTACTTCGGTAAAACGTTCATCAAATACACGAACACGTGTTACGATCTTTATTGCTCAGCCAAGGTGTTTTATATTTGCGCTAGCAAATTACCACGGCGAGTTTTTAGAGTATTTGTTTTTATTTGCCAGTCTACTGCTACCCAACCTATCTACCCAATGTAGGTTTTGGCCTACCATACTACGCAGGCCAAAACGGGTTAGTGTAGAGTTTGTGTTTAGTTTCCCTTCACTATGCAGTGTTGTTGGGTTGCAAAGTTTCTTCCCGTAATTAATTCCTATGATACCAACGGGATGGACAGTTGGTTACACTCCACATTTTTAATTAATCACTTAAGTTAAGGACTGTTTTACTTTAAAAGTTCATAAGTAATATAGTTTTCTGTTACTAAGAAAATACAACGAAAGACGTCCTATGAATGTACAATAATCGTAGGAGAGCTAAACTTTGACACGATGAGCGTTATTCAATTCTTTCATAACGTTTTCAAGTGAATGAGATTTCCAAAGCTCAATATTCCTTACATATAATTTTGATAAAAACTTTGAGGGCATACTCATGGATTGAAATAGCATATTATACGCTTTTAGGGCTACGCACCTAAAGGGTAAAACGAGACCCTCAGTTTTGGGTTTCTTTTCCGGGTCAGACCTGCTATACGATCTGCAAATATTTGTTTCAGAGATTGTTTTTCTATATATATACTAGGCGTTAGGTATCAGGATTGTTCCAGTTACTTTGTAAAAAATGAATAACAATGTGCTGCGATTAAAATTTGACTATTTTTTAACTAAACAATAACAGCCAAGTAAGATAATGAAGAGTGAAGTAATATCAAGAAAATTGTTATACGTTTTTCAAGGCACCAAAATATATATACGGAAACATACAACTTAGAAGTAATCGTTGCTTACATGTGGTCGATAGATGGCGTGACTAGTATAACATTAAATTTATCATTTTTATTTGTTTCGAATTCATCAGTAAATAAAATATTATGTATGTTTTTACAGAAAACAGTACATAAAATTTGATTATATGATAGAATAAGTATACTTTAAAATAGAATATAGTATACTTGATTTCATAGTCTAAACTATGCTTAGTTTGCAACTAGATAGCGTTGCGTGTCAGATATGCGAAAATATTGTTTCATCATTTTTAAGTTCAAAAATGAAACTAAGTAGTTAAATAGAAATCAATCATAAGTTACCATTATAAAACGGATGTAGGTATTTTACGATGCTGATAACACTAGTATATCTACTGCTTTCAATTCAGTTTTGTTGATTTCGCTTTATAACCAATTTCCAAAAGAAATAAAAAAATAATGTTATTCATTTGCTAGTAAAAATTCATTACAGTACCTCAGATGTAGGATATTCCTAATCCCTATCTCTTTTAATAATAGATTTCTTTATTTAAAAAAACACAAAAGTTTCTCGGTTTTATCACCCATTTTTTTTACGTGTGGCAACCCCCTCGGGCCTTCACCCCCCGGGGTTTGCGGCGGGCGGTGTGTCGGAATCGAACCGACTAAAACACTAAACACACACGGTGTGCCACTCTGCGCCTGAGATGGGAGGGATCCGGGAACCGCTTTCTTACGCCATCCGGACCCGGGTTTTATTATCCAGTGCTAACGTTAGCAGCAACGTTCAATTCATGTTCTTTTAATTTAGATAGATTAGAAACAAATATTATTTGTTTTTTTTTAATTCGGTTTTCCTTTCATTATTTGACCTTTTGAAATAAATTAAGCAATTATAATCAATAAATGTTACTAAAAACTAATTAATGCACAACATTTATTCATATTTTTAACTACCTATTAAGAAGCATTTAGGAGTCTTTGGATTTTAAAAATAAATGTAATATCTATTTCATAATTATCATCACTTACTTTGAGCTGTAACTGTCGGATATCTTGTGAATTGTCGGCGTCCCATTGGTCTCTGATTTTTCCATTTTCATTTTCGTGATTGTTTTCTACTTTGTGGTATTGGTTAATTTTTCTTGATAAATTATCCGGACATTGCTAGTTGTAAAATCTGTAAAAAAGGAATATATATAAGAAATAACGAAAGAGGAGGACAACCTATACGGTCTATATTGTGAGAATAATCCCGCCCGCACGCCCATCACAGTACCTTCTGTACACTAGTATCAACAGCAGTGACCAACGAACACACCGAGTTATAACACTCAGAAAGTCCCGTGAAAAAATAAACTGTCTTGGACCCCGCAACGAAATGAATCAGAAGAAAACTGGAGGAGTTGGAAATATAATAAGTCCGCTTCCCTCCTTAACAAAGCGGGAGTCAAAATTACGTTAGAATAGGCAGACACTTTTCTCAAACCGGGAAGCACCACGGATAAAACATGGTCATAAGTGAGTTTAATTGATTATTTTAATATGTATGTACCATATACAGTCTACTATAAACTACTAAAATAGGAGAGATCAACATATATTTATATTAAATGAAAATACAGCTTTATTATTACGAACGTGAATGCACATAGCTCTACAATTTATATAAGTAATGCAAGATTGATGCTCATGTCTGATCAACCTTTGCAATACAATGCAAGTAATCAAACCTAGAACCTTGGTTTCGTCACTTAGTTACATACTACATCTGTAGCTTAGCTACCCGATAGTTCATTGTGATATTATCTATGTATTCATTCAGGTAAAACCACCAAAGTATGGGTACAGAGGTAAATAATAATGAGGATTCATCATATATAATACCTGTTTTCTGACCACAATACATACAGTCTACCAACACATTAACGTGATTTCAGTTCCAATAATGAATGATTGTCTTCACGTTTCCATGGAATTTGCAATAGATAATATAAGTTTTGTAATTTGTTGTGGTTTTGACTATAATATTCTTATACTGATACTTTTGATTATATATTTTTATGAGTGATAAAATGAGTTGTAAAAAAAATTGACACGATCTATTTTCCTCCCCCAGTCAATAAGTTTACCAGGTCAAGAACATATTGATAACATGACGCAGAAAGCCAAACCAGTAGTACCGATGGCACAAAGGTATTAAAGTAAAAAGATTAGGGGGCCATGTTTCGTCACACATGGGAATCAAATAGTTATAGAAAATCAGTGTTGGTAATTCTCTAGTCGCTCTTCACTCAGTTGCGATTCTCTCCTAGATTCTCGAAAACACCGCGGGGCACTGCTAGTTTACAATATAATCGATGGCCGTAGTACAAGATCTAAATATATATAGTTAAATCGATTTTACAGCTTTAACTACACTACGACTTGAAGAACGATTATTCAATCTACGTTCAAGGACCAGTTTCACCATTTGCTGATAAATGCAATGAAGCAGAAGCATTGAGATGCTTCTGTTTCATTGCATTTATTAACAAATATATAATATTAATAAAATAATAATAATAAACTGACGTCATAGTGTGGTTCACCATGCTGCATTATCTGCATTCGCCATGACTTTAATGATCACAACTTTTGGATTCTGCTCATGCTTTCTCTCATGTAGACTCACTCAGGTCGACTAAAATATATATATATATGAAGTTAACTAACAAAAAATAGACAGAATAATAGATTGAGACATACATGTCAGATTAACCAAAATATAATCAAGAAACCTATAACTGTTCAATAGTATTATATGACAAATAAAAACTCTCTGAAACATCAACAGAAACTAGTGAAAATGGCCCTAAGTCTTCAGATGTTTTAAAAAGAAGAAATTGAGCAAAAATTAACAACAAACTGGAAATATAGCATGCTCTTTTGTGACGCACATTACACGGTAGCACAATACAGTTTTAAATTATTTTATTTTGTACTTACATCCATAATGTACTTTATTTTTTTGTGTAATCTCAACAACTGTGAACAATCACTTCATAAATTAATGTTGCGAGTCAAGTACTTGTGAGCAAAAACCAAATAATCTGTAGATTTTATGTTAGATTAGTAATAAATAATTATCGTGCAAACAAAATAATCAGTTAAATAGTCTTGTCGTAGAAGTAATAATTATACCAAGGTGGAAACGTGTGTAACTTTACTAATAACATTAAAGAGAATATTGGTTTGTTTTTTACCATATTACACCTAAACTACTCAATGCTTAAAATTTAAAATCATAAGACTCTAGCTACACTATGGAAAAATACATACATTTTCGTTCATTGATATTTATCATTCAAAATAATTCACAGTTACCAAAAAGATGGAATCTAATATATAATAAATAAATAAAATACCTTTTCGGGTAAGAAATTTTTGAAATTCAAATTCAAAATCATTTATTCAATTAAGACACCAAGTGACATTTATGAACGTTAAATTGAAGCTACAGATAAAAATCATAGATTGACACAAACTTACTGACTACAAGGAGAAACTTAGGTCACTTTTTTAGACTAGCTTCGCTCTACGATATTTTTATAATGGTATACAATGACCACGGCTAACACCCTGGGGCTCAGCTAGTTATGATCAAAATAAATTGTTGATTGAAATGTAGATTATATTTATCACTTCAGGTATTCTACTTTTAGGGTCTCGTGGCAAAGTGATTCTTAACACATTGCCACACGCGTCGGAGAGCTTGTTGCCAAACTAGCATATGTAGCAATCGTCACAGGTACTTAAAGTCCTAAAAAGTTCAAGAAGCTTCGATGTTACTTCACGCAAACAATTGAATTGTCCAGCCATATCGTAATCGTTTGAAAGCTAACCCCAAGCTAGTTATAAAAAAGGCTCAGAGAAAAACGATATTTATATCTTCTCTCCATGATGAAGTTACAAGAATTTTCTCTGTTTTTCTTTAAAAAAAAGACAAAGCTTTAGTAATAAATCCTATTCACAGGGGACTTTACAAATAAACATGAAACGGACAAAAAGAAAACCCCAGACTCAGAATAGCACAAAGTGGATCATACAAAGTGTTGGCCTATGTGGGGTTTGAACCCCCATTAATCAGCGCAGTTAAAAGCAGAGGGCGGCGTGGTGACTGTTCAAACTACTTTAGCATTGTTAATAAGAATGCTTAAACAAGAAAAACAAACAGTATATAAGTTGTAGTTATGAGTTATACAAGACATACATATGTAGTAATATATATATGTATAAAGGATAACTTGCGGCCTTTTACAGAATGAGGAGAGCTCACAATCGAGTTCATTGCAGTACATTGAGAGATACATAATGTACATTACATACGTGTACATTGTGCACTCAAGAACATTAACTACTACGAGTTCATTTTATTGGGTATTAATCAATGATTGTGTAAACGATTTTGAAAATCGTAGTCAATATAAAGATACTAACGAATGGCGTCTTGAATATTCAGCGGCTGCATGCAAGTCTGGCTTAAGCAATTTGCAGTTTGATCACTAATTGTTAGTTTTCTAGGTTAAAGCATCGAGCTAATTTGCAATTCGCTTCGGTAGTTTGTTCTTGGTATATAATTGATTAAATATTAGATAATCTTTTATCCCCAATTTTTTATCTTCCTGTTTTGACGGTCGATTTTTCAAATTTTGTAAAGCGATATAACTAATTTCAATTTTTGACTTCAAGTTATTTTTTTGGACCGGGCCGATGGGGTTTTCTGGTGATTTTGTTTTAATTGAAAGATGTAATGTCATCATTTCAGAATGAATCATTCATCATTTTTCGATTCTTCTTTCCCAAACTAGGTACGGGTCGTTTTTAAGTCTACTATGGCTGAGGTTCAATTTTTCAGCAGAAAGACTGTTGTCGGATTAAACTGCGGAGGGTTGGGACATTTGCAAAAAGAAGCAAAACTTGATAAAAACCCTGTATCAAATATATCACCCTGAAAATTCCTTTCTAAGTAGCGGTTTATGTGTAGCAGTGGAATAATGTGACAATATTACGAAAATAACACCTAATATTCTTTACACTGCAATTCTATATTTTGAAGTTGTCGTTATAGTGAGTACCAGTAACTACAACATTATCAAATGCCAATCAGCATCCGTCAAATTAAAAAAAATATACTATAAATAAAGGTTCCAATTTAAATGCTTTACGATAAAAATGAATAACACTGAGAAAAGTATTTTAAGTGAAACATTGGAAAAGCAATGAAAAAAATTATGTTTCTTTTTCTGAAGATTTATAAAAAACAAAATTGAAATTTTCGTCGGGTCGGGTCGGTCAGTTGGGTAGAAAAGTAAGAATTTTAATCACAAATGTTAGAAAGAATGTGAAAACAATGAGAAGTTAGAAAAACATTGTATTAAAGATTCACCGTTTTGATATCGACCAAGAAAACATAACGCTACCTATTTTTACTATTACAAAGACAATTTTTAACGACGCTGCAGACGCATTGGACAGAAGGGGATCAAAAATTAGGCCCTAAACAAGCACCTATTCACTATAGGTACAATAGACAGCCATCTGTGCAGGGGATACATGAGTGCATGAGTGTAGAAGTGTGGCAGATCAACGAGCGGACATCCTCCAATCAACAATCACTCCCGGGTTTTAAGCCGGGCTTAGCAGCCTTTATTGGAGTAAGAAGATGACAAAAACCATGTACATTGTACGTGGTTTTTATCCATCCAAGAGGCTAAGTGCGCAGCCGCCGACAGCCGAACAGCTCGAGAAAACCAAACCAAGGTACATAACTCGAAAAACGACGGTTACGTTATTGGTAATTTAAAAAAAAAATATTCGAAAGGACACATGACTTCTACCGTACAAACGATATGGTTTTAGTTCAGTTAACGACCTAAACTATTATTTAAACAATACAAATGATAAAAAATGTCAACGTTTTCATAGTTAGAGTCTTAGTTAGTACTCATTTCATTACGGATGTACAAAGTGTGTAATACAGAACAAAAATATATTTGAACATGTAATACACAATACGCGTGGACCGATTCGGAATACAGTGTCACTATCCCATGGGTGTTGAAAGAGACGACTTAGGGAGCCAATTACGCAGGACAAGAGCACCAAAAAGAGAAGACATAATGCCCTATCCGTCCGTCCGTCTATTGCCCCTATGCCAATAGACGGATTGGCATAGTAATTCGGTCAGCGTGGTTTAGTAGGCCAAAATCGGGCAGCGGGCTCCCTCTAGCCATACACTGGCTACTAGTAAAGATTATTGATGATGATGTTTATATTGAAATATGCAATAAGTATAAGAATACAAATATCTAAATATATTATACACGTTTACTTATTTATACTAGTCATTTAAAGTGAACTTATAACAATTGATATGAATACATAAATATAACAAGCATTATAATATTGGAATGTCATGAATGGGATCGACTATATTAATATCTAATTAACATATCTATTTACTTTATCTGTGTCTTAACATTGTTTCACATTTTTTACGTAAAATGATGTTGTATAATATTCTAACTGAAGTAGAAGAAATATTTAAGAATTTTTTTGATAAAACCTGTTTTTTTTATTTTTTGCATGGTGTCACTCACAGACCATTTTTAAATTGCACGAAAACTCCTGTTTTAATCAAGAAGGTTTGGCTTTGTTTTTTATTTAAACACTAGCTGATCTCCGCGGTGTTACCCGAGGTACAACAACAATCGAGGTAAAAAGTATCCTATGTCCGTCTCCTGGTTCTTTGCCACCTCTCCACCAATTTCAGCCAAATCGGTTCAGCCGTTCTTGAGTTATAATTAGTATAACTAACACGACTTTATTTTATATATACAGATTACTATAATACACACATATTTATCTCAGAAAAATAAGGAATCAATGTAAAAATAAAAATAAATCTTATATAAATTATGTGCAAAACTAACCTTATGATACGAACTCCTTCTGCTATATATAAATATTTGAATTTAGTAGTTACACAATATATTAATTTTAAAGAGCACTTTGGTTTCCACAAAATGTAATAAAATAAATCTAATTTACAAATAATACAAGATCGCCGTCCCACAAGTAACCTCACACCGTCCGTACAAAAGAAAAGTTTATACTAAATTCGCACTTTTTAATAGTTTTACAATATTTAAACAGTTTTATCTCAAGTGCTTTACTTATATGACGGTCGCACTCACGTGTACTCTGCTTCATAGTCACATATAAAGTTTAATAGAAATATATTATTCGACAAGCAATGAACCTTCTGTGGTAAATGTGTACATGAGAGTGTACACAAACGACTATCTCAAATCCTTTATATACGGACAAAGTAAAGACGGAAAAACTATAAACGTTTATTTACGTGTCTTCAATTCGAAATTGTTCCTTTACTATGAATAAATGATTCAAAGGAAAAGGTATCATGAGTAAGAGAAAATATTTAAATGCACTTGATGTTTTAACTAAATTATTTCCTGATAATGAACATTTAGTTATTCCTGAGTAATTAATTGCTATCGAGTTCAATTACTTAAATTGGTTTTGCGTTAGTTAGCAAGTTGTAGGTATTGTTATCTTTACAGGTTTTTACTAAACACATGTATAACATAATCTAATGCCTTTAAACGAGCAATGACGGCGGTCATAGCCCAGTTGCACTCGGTACTTAGAAACAATCACCGAGGATAAGCAATTTGGCGCGGTCAGTACCAGGATGGGTGACCGCTGGTGACATGATACCATGAGCGCCTCCGTGATTCGGAAGTCACTTTAAGCCGTCGATCCCGGTTGCTATCACAAGATAACAGTCGTAAATCTAATTTAGAGGCCTTTGGGCGGTTTGAAAACATCCAACGGCAAGATTACGTGATTACAACATTGTGTTACCAGTTCCCAACCCGTGCTCGGCCAACGTGGGGATATATGGCCTTATGCCTCTCCTGAGAAGAGACCCGAGCCCAGCAGTGGGAGATTATGGATAGTTGATGAAACGAGCAATTGTGGAATATACATATATGTTATAATCTGAACCTTAAAAAGGGCTCCAACGATTTTCATGAATTTTAATAAGCTGACGGCTTCGGGGGCGATAAATTAATCTAACTAGCATTCAGTTTTCTAAATTTGTCTAAAAAAAACCAGGTTGTCCAGGTACTTTCTAAAAGATATAGAAAATTACATCTAGGTGCTCTCATATAATGAGACGCAAAAGATTCAAAGGAAAATGTATCACAGTTTAGCTAAAATATTTAAACAAATTGTATATTTTCCTTATGTGAATAATTGATTTACTTTCAAGTTCAATTATTTAAATTTGCTTAGCATTAGTAAACAAGGACCCATAGCACACTTTACTATATTATATCTATTGTGTTTATAGGTTTTCAAATTATGTAATACAAACGTGGAAAATTAAATTAAAGGCTGCCTCAGTAGCGCAGTGGTAGCGTATGCGGCTGCTCTGCTGCATATGGTCTCGGGTTCGATCAAAAGTTTGTGTTATTTACAAATATTTTTTTTGGAGTTTGGGTGTTTCCTAAGTATAATTGTACATGTACCGACGTATGACAACGTACTAGCTACGTTTAGATTGAGACAAGATAACGTTATGTGTTATGTCCGAATTATAAAAAATAACTAAAAAAATGTGGTATTACAGAGCGCTGCAAATTGGCATGTTCATATTCTTGTCTGATATAGATAGATTGTGATATATTTGGTTTTCAATATTACAGACGAATGACCGTAACCCTCTTGTTTTTGTGCAAAGTATTGCACTATACAAAACAAGGTTCATTGCAGACTAACAACTCAGAGTAAACATATTTCAGTACACTTTTGACTCTTATTTGATCCCAAATAATAGCATTAAAAGATATATTACTATTGTAAAGCATATATGCCTGATCTGTCTTAAAAAAATAAGCAAAACGAAGTTTAGTTAAAACAGGTGATTCAGGGAATGAAAGCGTTTAAAACAGGAAATATACTATAGGATCACCTTCTAATATTACTCGAGAAGAGCGAACTTATTCACAAAATGCCTGCATGCATTAAACTCAGCCAAAAGATGGATAGAACAATTTTCAATTCAAACTAGGCAGACTATAAAAGTTCTAATAAAACTAGAAGAGAACTTATTCCATAATTTTTCACCATATTAAAGCAAGTCTGAAAGGCAGGTTTAGAAATTGATTTAACTCAAAGTCGACAATATGAATACCGAAAACAATTACCTGAATTAAAGTTTCAAAAGGGGGAACATTCGTATTGGATTCTCGATAATATGTGTGTTTTTCCTCAATGACACACATTAAATACTCTTGGTCAAGTCCTGTGATTCTCTGGAACTGATAGTACCAAATGTACCGAGTTCCTCGAGAAATCGTTTACTAATCTATTGACATAAAAAAATTCAAACAAACTCAAAAAGTTTTGCATCGATTGAACTAAAATTTTGACGTGCACGCCACGTACACCACACTTCAAAGATGGTTTTATATATTTGATTGCGACCATAATACGCAACAGCAAAGCACCGCATTGCAGTTAATAGGTACCTTACTAATCATCATTGTCATCAGCCTAACGCAGTCCATTGCTAGACATAGGTTTCTCCAATTGCGCATCACTTGATTCGATCCTCGACTTATAAACTTGCATTAATTTGGTCTGTCTTCAAGAGATTAGTCAAAGGACATTACTTGACCTTTACACACATTACCTACATATTCTTTGCATAAATCAAATTCTATTTGTTGTTTATTTTTGCAATGACTATAGAAATACCATATGTATAATTATAATACGTATGTATATGTGTAATTATTTATTATCTTCGTGTATGCGAGGTATAAATGTAGCTATTAGCATGTATATCTACATACCAAAACTACCAATTATAGATTTATTTTATTCGTTGTTTATTGTTTTTTTATATTTTAAGGAGCGAAAACATCTTACAAACGTAAAAAATAATAGAAAAAGATTTAAATGTATGGACATGACGTCATCTCTAGGCTGTTTCACGTGGTCAAAAGAAAATAATGAAAGAATATATAGGAAGGAAAGAAAGACAGAAGTAAGGAAATAAGGGAATAGAGGCGTTAGGTATTGTAGAAAAAAAATGCATGGTAAATTCTTGTATCTTAGCTAGACTATCAAATTAATAATCGTTAATAAAATGTTGACAAAATCTGATTATTTGTTTTAGGCACTGAAGAAGAGGGAGAGGCGTTTTTCGGCACAAATGGTCAGGTTTAAAAGAAGTGATATAATGTATTCGCCATTTAAAGTTGTTAGGCTATGTTCTTAATGCATTTCAATTTGTATGTTCTCTTCTCCGTGTCGTGACGGAATCAGAACATGGTGTGTCATCACCCATACCATACTAATCCCGTAGATATTGTAAGAGACGAATAAAGCAATATTTGTAAAACAACAGACCTGATAAAAGAGGGAAAGTTAAAAATAAACCCTATGCTGTCTGACCAAAACTACCTTGCTAAAGAGAGATCTATCTCCAACAGTGGACAGTTAAAGACTGTTGATGATGATGATGATGCCATTTCTCCAGATTCTATGGGTAAGTCTAAAACTGATGCAATGCGTTGTACTCGTAAGTTTTAGGTTCTTGGGCGGTGGTAATATAACCTCCTAAATGAAATAAAAATAACGAACTCGGTATTAATACTCTTTTTTAAATAGCTGCCAAAATGACTTTAATATGCCTGATCGAAAGCATGAGTGGAATCCAAGAAAAGTTATCACTTTCTCATTTGCGAATGTAGACGATGCAGCATGGCGACCCATACTATTACGTCCTGAGAAGCTTTTTCACGTTCTGCTTAAAGATCCCGTTATCTTAGTGGGGGAAAAATACAAGTGCTGGTTCTAAATTCCTTTCTAATTCGTTTCTTTTCACAGCTTGGCACAGTAAAGAAAGGCGAAACCATATGTGTTAGGAAATGAGATGCGAGTGCTTGACGAATAGTTTTATTTTATTAAAAAAGAAATACACACCGTGTTACTTCTCAGTGTTACAGTCAGCCATCTTAAAATAAAGAGAAATAGATAATCAAAACGCTTGTTTCAGAGACAAGAACGCAGACTACAGATTTACTCCAAGTTTGATTCGAGAACATATGTCTATCACTCTAAGCCGGTGACTTCCAAGGCCAGCACATGTTGTCCTATAGAGAAAAGGAGAATGTGATAGTATTAAATACTAATTTACCGACTATAATTACATAATATGCTGAACTGAACTGTCTGACGAGTGAACAGACAGTTCTTTGTTCTCTTAAATGCTCCTTACCATAATAGTATTTGTAATGTAATTGCTTGAGTTCTGTTGCAATATAGTGTACTAATTACATCATCTAGCTTATCATCGCAATAGACACTTGGCTCTAAATCTTTTAATTTACGGGAACATGACTGCGCGTTACTCTTTAATATATTAAGATGACATCAAATACCTTAAGTTGTTGAAAGAAGTAGTCTTAAATGATACTATTATTTACAAGTTGAAATGAAATAACATAACAACAATAACAATAACATGGATATATAACAATAAAATTGCATTGAACAATAGAGAAAATAAAGTCTAATAAATACTAGCTCTGTGCCGTGGTTTTACTTGTGATTCTTGTTCCAAAGGTGCAACAACAACCTCGGAGCGCAGCTAATATAGAATAGAAACATTGGTAACCAATGGCATTGATCAGACAAAAAATAAAATCGTTGGGCGTAGAGTAACCGAAGTAGATTGAATGGAAACACGGGCCCAACGATTTTAATGTTTTGTCTGATCAATGCCTTAGATTGATGAGGAAGATGGCTGTCATGACTGGAACCTGGGACCTACTGAATGATTTACAGCTCTAGGTACATTATTTTCAAGAAAACCGTTAAAATAAAAAAAATACATATTTATTTATTTTCAAGTTTTTCTTTTTAATTTTTTATAGGTAATTGTGTTATACTAGTTAAGCCCTTTTATTTTGTACCCATATCGTGGTAGTCGTGACAAAGTCTATGAGCTGCCATTTTATACCGGTGGCCATCTTGGATTTAAAATGGAACAGTATTTATTTGATTTTATTGTCACTAGAACTAAAGGAGTGTACTAAATTTCAGACTAGTTTGTTAATAGGAAGGGGGTCAAATTTCAATTTCTAAAGTTGACCCAAAAATCAGGGCAAGCTAAATAAACCCGTTTAAAAATCCAGTTGCAGTCTGAACTAGTACAGTTCCATTTCGTGAAAATTTCTATTAGTTATGCCTTGCAGTATTCTATTTTACTATTAGACACTAATTTTTTGTCTACCTCTATCATTATTTTAAGGGGACAGCGTATAATATTTGATTCTCCCATTCCATTCTTCCATTTGTCATTTTACTGTTTAATTTCTTCCTACCCATATACTCTCTCACACAGTCCATCCACCTTTTCCTTGGTCTTCCCCTTCTCTTGTACTCCTCAATTTACTTAACACATCTATACACTTATAAATATGCACTGCAAACTATACGTTATGATATAGTATCCAGTAGTCCATCTAAAAGGTTGCCTTCAAGAGAACGCTGACTACGATAAGACCGCCTATTATATCAATTTTGTTTATTGGATTCATCATCATATGTCTTCCTTATAGTGTTCGGTTCAGAGTATCTATCTACCTAACATTTGCCTTACCAAATTCTACTATACTTAAGTAAAGAAGCATCTCAACACAGGCAGCCACAATGTTGGTCACCATGCTGCATTGTTGCATTGTCTGCTACGCAATGAGTGTGGTGAGCATTACTCTTGGATTCTGCTCATGATATATTATCAGGCAAAATACAGGTACTTTTGCAGGCTCTTCTATAAAAAAAACGAAGCAGGTAGGTAGTGTGTGTAAAGATTGATATCCGGTGTTTATTTTAAATGAGGTTAGAATAAAACAGAAATGCGTCTTGTTTAAAATTATAAATAACTCTAGGAGGTTGCTGACCTTGATGTGCCTTTTACAACTTTTTGTTGTTATTAAAAGATCCCAAATATACATATAAATGTGGTCGGTAGTTATTAACCGTGACTTACTTCAGGATTTGTCTTCATATAGTACCTAATATTGAAAAAGCACGGAACTGAATCTAACATAGTTATATGTACTATGTTTATGTCTATAACTTAAACGATAAAAATGATTTAAATACTAATTTGTAAAATTTAAGATATCTATGAATAAAGGTAGTGTCCACGTCTTAGCACTACATTACATTGCATTACAGGAAGGACGCACTGGTTGAAGTAAGCTTAAAGTCGCTGAACGTGCCATGGAGAGAGCTATGCTTGAAGTCCCTCTGAGGGACAAAATTCGCTCTGAAATTTAGTAGGTTGAAGTAGCAATGGGCGTGTCATATATGCCGCAGAACTGACAACCGCTGGAGCAAGCGTGTTCTGAAATGGAAACCGAATTGGCAAACTTAGTTTGGGATGCCCTCTGACTAGAGGGCGGGACATTTTGCATTCGTAGTAGAGCTGGCAGCAATTGGATGCAAAAAGCAACGGACCGGGCTCTGAGGTGTTCCTTGGGAGAGGTCTATGTCCAGCAGTGGGCTGCAACGGGCTAATAATGACGTCAATTTAAGTTGCCTTATAACGAATTCATCCACTGCAATACACTTAAATTATTGTTAATTGATATAGCCTCTTCTCTGCGCTCTTTATTTTTAAGATATTGGAGGCAATTAAGCTGAAAGGTCGCCTTTATGGACATCTAAAATACAATTATGCATGTGTCTTTTGAGACTTTTGAGAGATTCTGACAATATTTCGGTCAAATAGTTCATCGCTCATAGCCCAGTTGCACTCGGTGACTCGAAACAATCAGCGAGGGCAACGACGGCGCGGTTAGTACCTGGATGGGTGACCGCTGGTGGCATGTTTCCATGAGCGTCTCCGTGATTCGGAGGTCACGTTAAGCAGTCGGTCCCGGTTGTTATCATACGATAACAGTCGTAAAGCTTAGTTGGAGGCCTTCGGGCGGCTTAAAAACATCCAACGGCAAGATTTACGTAGCCACTACGTATTTTTGCCAGTCCCCAACCCGTACTTGGCCAGCGTGGGGACGTATGGCCTAAACACTGTCCTGAGTGGAGACCCGAGCCCAGCAGTGAGACATTATGGGTTGTTGATTGATTGATTGAGTTCATCACTCCCTAGAATCTTGCAAAAAAGCGACTTTGGTTTAGCTTTGATAGTTCCGTTCCATGTGTTTTAACCCATTTAATTTGGAGTAAATTAGATGAATGTTTGATTGCCTCGGTGGCGCAACTGTTAGCTTAAGCGATTGTTGTGCTTTAGGTCTAGGGTTCGATTCCCAAATTGGACCAAATGTTTGTATGATCTACAAATATTTGTTTCGGAGTTTAGGTGTTTTGTAATGTAAAAGTATGTATGTAAAATATTTGTATCAGTTGTCTAGTACCCATAATACAAGCTCTGCTTAGTAAGGGACTTGATGGCGTAGTGTTCGAAAATACTTTTTTATATGAAATTAGATAAGATTAAAAATCGTTTATAAATGTAAGCCAATAAAAACGAACCTCCTTCATCTCAAAACAAATTATATGTTGTCCATTGCCCTATTAAATCTCACATTGTTTTTTTTTTAGATTTAGTGTCAGACCTTTTAGAACAACAGCATCTAAATACCTAAACAGAAGTTTCTAAACATCTTATACGTAAATATTTCTACTTAGCATTTCTATGGGGATTTGTCCGAACTTCGAACAACCGGAACTAAATCGATGGATAATACATCCGATGATTATGTTATCTTTTGTGCAAAAAAATATTTTGTACCGCCAGGGTGAATCAAAAGGAAAAAAATAAAAGTGGTTTTGAATACCAGGTAATTATAACTGGGGTTTTCCTTAGTACATCTTCATACGTGATAGTAGATAGAGCCATCGAATTTATGATTCACGTTTGGAGTCGAGTATAGTTTGAATACGTCACCAAGTTTACTACATTCTGTGAAAGAAGTACTTGAAAGTGGAAAACCAATCGGTTGCTTAGTGATTAATTGCTTTATTTATTATACATCATGCACTTAACGTACATTGGCGGACTTAATGCCTAAGGCATTCTCTACCAGTCAACCTTTAGGTGATGCAGAGAAAATGGGAAGTAGGTGCAATTAGGTTTATTTGTAAAGTATTAAATACACATACATATATAAACTGACCATAAACTACACATAATACATAGATGCATATACATACTCTTACTAAAATAAAAATAAATACATACATACACAAATAAATACCATAACTAAAATGAGATGTCATTTAAGAATTGGTTGATTCTGCGAGTTGATTGAATAAATATTGCTTTATTTTTGTTTTAAATGTAAAAACGTTGGTCATCCTGACCTCGACCGGAAGCTCATTCCAAGGAAGAACGGACTGCACAAAAAAGGGTTTATGAGGTCTCTAAAGTCTGGTATTCCCAATTGGAGTATTTATGTACAGTTAGGAATGAACTAGATTTTTGGTGTTTATATTAGACAAATAATGAGCATGTACATTGTAAAGATAATAAAATTTCATAAGAAATTACATTTTTATGAAGCTTGAGATGCATAGTTATAACTTCAGCATATGAGCCTTCAAACGCAATGATAACATTGGTTGTTATTATACACTTTCCTTTACCAGACCAAAAAATAATCTTTAAAAATATATTACTTGCTTTCTTGCACCTACATAATTCTATGTTATACACTGTATTATTTATTCCTTAATTTGCTGACAACCGATAGAAACAAAGAACATCTAAAGTCAGAACATATAAGGTGCTGTACCATGTGGTTACCGAACCAGCAACACTCACTATTGCTCTGTGTGTTATTGGTTGGTGGAAGGGGCGAGGCGATAAATTAAACCTACACCACCACAATTAAAACAAAAGAAATATAGGAATTACCTAATCTTGAAACTCCTAACTTTTATAAGTCAGATAAAAATCAAAACACCTCAGAATTAACGCTAAACAAACATGGTTAAGTAGGGTTTGACCTCTGTCGCTAATCACTTAAAACCCATCAACAGATACCAACATTTGCATTCACTATCTCGAATATTTATTCAAGATTGCTCTGCCTTGTGCCCATTTCCACGTCAATTATTATTGTACCATGTTTTGATGCACGTTGTGAACGTCTTAACATTAATTATTGCACATCAAATTATTTTAAATGCGGTTTTGTTTGAGACAGAACTGGGTATGTTGCCGTTCCTTATGGGCACTACTCAGAACATCACTGCAAAGAGAAGGAAAACTTGAAATAAACTCTATACCAATCCTCATAAAGCAATTAATCATCCAGCAACCCTATACCCGATGCCAGCGCAAGACTAAGTCACCTTTTATGACACCTATAGGATGAATTGGGGAGGTGAAATTTTGTATGCTTAATCCGTCGCTACACAGAGAAATATTAGTTTTAAATATATTTCAAATAATAAGCGTGTAAATTATTGAGGTGAAAACATATTTAGCGACGCTGTGTCCTTTTTTGTGATGTGTAAAAATTGTAAAACTAGCGTCAGGACACGTGACCTGATCAAAAATTCGTAAGACGGAGGGATAGTTGATCATAAGTTGTCAAACCGCTCGGGTAAACTTGGAACCGCCGATTGTACCCGAGCGAGAAAAATACAGTCAGCTGCTTTTCGCTGTAGGTAGCTATGTTTATATAGTATATTCAATAAATACGTAATAATTGACATTATTTTCTTCTTTTTATAAGGCATTTTATTCATAGCAAAGAGGTTCATTTCAGATGAGATTTAATGACTGTTTGTTTATAGTTTTGAGTTTTCGCTACTGTCGACAGTCCTCATGACTGCTTTGTGTTTTTTTTAAACACGTGTACTACTAGGCGAATACAATTTTATAAAATATTAGTTTTTTAGTAAAACCTAATGGATAACATAATATTTGAATGTGTATAATACACAATGTTTAAATGACAATGACAGAAAACTTATTATGTATCTGCCTTTGAAATAAAACAAAACCTTCAAAAGTTACCAATATCGACGGCAAAGTTTTTTCTATTAACTTTATCTATTTTAACAAAGTTTTTCTTCTAAACACTTTTAACTTGACACAATACATACATTGGAAATGCACCATATGCATCACTTAGAAAAACATGGATTGGTTAAGTCAAATATATGTTAAATAAATATCCAATATTGCATCTTGCTTGCGAAGCATCAAGTTGATACTTAATCAAGATGGTGTTGGTAAGCGCTTGCGTCTTACTCGTGCACAGATGCTCTGGTTAGGACTGGTTCTACTATTTTCTAAATTTATTCTACAAGAATATATTATCTTCCTTGATGTAATTTGACCTTATAAGGATTTTATCTAGTAACTTTTGTCTGTTTTGAAAATAAGATGGGTGTATTTGAACAATCAACTTTTGTACGAACCTTATTGGTCACGAGGCGGGATTTTGCCGATACAGTACTATTTACTTTACGCGAATGAACTGTATATACTACATTATGATTGACTTATTTCTGACAATCACAATAAAGGGTTATAAAATTAAGGGTAACTCGCCAGAAATACCCTGCGTTGAATGGCAGTAGCCATCCTTTGTGCCAACAAAGGATGGCTACTGCCATTCAACGCAGCAATACTGCTGGTAAAGTCATTACCTTTCCACTGGAGGCTATCAGGGATGGGTTAAGTCTATAGTTGTATTTTTTTTTCTATAGTATCCTTGTTGATAATAAATTTAGAAATGTAAATAATCATTTTTGTAATTAAGAAAGATGCCGTTCCTAATATCAATAAATATCTGTGAGAAATAAATACTTTGATTGAAATGGGTAATTTTCATCGATACAATAATTGATATATTCATATGATATTAGTTTGTACGGCTTTATAACTATTAACTTCATTAAGTCTGCCCTTTAAGATATAGCATTCGCTGATAAAATAGTTCAATTATTTTAATTAATTTGTCATTAACTTATTGAATCGTATTTAATTTAATAACATCTTCAACTTCGTGTGCTTTTCAAAATTTATTTGGAGTACTACATGAAATATTGCAAAGTATTTAGATTCATTTATTTTATGACTATCGAACAGAAACCCTTAGAACTAAAAAACTTAGAATAGAGTTAGTGTCTACGTATGTTAAGTGTAAGTTAAGACTTGGAATGTTTCTGAAAGTTGGAGACTTGAAGGTTGGAGTTATGTTCTAAAAAATTAATGAATATGTTTTATGAGAAGATCAAAATACAATTACAAAGATTTTCTTTTTAAAAATCTCTTCATAGGGATAAATAACTTCTACTCAAACCTGAAGTTTCGGATAGTTGCAATGGAAATGGTTTGCGCACTGCTAATAAACGAATAAAAAAATGCACTTCTAAGTTTGGTGCTGTATTATCTATCCTTTTTGGTGCTTTGAGTGGATTCCATACGACACACAAACGGAATTATAAAGTTGTGTTCTTTAACTGTGTTTTAGAGCAAGTGGGGTTTTTAAGTAAATTCAAATATGTTTTTGCATTGAGT
Organism: Hyphantria cunea; assembly: GCA_003709505.1. NCBI lineage: Eukaryota > Metazoa > Arthropoda > Insecta > Lepidoptera > Erebidae > Hyphantria > Hyphantria cunea. The sequence goes on from PKRV01001490.1 coordinate 996,266, forward strand.
TTGTTTTGCACACATTTTGTAAGCTCGTGTATTCAAGTTGGGTAAATAGCTGAAGTTTAGTATGGAAATACAATACAAAGAGAATATTTTTTCTCATTAGATCTTAATTTGAAGACGTGGAACTACCGAGAATTCTTTTAATAGTACAATCTCATAAGATCCATTGACCAGAGCCATGGTGCACGTAATGATGATTGAATTTTTATTTAAATACTTATATTAAGATGTGGGTAAGTGTAATTGACGGATAAAATTCACTTATTTTCACTCTTAATTAAGTATTAATAATTTTACCTTTCTTTCCCCATTTCTTCCTCCGTATCTTCGTCTCCTCTTTTTGAGCAAAAAACTTTTTCACCGAGACAAGTGTCAGGAACTCAAAATAATAACATTCACTTGTTTTATCGACATTTTTTTTCTAACGATTATTTTATTACAGTGAAATAATTCTCGTTAGATCTAATTCTTTAAGTTAAAGTAAACAATGGGTCTAATGAAAGAAAAAAATCGCACAAATATCTATCATGGATCTGGCTCATGGATCCTTTGAAAATAATTGAAAATTGAGCGATAAAGTTCACACTTCCTAGTCTCCAAAGATACAAACAAATAAGAAGTAGAATGCTTATGAAGAAAAAACTATTGCTGTTAAATTCATTTTCAAATTTAAATTCATAAAAGAATGAAGTCTTTAAAGTTTACATTACAATTGAAATGTTAAAACCATCCAAATAAATACAATGCAACGAAAAAGGTTCAAGCTGATTCAAGTGTTTGTCGTATACTCTTGAATAACTGCATGTCACAAAATAAATACAAAGTTGGATACTCGCCAATGGCATCTATAGATAATAATATGTCTACATTAGTTCATACGACTTTTAATTGTAGTTATTGCCTGGACGCAATACCAGGCCAACTTGTAAATGCATCTTTATAAAATTAAACCTGCCCTGTAAATAACTGTTTATACAAGTATACGCCTACGCAGATCACTTATCAAGACACGAAAAAACTCAAAATATTAAGAGAACAATAACAAAAATATTTTGATTAAGATTTGCGACAGAAATGCAATATTTTTAAGTTTCATCAGCTTATATAGTAAAACAATTGAAATACGAACAGAAATAGGACAAGTAATCAAGAAAATTTTTAAGATTTGCAAGTGATATATTATATTGTTCACTTAGAGGTTACTGGCTTCTTGTTGCCTGGATATTATCTAAGATAAGAAGTGATAAGATATAAAAGCACCACATTCATCTAGATATTTAAAGAGGATTGAGTGACTAGAAACTCAAATATTATGCGGTGATCGACTGAATGTCATTGTTATGAATGTCATGACTAGAACAACAAAAAAATTCAACCAACTATTGCTGGATAGTTACATAGGACAATCTAAGCATCGCATTATAATATTCGTAAACAATTGGGTAGAGAACTTCGGAACAACAAAGACACTGCTGTTATAAGTGAACCAGTGAGCATTGCCTCTAGACAGTATAATATTAATTGTAATATTATTAGGCTTAGCATAATTGGACAAGTACAACCAGAGTGGTAGAAGGAGAGATAGTAATTGTTACTATGACATGATCATTTCCAATAAGGAAGGGATTTGAAGTTCATAGACGAACTAAAAACTTACTGCTGTGCTTTTAACCAATGAATTTGTGAATGTACGGGTTTGATTGACTTTATAATATTTATAATAATTTCGTGTTAAGTTTTTTATTTCCCATTGCATCGCTTTCGAACCTTGCAAGAGGCATGAGCACTTAGTTTTGGGGAGAGTTTCCTTAATTTAGGTATTTAACTTAAGTGCCTTTTTCATTTTGCAATTGATAAATCAAACTGCAAAGTTTCAAAACAAAATAAAAAAAACCTCATCTTCCCTAATCAAAGATGTCGTGTGATGGGAGAAATCGAGGATTAAACCAAGTAGCGTGTAATTGGGAAGACCTATTTTCAGCAGTGGGAGTGGAAGTTTTAAACAGTACATCATTTAAAATTTGTACTATTTGGCAGAACATAGACAATGGGAGAGGCCTATACCGAGTGGTGGACTGCAATAGGGTGATGATGATGATGATATATCTGTTACCTTAAGATTGTAAATACCGTTAGATTATAATCTACTTAACGAGATTGTGAACTGTCAAAAGATTGTTAACTGTGTTATACTGCTTTCAATTTAACGTACTATTTTTCGAGAGATTATAATGTATCGAAGTAAAACCGTTAAATCACAGTCTTTCGGGCATCAAATTGTCAACTGTCCCTGATTAGTCTGTCTTACAGTAGGCCGTTCTATGGCCTTAGAGTTAGGTTAGGTTAGAACTCCTTTGATTAATCACAAATTCATTTTACTGCCACAACAATTTTAAGTAAATAATTCTAAAGCTGTGATATATTTTCAACATGAAATCAATTTACAATCACAAAAATGCTTTACAATAACAATGAATGAACAAGCAAATATGGCTCCACGGAAATATGCTGTTCAACCAATCAGCGCGCGAGATGCCATCCGCCGCATACTATATCATAATTTGACGGTTTCACCTACATGGATTATAATCCAACTAAAAATAATACATAAAATTGTAAGCAGTATACTTTAGTTCACACTCTTTCGACAGTTTACAATCTTGCCAGATAGATTACAATGTAACGGTAACATATATGTTTAAGGTAAAAATATCAAACTATCGTATAAAATAGATATTATTGTTTACCCACGTCACGTACAGAAATTTATCCGAGCAGTTGTCTTCAATAGACTTCAAGCGAAGGTAATATACTTGCACAACAATAAAGATCAGCCTTTGATAGGCAAAGGGATTAACATAAATGGTTCCCTCGACCCGAGTGTCCTTTTTATAACGCAATAGCGGAGATATATGGAGCTATTTTGCTTGTTACACTCCTATGGGTCAACACTGATTCGCGGAAAGTGTCATGTAGCAATCCAGTCCTTTAAATCACTTGCAGCAATTGATGCTCAAAATTAAAATTTGAAAAAGTCACAATTCAAATGGTAATAGGTATGGATAAAAGCTGATTTGTTGTGAATTAATCCTGTACATGCTAGTTTTGTGCCATAGAAGAGATATACTTTGCAACTATCTCAGATTTGACCGGGGTCATATCTCAACCTTAGAAAAAGCTAAGCAGTTCTTAGGCTGTAGGCGTTCATGGTGAGCGGTAATCCTTAACTTATAGGTGACTCGTTTGCTCACCTTTCCACCTATATGTTTAGATAAGTGGATTTGAGTACGCTACACATATTATCTTAGCGATCACGTCACTTCTAGCTTGTGTACAGTATTTTCCATGGTAACTCACGTACAAGACCATATATCTTCTTAAGGTAACAGATATATAGTCAAATAAATTACGAGCCAAGTGATTTCATACATGAAATGTAGAAGGAAAATTATTAGCATTCCGTTATCGTATCTTGGTATTCAGGCCTTAAATTCATTTGACGTACAAATTGCATTGTTAGTAAAGGTTTTGTTGTAATCTCTTCTCACTGCGGTCGGTCCAAGATTTAGTAATGATTTTCCTGTTTTCATGATACTGATGAAACTCTATTGTGAAATTGTAAACTTGTGATGGCCCGCAACTTTACTTTTTAAAAATATAACTTCTTCCATTGTTAGAGATAAATTTGTTCTTATTACTATATCCTACTATTTCATGGTTTATGCTTATTATTGTAATGATTCGTGATCACAGTTATATTTACTTAAATACTCATGTTTCTGACTTATTAATATTTCAACCTGGTTACTTATTTATTATCGAGTACTTTCATTTACAACAACAACAACAACAACAACCCATAATGTCCCACTGCTGGGCTCGGGTCTCCTCTCAGGAGAGGGTTAAGGCCATACATACTTTCATTTGATACTTTTAAAATTTCAATTACTACGTAGGCTTCTTGAAAGCTTGTAGGACAGGATAAGTATCTCGATTTTCACTTTATCTTTTCAATGACGAAATTTTCAAGTTTCAAGTATTTGTTTCTATTTTTTTCTATACATGATTTCTGTCTAAAGACAGTGTAACTGAAGAGTCATAAGTGCCTTACTGCTTTTGGCTTCTTTTCGTCCAGAATCAACGGGGTTTGGGCACTGATTATCTTCGGTGACAAGCATCGAATAAATTTGACGGATGGTGTGGTTGATAAGCGATCGCCAACACGTTTTCTTCAGCGCGCGCAGAACACTCGGTTCAAACCGCACCTGGTACAAAACTTAGTGTGATCTACAAATTGTAGTTTTTAGGCTGGGTCTTTTTTGTGTCCGTTTCCTTTATGTTAGTAACTCCCCGTGATGCAGTAAAATTATATGTTACACATGATGTAATATGGTTATGTAGTTAAATGGTTTAGTATAAAAGGTGAATTGAAAACTAAGTACGTACTTAAATGGACTCAAAAAGTGTTCTTATGTACGCCTTTCTTTACTTTATTGCGTGCGGTTTTTCCCACAGTTGTGGCTTTAGGCATTTGTTTGCCAAGATGAATATACTTAAGTTTCAAGTGTTTTTCTGTGCATTTTACTTCGAAGGTAAACCATTAACTTCGCAAAAGTACTACATTTTCATTTGAACAGTATCTAAAGCAATTAATTAAAGTGGTTTTATTGTATTCAGTAATAACTAGAAGGTAATTTATAGTTTAATTCTACTTACTTGTATATGCGTCGTTTTACAAGAATAGTAAAGTATAACAAGATATTTGCCATGCATAATTGGAAATCACTGTTACAATATATTGAAACCATTCATCATCAACATCACTCACTGTCTCGGTGGCATAGTCGAATACATCTGCTGTTTTGATAAACTAGATTCAAATCTTTACATTATCTATAGACGGTTGCAGTCTATAAATCGACTGCACGGCTGGCCCAGGCGTTGGAACAGTCGCCACGCCGCTTTCTACTGCACCAAGTGTTGTGGGTTCAAATCCCACATGGGACAATACTTTGAGATATCTTCAAATTATTGTTCTGGGTCTGGGTGTTCTTTGTGCCCATTTCATGTATATATATTTGATTCAGAGTGTGAGTTTTCTTTTCTATACCTATGTGTATGTATTAACAAAACTTTTTTCTATGTCTTTATATGTAAATAGTGTTATCGTCATAAGCAGTTTGATCTCAAGGTCGCCTCTTCAGACAACCACGGATCAAGTAAGGGTTGTAAAATTCTGTATTTTTTCATGGAAATGTTACTTAATTTAGTTTAAATTTGTCAATGTATTCGAGTATCCCATGAGAACTTCTTAACCATAGGAAAGTACACATAGACAGGTTGGACCGATTAGACACTATGATTTACAGAAAATACCTGTTAAGAAAATATTTCGTTGTATTTTAGTTAGTGGTATTAACAGAATCCTCCTTGATTCTGGCACTTTGAGTTACATTTGTCTATGGACAGCGTAGTCACAATGCGTCTGTTTATATACAAATACAATTAGCTGTCTCGGTGGCGCAGTGGTAACATATGCGACTGCTGTCTTGAGGGCTCAGGTTTGATTCCCGGGTCGGGTTAAATGTTTTTATGATCTGCAATTATTTTTTTCGGCCTTTTGGTGTTTTCTATGTACAATATGCATGTTTTTTACAAAAATGCATATATATATATATATATATATATATATATATATTTATCAGTTGTATAGTACCCATAATACAAAGTCATCTTAGTTTGGGACAAGATGACGTTGTGTGTTTGACGTCCGAAATAAAAAAAAAAAATAGAATATATAGCTGGATGCCTGCAGTCCCGCCTGCGTGTATTTCAAATCGCGGTAAAGAATAGCCTTTGAAGAATCAAGAGCCAAAGTATTTCCTTGTTGAATTTCATTGAAACTGGTGCAGTTTAGCCGTGAAAGCGTAATAGAGAAACAGAAAAGGTTACTGTCGAATTTATAATATGAGCTGAATTTTTTAAATTCCCTTCATTTCTATTTGTTATATTCATGAACAACAGTTCACTTTTGTGTTATTTTAGTGCACTGTAGAGTGCTGTGTGTGTCTAGCCACGTGTGCTAAAATTTTATATTCCTTTGTTTGTGTACCCAATGCAAACCAATGATGTTTGAAACAAGTTAGGGAGTCTGGGGAATATGTGCTTGATATTGATCGCGCAAGAGTTGCTTAACATTGATACCAGATTTTACCAGCGGCTTTGTTCTCGGTTATATTTTTTTATTCATGTTTCTATAATCTAATTTAGTTCTAGAATGTATTGCAACAAGTTTTATCAAGTGCCGACAGTCGAGAGTATAAATTATAACAACAATCATAAAATATAAATTATATAGGTATGTATATATATAAATTATTGCTTCGTTGGCGTAGTGGTAGCGTACATGACCGCTGTGAATAATGTCTCGGGTTGGATACCCGGGTCGGACCAAATTTTTGTATGATCTGCAAATATTTGTTATGGAGTTTGGGTGTTTTCTATGTTTGATATGTAAGTGTTTACAAAAAAAGGATATATGTATTTATATCAGTTGTCTAGTACCTTGGCAGTTAGTAGTAGCTTATGACTAGATGGCGTTGTGTGTTAGGTGCCCGAAATATTTATTATTATTATTTATACTTCTCTGATCCTATTCAAATGGTAATAAAACAACGCAAAGAAATTTACAATAAGACCACAGAAATCCAAGTTGACATAGTCCGATAAGAATAATAAAATAAGTTGCTTGTCTATATTTTCTCAATGCGTTTAACTTGCGCATTTACATCATTTAAAACGACAACCGTCGCAATGAAATATAGCTATACTATGTCGCGTGGATCTTAACCATATGTACATGAAACGGACACAATGAACACCCAGACTCAGAACAACAATTTGCGGATTACACAAAATGATGTCCCCGATGCGAATTGAAACCATCTAACCCTCTAATCGACCCACTACAAAACATATTCACAAAACTGGTATATTCACTTGAAACTTAGTTAGATCTCAATACAAATAAGCTTCTTTCTTTCAGCACATGTACGTATTATGTTGAAGATGTATTTGAAGATAAACAAATAACCAGAACCTCCTACATTCCTTAGTATTTGCATCAGAAATGTCTATTTCTCAATCAGGCTCCTGATGTACTACGCTGGTTAATGAAAGCATTAACGCTAGCTTTTATATAGCAAAATTGTATTAGACTACTGTAATTGTACTAGACTAGATTTTGATCTGTTTTGAAAATGTGTCCAGAATTCTTTTCGAAAAATGGTTTTTGAAAAGGTGGTATGTCGTTGTAAAAGTTATTCAAAATTAAACCTTATTGTTATGTTAAAAAGGATAAAATATAAAACGCTTTTATATGTCACCGTAATATTCTAAATACCGTTAAATTATACTCTACTTCGCGAGTTTGTAAACTGTCGAAACAACTGTCAACTGTGATATACTGCTTACTATTTAATGTACTATTTTTCGTTAGATTATAATGTTTCGAAGTGAAACCATTAAATCACAATCATAAATTGTCAATTATCCTAGTTGGTCAGCCTTGCAGTAGGCCGTTCCATGGCCTTAGAGTTCGGTGAGGTTAGAACTTCTGTGATTAATCACAAATTTATTTTACTGCTACAACAATTTTATGTTAAATTCTAAAGCTAAAGGTATTTTCAACATGAAATCAATTTACAATCTCAAAAATACTTTATATTCGGCAACAAATTAATTAACAAACAAGTGTACGGCGCGAGACATATGCTGTTCAATCAATTAGTGCGTGAGATGCGATCCGTCGCATACCAAATCACAAGTAGATTTATCAGGTTTCACATCGATTGCTTTTCTTAAACAAATGATCGTGCTCACAATGCAATTTTTGTTTTGCGTGAGAATCAAACCCACGATCTCTGGTTTAGCATTCAAGCCGTTAGATTTTATCATGACATCTTAATTTCAATTCAATTCGATTCGGAAATGCTCGTCGAAGAGCCACCTGCCGTTAAGGATCAGACCCTGGAAGGAGACGACATCGAAGGACCCAGTCGTTTCCCATGTTCCACAGGAGTGAACAGACCCCTGCGGAACACCGCACGTCATAGGTAGCCATCTCAAGAGGCCCTCTCGGTTCTCGTACATGACGATACGCTCTTCTAAATAGTCTGCAACTAGCCGCCTCAGGTACTCTGGCACGCCGTAATAGTGTAGTGCCTCCCTGATACGGCCTATATATGCGTTGGCGATGTCCAATGACACCGCCGAAACCACGCCGCCACAGCTTACTGCCGCCTCTTCGGTTACGGCCCTCGGGTACAACATGGCATTGATCTTCGAACGCCACTCTCGGAAATCGCATTAGGCGTCCAAAGATCGGGTCCACCTCGCAGAGGTGCCAGACGATGCGGGAAGAGAGTATCCTCTCAAATAGTTTGCCCGACATACAAAGTTTCCTATCTCAACGGGTAGCGGTAGTCGTTAATAAAAAAAATGTAAATGTAATTGTGAAACTTTGCTTTGTGCTGTACAGACTATGTATTAAAATAAAATAAAGCAAAAATTTCTTGCATTATAAGTTCGGAAAAAATCGTGTTGTTCGTCTTATTTGATATCCGCTCAACCCCGTGATGTCACCCGCGGTATAACAACCGACTGCAATGCCGCGAGGCGATGCTAGTCTAAAAAAAGATACTTTAAGAAAACTGTAGATGAATTTTTTACCCAAAACAAATATGTGAAAATATCTCCTATCATCGGTACGTCGGAATTGTTTCAAATTACACACGTAAATAAATAAAGTAAAGTGATTTCTGCATAAACCACACCAGGACACTAATTCAAATTTATATTCATGGCTTTTAAAATATTAAGCGTAACGGACTTAAATTTTAAGTTACAACATTAAATTTTTACCTTATACAGGTATAACAGGTTTAGGCATGTCAAACGGGATCAAGGGAAAACCAAACTGTACTGAGTGTTTTCCCGTGACTTACTCCCATTACGTGTTCAAGCGGAACCGAAGCTTGAAGATAAAGTTAACGAACACTTTTTTTACAGAAGTAAAAACAATTTCAATTTATAGCCCGTGTGTATAACGGTTGTCGCAAAGAGTAGCCTTAGCCTCAAGATTTAAAGTATCTACAATCCCAATTCCATTGATATTGGTGCAGTGGTTTGGTCGTGAAATCGTAAGAGACAGACAGAATTACAAATATGGATTAACTACGTTTATCCTCTAGGTCTTATACAGCTATATGTGTATGTATATATTATATATAATTAAATTCTAAAGATAACTTCAATAATTACATACAAATCATAAACGTTTACAAAACTTTTAAATTAACTTGACATTTAATTTTTTTTTCAATTATATTTTATTGGCCAATAACATATGACGAAAGTCTACGATATAAAGGCTTATGATATTTTATGCTTTGGTGTCCGCCTGTGTCCGTAAGTAACTATTATGCAGCTAAAGTGAAATCTTATAACTACCATTTCTCATCTCGCACAAAAGATCAACGTAAAATGGCAGTGTTTGTACAGTGGTCTTCAGGACCGGAGGCCCAATGAAGCAGAAGCATCACTAGGCCGCCATGGTGTGGGTCACCTGCCTTCTGCATTGTCTACATTCAATGAGTATGGTGACTACCACTCTTGGATTCTTCATCATCATCATCATCATCATCATCAGCCTATCGCAGTCCACTGCTGGACATAGGCCTCTCCAATTTCACGCCACTTAGTTCGATCTATGGCTTCTCGCATCCAGCTCCTGCCAGCCGTCTTGCGCAAATCATCGCTCCACCTGGCTTGTGGACGTCCTAAACTACGTTTGCCGAGACGCGGTCTCCACTCAAGAGCTCGTTTACCCCAACGGTTATCGGTTCTTCGGCAAATGTGGTCAGCCCACTGCCACTTCAGCTTGCTAATCCTGTGGGCTACATCGATGACCCTGGTTCTTTGTCGGATCNGCACTGCGTGCAGGTGAGGTTGGCTGGGGGCGAAAGATTGTGGTTCGCCCCCACACACCCCTTGGATTTGGATTCTGCTTATGCTTTTTATCAGGCAGAATAGAGTCATTTTGGCAGGGACAAGCATAAATAAGCTTAGAAAAAGAAAAAGGCTTGAAAGTTTGTTTTTATAATGTTCGAGTAGATCCAAACAACTTCTTCTGCGCCTTTTTCAATCATGTTCGGCGACTATTGGTTAAAGAGCGATGTTAACTATCCTATCTAAGACACGTCAGCAAAACATACATTAAAAGACGTGAACGGAGAGATAGTTCCAAGGTTTATCGTGAGCAACAACATGACACGAGAATTATATAACAATTTAGTGCAAATGAGGTTTTTGAAAAAGATCTGAAGGAAGAAACAGATAGTATACCCCAAAATTTAGTTACCGTAACAGTGGCAACATGGAGGAGGAAGGGAATAGGGGGAGGGGTTGGAGAATGGGCTTCCAGTATCCTTACTCACTCGGTGAAATACAGCACAAGCGCTGTTTCATACCGGTTTTCTGTGAGGCCGTGGTATCACACCGGTTGAGCCGGCCCAATCATGCCGAAGCATGGCTTTCCTACGATAATGGTTTTGCCCTACTGTACCACGCTGGCCAGAGAGGTAGGTAAGGGTTTGTATCAAGCTTTTCTTTTCTTTGCGGTACTGTTGCCTCACAGTATTTGCTTCCTTAGTTGACTTACTATCCTCACAGGATGAATGGAGTTGGTGACACTGCGTATTATTAATAAATCGTCACACGTCCATCCATGAGTCAGTCAGTCAAATTTAGAAGGCACATGCATTAAGGCGTATAACATTCACGCTTAGCCGGTTTTTATTGTTTGTGGTATATTATTTGTGTTGAACTCACAACATTTTAATTACAATGATTACATAACTTGATGACGATGTTCTCCCAGCCAATTACGGCCACGGCAGCAAGTCTCAACAATGACCGGCCAACTACAAGAGACATTGAAGTGCCAAGTGTATGCGCATACGCAGGTGCACTGTCTATTCCCTCAGTATAATAATCCGATGGGACGATTTTCCGACAAGATCGGACGATCAGATAGAGATCAGGGGCACAGGCACGGGGGTTCAAACTACGAGCTGTTGTAAAGCATTTCTATAATCAGAAAAAAAAACACTTTTGGCCCGACCTGGGATTCGAACCCAGTACCTATTGATCATCAATGACATACGTCATCTTTGCGTCGAAAATCAGACTTTAGTAATGAATTAATTAAATTACGTACATAATTTATGTGAATATATTAGATAATTAATTCACTTCGGAAGTATACTAAATTAATGTTTCTTAATAGATTTTAAAATACTAGGAACTGAATGTTGTAAATTTATTAATTGACATTTGATTGATGTTATTTTGTTTTAGTGATTTGACCTTCACGACAGACTGCTCTAGCTGTTTGTAGTATTTTTGCTTTTATTTCTTTTTTTTAAATAAAGTGATCATTCTAAATTTAAATACGATAGACAAGGCTATCTTGCAAATAAATCCTTTTTTCTTAATTGGGACATGAACTACGTTTGCAAATAGTATAATCGCCATGCGTCTCTTTGGTGTGTAGTGATGGCTGTTGTTTCAACTAAAGGATAATAATGATAGAAAGAGACAGAGAATTTTCGAACCTAAACTTTAAGAATAGAGCTGTTTATACGCTAGTGAAAAGGGTGCTATTATCGGAACAAAAAGGGAAGGTCAAAATTTCCACGTGAAATTTATTCAGTACAAAAGAAATATATTTACACTTACGGCCTGCGGTTGTTTAGGGTACATTTCTATTCCAATTTATTTTTATCAGTGTTCGAAGTTTATATGTTTACCCAAAACCATATTGCTTAGAATTAAATGCTTCCGTGTTTTATATTCTGAAATAATAATTTACCACATCCTTCATTCTTACCGAATATCTGATACATAATAATCTTGTTGAACCTCAGAATTTATTCAACAACCCATTCGTTAATGCAATGTATATGCTGTTTAGTGGCAAACTATGAAAATCTTTGTAAATAAAATCAATCACTAAAATGTATGTGTGTACGCGCATAACTTCTGATCGACTGCACCATATTGGATATTAATTTGTTTTAGTTTTTTCTATTGTCAAGACATAGATAATTTTTATACATACCTTCTGTATAGAATAAAATTAAAGGAAAAGCAAATAAAAATATAGTGGTACAAAGTTCGCCGTGTCAGCTAGTTACTTATAATTTACTACATTTGTATGTTGTAATTCTTTTTTTTCTGTCTGTTAAGTGTGTACAATAAAGTTAAATAAATAAAAAAAATACATGAAGTTTTGGCTTGCAATATTTCTCCTCCTATAATAATATCATACCTTTATTTCGGCAATATATCAATAATATGTTAGTATACAACAGACCTTAAAAACTATGTTAGTTAGGCAACCATTTCTGTCTGCAATGACATTGAGGAGACGGTAAGGACTACTACGTATTTTCTGCAGTAGTGAAGTCGTTCGCTTACGCCTGATAGCTACAAAATTAACTGTATGTGCATCGGCAAACATGCTAGAGGCACGGGGCTGCTTCCTAACTGCATTGTTCTATTGAACCCGAAAATCACTAATGGTCTTCTGCGTACAATTTGTCCAAAGGTGTAGAAAGTCTGTCAGTATGCATTAAAAACCGTCAATTTTATTTCACACGAGCACCAGCATGTTACTTCTGACTGCAAATGCTCTTGGTTCCCGTCCGACATCTGACTCGTCCTACATGTTTGTCGTCACTGTGTGTCCTAGATATTTAAACTGATGATCACGATTCAGGACTCCACCAGCTAATGTAAACGAAGGCTTGTTAATTTTTCAACGAAAATAAGAACTTCGCTTTTCCTGGCGTTGTATCTTAAGCCATGCCCAATGGCATACCTCTCGCACATCTGTATAGCCTCCACAAGCCATTGACTGAGGGGCTCAGTAAAGCCATATCATCAGAGCAGCTAATGTTATTTAATGCTACGCCATCTATGTAACAAGATAGATTTATACAATATTAGAGGTAAAACTCCCTCTGTCTGACCCCACATTTCAATCTATATTTATCTGACATTTGATCTTACCATCTTACAAGATTTACTTGGTGTTGATGCCGATATTTAAAGATATTAATTAGCCCTACTGGAATATTAGACTTTAATGTTTTACACAATAACAGATGAAATATTTTTTTCACTTTTCCAACTACTTATGTAACATTTCCCATTGTTGAATCTGTGATGACTGTTGTTGAATTAATTCTTATCAAGCTAACCACTTTAAGGATATATTTTTATTCATCATTTATATTTTATTTTTATTGCAGTCTATTGCTGCACATAGACCTATCTCATTGTACGCCACTCTTATCAATTTTGGGATTCTTTCATCCATGTTTTCTCGTATTTTGCCGAAAGATTGTGAACTTAACTAAAAAAGTTCACAATTAGACAACCGGACACAATAATTCATCCTATTAAAAATATAGAAACAATGTACTCCATATACGTATACATTAAAATTTGCCATAAAGCCATTCAAATCAATCCATTGTAGTACCTGTTGTGCACGGTTTGATGACCGGATGAACCGAATTGCGTGGAGCCTTCATGTGACGTATTCGGTCAAGGTCGTGCGTTGGTCTTTCACTAAATGTACGGCATAAAGTCTAATAGCAACTACATCGTTTTGTCTGCAGTTACTTTAAGAATGTTATACTGTTTTCTTTCCTTTTATTCCGTGCAATAAAGGTCACAAGTAAAATAACATAGCTCTGCGTTCGCCTACCCGCCTGTAAAGATTTTGAATTGAGCAATAAAACTCTCATCGTTTCTTTTTATGAGACAATTCCCGCATTAGGAATACACATCCTTTGTAACGGAGGACTTAACAAACATACATAAAACGAACATAAAGAATACCCTGACTTAGCACCACAATTATTGGATCACATAAAGTGTTTTCCCACGTGGGATTTGAATCAAAAACACTTGACAGTAGAAAGCAGCGTGGGACTGTTTTAACCACTAGGCCAACCGAGCAGTCAATTAACCAATTTTGTTTAGTGTAAAAGTGAATGACACGGCAGGCTGAAAGTAACTGATTACCGCTGCCCATGAACACCTGCAAACCCAGTGAATTGCCAAGTAACAAACAAAGAAAGAAAGAAGGAATACATCTATTAGTCACACACATAATGATCTAAGATTAAGCGACAAACAACATATGAAACAAACAAAATAAAAACAGTGAAATGTCTGGCTGTGTGACTAAAAGGACAAAGCAATAGCTTAATCGATTTTCGTGGTATTCCTTCGATCGATCCAGTCCGAATGGTTGATTTTCTCATCGCATGATTACCGAAAGTAAAACTTCTTTAGTACCGAAAGTGATTAGTGTCACAAGCCCATGAGTGTCTAAAGAAGGGCGCAAACGTGGAAATTTTCCAACAATTGTACTGAGCTGCGCAGACGGAAAGTTGGATTCGTTGTCCGTCTCCGGTGTGCGCATAGGTCATTCACGACGTAAACTGTGAGACTGACAGAAAATAAGCATCGAATTGTGGCCAGAAGTAGCAACCGGTGACTATAACCGATTGCCGCCACTGGACACAGCAACTACGCTTACCAGTGACTAGTTGTAGCAACGGGCGACTCGGACGATACGTTTGCGCAGCGCCGTAAGAGGCTACCAAGCGAGCAAGCTATCCCGAAGAACATTACTACAAAGAGAACATAAGCTCTATACAAGCCTATCTATCTGGTCATCGTTGCTTAGTAGGGTAATACTTTCTCTGTGAATTATAAATAAAGACTTGTTCACCGAAAGTAGATTCTTATTCTACTAGTTAGCCTTAGTAATATTTTAGTACGAATAAACATTTTATGACAGCTTTGAGATCGACAGTAGATGGTAACTTGAACTATATTTGTTATGATTGACCTCCAAATGAGTTCTCCAAATGTGTTCTCCCATAGTTGTTGTACATTTAGTAGGAGCGATTGTATTAAGTCCTTATCTATCTATCTCTTTTGATTTCGGAATTTCATATGGCTTTTAGAGACAAGTAAATCTCACACG
The DNA here is from genome assembly GCA_003709505.1 of Hyphantria cunea. Classification (NCBI taxonomy): domain Eukaryota; kingdom Metazoa; phylum Arthropoda; class Insecta; order Lepidoptera; family Erebidae; genus Hyphantria; species Hyphantria cunea. The sequence continues at coordinate 1,011,393 of PKRV01001490.1, forward strand.
CCTTTAACATAGCGTCATGTATACACAAGTGTTTGTTGTAACTGTTATTTTAAACAGTATTTTCACGGCTAATTATATGAATATTAATTTGTGGAGGAACGGATATCATGTCCCTCCAACACAAAGGGAGGATCCTCCGACCAGGCGAGGTGATCATGCCTGGCGGGCCACTGCCCAACGGTTGATGTTGGGAAGTTGTATATATGTTAATCGGCGCGAGAACTTCTATTGCGCGATTTAGGATTGGTGGTTTCTTAGTTTTCTTCGTTGCTCCGTAGTTCGATGTTTCTTCGGTAGATGGCGCTGTCATATATTTTATGTTGTTGCGCTGTATGTGGAAGTCGCCACAAATTATTTATTTACTTGAGGCTTCATTTTTAAGTTATATTTAGTTAATCTTCTTCTGAACATCATTATAAGCTTATATTATAATTATTTCGTATGTTGATGGATAAAAATACGGCCTGTAATCTGACTGTCTATTTCTTATCTGGACTATTGTCTGTTATAGTTTGTGCCCTCAGTGGCTTTTTTATCTCTGCAGTACTTTTGAAATCTTTGGCAAATTTTATCATAAGCTCTATACTAACCCATCTGGAAAGCGTCATATAGTAGACCAAATTCTCCTTCTTCGAAGAGTCCTATGATCAGGCCAATAATGATGTATATATGATAATGGTGTACCTTTACAACAACAACCGCAGGTAAAAGCATGGCACTCCTACAGCCCTTTTGTTACACATTGTACATAAATTAATTCAACTATCTTAGAAAAACATTCAAAAAAGGCAACAGGAAGTAAATCATCACAGCTGTTGAGCCAAAAAATAATTGATACACTTTAGAGGTCAAATTATTTGCTAAATTACAGCAGCAAGGTTAATAAATCATTGAGTATTTATTGCCAATCAACAAGAAGTTACTTTGTAGATGCACAAATCTGTTAGCGAGGTCTAACCTAGTTGACAGTTTTATCACTTTTTGTATTTGACTTCCTCGGTAGCGCAGTGGTAGTGTTCGCGACTACCGTACTTGAGCACGTACCTACGTACGTAACCAACGTGTAGTTGTAGTCGTTAATAAAAAAAATAACGAATGTAGTTGTGAGTCTTTGCAGTGTGCAGTACAGACTATGCTAATTATATAATAAATACGAAAAAATTCTTACATTATAAGTTCGGAGAAAATCGAGTAGTTCGTCTTATTTGATATCAGCTCAACCCCATGATGTCAACCGCGGTACGATGACCGAGTGTATCGCTGCGAGACGAAGATAATCGAAAATAGTAAACATCAAGGAGACTGTAGATGAATTTTTATCTAAAAAAATATATAATAAAATATCTTTTATAATCAGTAGGTCGGTATTGTTTCAAATTACACACGTAAATAAATAGAGTGATTTCTGCATAAACCACACCAGGAAACTAATCCGAATTTATATTTATAGCTTTAAAGGATTAAGTGTAACGGATTTAAATGTTAAGTTACAACATTCAATTTTTACCTTATTAACAGGTTTGGGCATTCAAACGGGATCAAGGGAAAACCAAACTGAACTGAGTGTTTTCCCGTGACTTACTCCCATTACGTGTTCAAGCGAAACCGAACCTTGAAGATTGTCTTAACTAACACTGTTTATACAGAAGTAAAAACAACTTCAACTTATAGCCTGTGCATATACCAGTTGTCGCGGTAAAGGGTAGCCTTTATACTTCCTCAAGACTTAAAGTATCTCCAATCCAAATTTCATTGAAATCGATGCAGTAGTTTGGCCGTGAAAGCGTAAGGGACAGACAGAATTACTAGTATGGATTAATTACGTTTATCTTCTAGGTCTTATACAGCTTTATGTATATATTATATATAATTAAATTCGAAAGATTACATCAATAATTACATACAAATCATAAAACTTTTATATTAACTTGACATTAAATTTCTATTAATTAAAATTTATTAGTCAATAGCATGTGATTAAAGTCTACGACATGGAGGTTTGTAATATTTAATGCTATGGTATCCTATCCTGCCTATGACTATAAGAAATTTTACTACTACCATCCCTCATCTCGCACAGATGATCAACGTAAAATGACAGCATTTGTACTGTCGTGTTTTGTTGGTGAGTACGAGACCGGAGGCTCAATGAAGCAGAAGCATTACTAGGCTGCCACCATTTTTCATTGTCTGCATTCGCAATGAGTATGGTGACCACCACTCTTGGACTCTGCCTATGCTTTCCATCACGCAGACTATAGTCATTTAGGCAGGGACAAACATAAAAAGACAAAGGTTTGTTGGTTGGTTGATTGGCAGGCAGAGTAGTTTGTCTTTATAATCTTCGAGCAGATCCATGCAACTTCTTCTACACCTTTTTTCAATCATGCTCGGCGCCTATTGGTTTAAGCGTGATGTTAACTATCTTATCTAAGACACGTCAGCAAAACACAAATAAAAAAACTTGAATGGTTGGATAGTTTCGAAGTTTATCGTGAGCAACAACCTGACACGAGAATTGTATTTAACAATTTAGTGGAAATGAGGTTTTTGAAAAAGATCTGAAGGAAGATACAGACAGTATAGCATAAAATGTGGTAACAGTAACAGTGGAAATACACTGATCATTATGTTTGTTTGTTTTTGTATGTATTGTTACACTTACTGTCTCGTGGTCACAGTGGTAGCAACTGCTGTGCATGAGGTCTTGGGTCCGATTCCAGTGTCTGAGCAAATGTTTGAGTGATCTGCAAATATTTGTTTCGGAGTGCTGTGTATATAATAAGTAAGCACATATTTACAAGAAAAGTATATATGTAGATATTTATACACATGAATATATCAGTTGTCTAGTACCCACAATACAAGCTCTGCTTAGTTTGGAACTAGAAGATGGCGTTTTGTGTCAGATATCCAAAAATATTTAAAAAAAAACACTACTGACTTTTGAGTAGCTGGTGTTTAGTGTTATCAGACGAGAAGCGGTCATTTGCCATCAGGTGACCCGTCCACCACGTCCGTGATTCGGAGGTCACGTTAAGCAGTTGGTTCCGGTTGTTATCACACGATTACAGTCGTGCAGCCTAGTTGGAGGCCTTCGGACAGCTTAAAAACATCCAACGGCCAAATTACGTAGCCACAACGTTGTCTTGTCAGTCCCCAACCTGCACTTGACCAGCGTGGGGTCGTATGGCCTTAACCCTCACCTGAGAGGAGACCCGAGCCCAGCAGTGGGCCATTATACGTTGTTGTTGTTGTTGACCCGTCCACTCGTGTCATGACCATCATCTTCATCAGCCTTTGACAGTCCATTATTGGACGTAAACTTAATTTAAAAAAACGGTCTTTCTATGGAACAGGGGGCAAACGAAGTACGAGGACCGCGAAGTATGAGGACTGCGAAGTACGAGGACCGCGAAGTACGAGGACCGAGAGGGCGCCTTGAGATGGCGACCAATGTCGTGCGGCGTTCCACTGGGGTCTGTTCGCAAGCGTCTCCTCCCCGGGCTGGGCGTAATCTGTTACGCCGACGACACGTGGGTCACTGCCCGGGGGGCGAACTTCTAGGACGCGGCTTGCCTGGCCACCAGGGGTGTCTCTCTGGTGGACGGGAGCATCGAGGCGCTGGGCTTGCGGGTGGCCCTGGACAAGAAGGAGACCTTATTGTTCCATGGGCCCCGTCGTGGCCCGCCCCCTTCGCCTCCATAGTGGTCAACTCGGTCCTCGTACCGGTTCGGGCCCAGATGAGGTATCTGGTCCTGATCTTCGACGGTAGGTGGCTTTTCGACGAGCACTTCCGACAGCTAGCTCCCAAGCTGGTCGACACTGCCTCCACCCTAGGGTGACTTTTGCCTAATCTGGGTGGAGTCAGTGTCGCAACGAGAAGCCTCTTCACGGGGGTTGTCCGGTCGATGGCGCTGTACGGCGCACCGGTGTGGGTGTCGGCTCTGACCGCCCAGAATAAGGCGCACCCCAGAGGGTATTGGCGGTCAAAGTCATACGCGGATACCATACGGTGTTGACCGAGGCGGCGTGTGCCTTGGCCGGAACACCCTCGTGGGGCTTGGAGGCGGAAGTGCTCGCCGAAGTTTATCGAGGGGTGGCTGAATTCTGGGCGGAGAGTGGCATTCGCCCTCCGCCCGAAGAGGTACGCGAGTCGCGTGAAGCCACCCGTCGAGCCACGATGGCTCGTTAGTCTTCGCGGCTGGAGACCCCCTGTGCTGGTTTGGCCACCGTAGAGGCCCTCCAACCGGTTATCCTCGAGTGGGCAGGGCGGCAGCACGGGACCCTTTCCTTCCGACTGACGCAGGTGCTTTCCGGGCACGGTTGCTTCGGGAAGTACCTGCACTCGGTCGCGCGGAGGAAATTGAGTCCCACCTGCCACCACTGCGACTGCAGTGAGGACTCGGCCCAGCACACGCTGGCGGTGTGCCCCGCTTGGGCGCCGCAGTGTCAGGCTCTCACTGCAGTCATCGGAGGAGATCTCTCGCTGCCGGCCGCCGTACGTTTCATGGCCGGCGGCGAGAGCAGTTTTACCGCGGTCGCGACCTTCTGCGAGGAAGTCATCTCGCAGAAGGAGGCGGCGGAGAAGCCCCGGGAGGATGATCTCCGCTCGGACCCGATCCGCCGCTGGCGAACCGGGCGGCGGAGGCGCGCCTACCAACGCCTCATACCGCCCTGAGTGTGGCCGCGGATGGGTGGGACGGGTTTTCCCCCCATCCGCTTCACAGGCCAGCCGCGAGAGGGTGACGTTACGCGTGTGCCGTACGTTGCCTAAATTGAGAGTTTACCATCAGACGACGGAGCCCGCTTCAGTGCGGGCAGGGGCGGGGAAGGGTCCGGATGGCGTAAGAGAGCAGTTCCCGGATGTCTCCCGTCTCAGGCGCAGAGTGGCACACCGTGTAGTTTTAGTCGGTTCGATTCTGACACACTGCCCCGCCGAAAACCCCGGTGGGGCGAAGACCCGAAGGGGTTTACAGACGTAAAAAAAAAAAGGTGGCAAACGAGACGTCTGATACGCATCGCCTGATGGTAAGCGATTTCACCACCCATGGATACCCGCAAGACCAAAGGCATCACAAGTGCGTTGCCGGCTTTTAGGGGATGGGGAGGGGGATAGAGTGAGGGGTTTAGAAGGAAGAGAATAGGGTGAAGGGTTGCAGTATAGGTCTCCGGTATCCTCACTCACACGTGGAAACACGGCGTAAACGCGTTTCACGCCGATTTTCTGTTAGGCCGTGGTATCACTCCAGTTGAGCCGGCTCAATCATGCCGAAGCGTGGGTCTCCTACGATAATGGTTTTGCCTTACTGTACCACGCAGGCTTTTCTTCCTTAGTTGGCTGTTACTATGCTCACGGGATGAATAGGGCTGGCGCCACTCCGTGTTATTAATCTTTCGTCACATTACCATCCACGAGTCATTTATAATTTTCGTCATAAATTTAGAAGGCTCGTGTATTAAGGCGTATTAGGTCAACACTTAGCTGGTTTTTATTGTTTGTGGTATATTGTTTATGTTGCACTTACAAAATTTTAATTACAATAATTAAATAACTTGATGATGGTGTACTCCCAGCCAATTATGTCCACGGCAGCAAATCTCAAAAATGACCGGCCAATTAAAGGAAATATTGCAGTGACAAGTGTGTGCGCTACCGCAGGTGCACTATCTATTCCCTCAGTCTCATAATCCGATGGGCCGGTTTACCGACACGACCGGATAAAGATCAGGGGCACAGCATTTCTATAATCAGAAAAAATCACTTTTGGCCCGACCTGGGTTTCAAACCCGGTACCTCTCGATCAGTAATCGCATACGTGATCTTTGTGTATAAAATCAGATTTTGGTAATGAATAAATTAAATTACGTACATTATGTATGCAAATATATTAGAAAATTAATTCATTTCGGAAGTTGACTAAATTATTGTTTATTAATAGACTTTAAAATACGCGGAACTGAATATTGTAGATTTATTAATTGACATTTGATTGATATTATTTTGTTTTAATGATTTGACCTTGAGGACAGACCGCTCTAGTTGTATGTTAATTCTTTGCTTTTGTTTCTTTTTTTTAAATAAAGTGATCATTCTAAATTTAAATACGATAGACAAGGCTATCTTGCAAATAATAAAATTTTTTCATAATTGGGACATGAACTACGTTTGCAAATAGTATAATCGCCATGCGCCTCTTTGGTGTGAAGTGATGGCTATAGTGTCAACTAAAGGATAATGATACAAAAAAACAAAGAATTTGCGAACTTAAACTTTAAGAATAGAGCTGTTTATACGCTAGCAAAAAGGGTGCTATTATCGGAACAAAAAGGGAAGGTCAAAATTTCCACGTGAAATTTATTCAAGACAAAAGAAATATATTCACACTTACGGCCTGCGGTTGCTTAGGGTACATTTCTATTCCAATTTATTTTTATGAATGTTTGAAGTTTGTATGTTGACTCAAAACCACATTATATAGAACTAAATTGTTCCGTATTTTGTATTCTGAAATAATAATTTACCACATCCTTTATTCTTACCGAATAACTGATGCATATTAATCTTGTTTAAGCTCAGAATTTAGTCAACCACCTAATCGTTAATGTAAAATATTTGGTAATGTTTATCGTTTTTTATAGTCAAGAGAAGGTCTGTGTAGAAGAAAATTAAAGAAAAAGCGAATAAATATGGTGTACAAAGTTCGCCGGTTTAGCTAGTCATAGGTTACCACATGAAGTTTTGACTTGCAGTATTTATCCCCCCTATTGGGATAATAGATAATATATTTTTTCACTTTTCTAACTGCTCATGTAACATTTCCCTTTATCGAATCTGTGATGACGGTTGTTGAATTTATTATTATCGAGGTAACCACTTTTATTCATCATGTATATTTTAATTTTATTTCACCATTCGAATAAAATTCATAATCATCAGCCTATTGCAGTCTATTGCTGGACATAGGCCTATCTCATTGCACGCCACTCTAATCGATCTTATCGATTTTGGGATTCTCTCATCCATGTTTTATCGTATTTTGCCGTAAGATTGTGAACTTAACTAAAAAAAGGTCACAATTAGACAACCGGACACAATAATACATTCTATATAAAATATAGAAACAATCTACTCCATAGACATATACATTAAAATATGCCATAAAGCCATTCAAATCAACCCATTGTAGTACCTGTTTTGCACGGTTTAATGACCGGATGAACCGAATTGCGTGGAGCCTTCATGTGACGTATTCGGTCAAGGTCGTGCGTTGGTCTTTCACTAAATGTACGGCATAAAGTCTAATAGCAACTACATCGTTTTGTCTGCAGTTACTTTAAGAATGTTATACTGTCTTCTTTCCTTTTATTCCGTGCAATAAAGGTCACAAATAAAATAACATAGCTCTGCGTTCGCCTACCCGCCTGTAAAGATTTTGAATTGAGCAATATACTCTCATCGTTTCTTTTTATGAGACAATTCCCGCATTAGGAATACACATTCTTTGTAACGGAGGACTTCACAAACATACATGACACAGACATAAAAATCCACCCAGACTTAGCACTACAATTATTGGATCACATAAAGTGTTTTCCCACGTGGGATTTGAATCAACAACACTTGACAGTAGAAAGCAGCGTGGGACCGCTTAAACCACTAGGCCAACCGAGCAGTCAATTAACCAATTTTGTTTAGTGTAAAAGTGAATGACACGGTAGGCTGAAAGTAACTGATTAAGCTGCCTATGAACACCTGCAAACCCAGTGAGTTGCCAAGTAACAAAGAAAGAAAGAAGGAATACATTTATTAGTTACACACATAATAATCTAAAATTAAGCGACAAACAATATACGAAACAAACAAAATAAAAACAGTGAAATGACTGGCTGTGTGACTAAAAGGACAAATAAATAATAAAATAAAAAATAAAATATAGTTTATTGACCAATATAAAATGTTAACAAACTGATAAATTTTAAGAGACCAGTCTAAGCGTGTTCACAATGTATACCTACACCGTTCTACACTTCTAATACACCTAATGATGTAACCGTTTACATATGAAAGATTGAAAAAATTTACTTACCAAACACAAATATTAAAATACATGGTTTATCCAGTCTCTCAATTTGTTGGTGCTGAATATTTACAGCGAACACTGTAACCACTATGCTAGCATACACCATCAACATAGATACAAATCGATATTTAAAGAAATGTACGTTTATGGTAAAAGGTTACATTAATTAGCGAAATCTACCCTCCGCACTAGTTTAAAACTGTGTTGCGGCAGAGTAGTCCTCATCGATTACACGACCAATTCGAAACGTTACATCTTGTTAAGCGAGTGCCAGCTATGCAGTACTTTATCAATATTTCGCACATTACAGCAAACATAGTACACACAAAATAAATACATGCAATTTTGTACAAGTTTAAAACTAATTATAAATAGAACAATTTTATGCAAACAATAAGATACTGTGCCAACCCACATTAGTTACCTTAACATAAATTCATATCTTTCTCCTTCATTGAAAACAGTATGGATATGAGTACACAATTTAAACATTATATATAACAAAGCAATACCTTAATCGATTTTCGTGGTATTCCTTCGATCGATCCAGTCCGAATGGTTGATTTTCTCATCGCATAATTACCGAAAGTAAAATTTCGTTAGTACCGAAAGTAATTAGTGTCACTAGCCCATGAGTGTCAAAAGAAGGACGCAAACGTGGAAATTTTCTAACAATTGTACTGAGCTGCGCAAACGTAAAGTTGGATTCGGTATCCGTCTCCGGTGTGCGCATAGGTCATTCACGACGTAAACGGTGAGACTGACATAAAATAAGCAACGAATTGTGGCCAGAAGTAGCACCCGGTGACTATATCCGATTGCCGTCACTGGACACAGCAACTACGCTTACCAGTGACTAGTTGTAGCAACGGGCGACTCGGACGATACGTTTGCGCAGCGCCGTAAGAGGCGACCAAGCGAGCAAGCTATCCCGAAGAACATTACTACAAAGAGAACATAAACTTGATACAAGCCTATCTATCTGGTCATCGTTGTTTAATAGGGCAATACTTATCAGTGAATTATAAATGAAGAGTATTGTTCACCGAAAGCAGAATTCTTATTCTACCAGTTAGCCTTAGTAATATTTTAGTACGAATAAACATTTTATGACAGCTTTGAGATCGACAGTAGATGGTAACTTGAACGATATTTGTTATGATTGACCTCCAAATGGGTTCTCCCATAGTTGTTGTACATTTTGTAGGAGCGATCGTATTAAGCCCTTATCTATCTATCTCTTTTGATTTCGGAATTTCATATGGCTTTTAGAGACAAGTAAATCACACACGCCTTTAACATAACGTCATGTATACACAAGTGTTTGTTGTAACTATTATTTTAAACAGTATTTTCACGGCTAATTATATGAATATTAATTATTTATTTACTTGAGGCTTCATTTTTAAGTTATATTTAGTTAATCTTCTTTTGAACATCATTATACTTATTTCGTATGTTGATGGTTAAAAATACGGCCTGTCTTCTGACTGTCTATTTCTTATCTGGACTGTTATCCTTTATAGTTTATGCCCTCAGTCGCTTTTTTATCGCTGCAGTAATTTTGAAATCTTTGATAAAGCTCTATACTGACCCATCTGGAAAGCGTCATATAGTAGACCAAAGTCTCCTTCCTACGAAGAGACCCATGATCAGGCCAATAATGATATGATGTATATATGATAATGGTGTACCTTTACAACAATAAGCGCAGATAACGTCATGCATCTAAGAAAGGTAGCCTTAGTTACTTCTTATATTATTAGCTATCTACAAGTGAAAGTTCTGTACAAATCGGTACAGAGATTAGTCTGAATTTGATTCAATTTCTGTCTGTTTGTTCAAAATAGACCCACAGAAATTCAGCCAGACGAAAATTGTAAATTGTGTATATCGTATATACTTGAAGGATTGAATGAAATTAGTGAAAAACTGTTAATTTGACATTACAAACAGACACTTTTATTTATTTATTTGTATGTACATAGATAATACATACTCGTACATATAAGTAGAAACAGGGCACTCCTGCAGCCCTTTTGTTAAATATTATACATAAATTAATTCAATTATCTTAGAAAACATTCAATAATGGCAACAGGAAGTAAATCATCACAGCTGTTGAGCCAATAAGCATTTATACACTTTAGAGGTCATATTATTTGCAAAATTACAGCAGCAAGGTTAATAAATCATTGAGTATTTATTGCCAATCAACAAGAAGTTACTTTATAGATGCACAATCCTGTTAGCAAGGTCTAACCTAGTTGACAGTTTTATTACTTTTAGTTTTTTTATTTCACTTCCTTGGTAGCGCTGTGGTAGTTTATGCGACTATCTTACTCGAGTGCGTACGTACGTGATTCTCGGGCTGGATCAAATGTTTGTATCATCTATAAAATTTGGTTCTTAGTTTAGGTGTTTCCTATGCATAATAACAAAAAAAAGTATATAAGTATTTTATCAATCTATCTAGCTTTCATAGTACAAACTCTGCTTGGTTTAAAACTAGATGGCGTTGTGTCTCAGATGGCCAAATGTTTATATAATATTTATTTATCATAGGAATTTAGGATATCGTATGGCTAAACACTTCACAAACATAAAAGCCATTACAACATTATATAATGCAGTAGTCATAAGTCAAGTGGAATGTAACGCAGTTGTTTGGGCTCCACATGAAACTGAATATAGTTTCATGTTGGAGCGTATACAAAATAAGTATGTCAGATTTATTTACTTGAAACAGTACGGAGTCTGTCCCTTTTATCCATTAATGTATACTACCCTGTTTATCTTGGGTATGGTCGGATATAATGAACTGAGAGTCAGGAGAGAACTCATACTCGTAACCTATGTCTTTAGGGTAGTTAGGGGTGAAATACATAATGCAGATGTATGTAGAGAGAGACGGCCGTGCCGCGCGCTCGTACGCACTTACTGCGCGAGGCACCTATGACGCGCGCGCTGCGCACACTTAACTTCATGGTTGGCGAGGTGGGTATATTTTATTGTAATCTGAGTGAATTCACATTGATAGCTCTTTGTAAAATTTGTTATTCTTAGGTTTAAGTAATTAGATTATAAGAAAAATGTAACTACAATACCGAATTGGATATCGTCTGTAAGGATATTGTAAGTAATATATAAATAAATAAATTTTAGAATGTTAGACAGATTTGGTAAACTATTAATTATTGAATAATAGAACGATGCCAGTATCATTATTTTAAGAAATACTACATACTTTTGGCTCCGGGTATCCTCAAGCAATCGAAGAATGAAGGAAATTTCCACTCCGTCTACAAAAACTACAGGTTGAAAAATAATTGGTTGGGGCGGTTACATCTGCTGTTCATAATTCTATTGTCTCCTTATTCACATGTAAAATGGTTGATATAAATTTGTGCCTCTGTCACGCCAGAATAACTAAACAGCTCCCTTTACCAAATAGGTATTCTACAAGCATAAACGTAAGTAGAAAACTAACAAATGCTTTGGAACGACGTCTTTCAACTCCAAGTCACGAGGTCTAATAAAAATATTAGCCTATAATACAAGCCGTAGTTGACGACCTTAAATTATTTTGAAAAGTAGACTGAACGGTTTCCTTAGTGGTTTTAACTGTCGCCACGCTGCTTGCCTCTTATTATATTGTGGGTTCAAATCCCACATGGGACAGCACTTTGTGTGATCCACAAAATGTTATTTTGAGTCTGGGTGTTCTTTGTGTTCATTTCATGTATGTTTGTAAAGCGATGCAGGATAATATTTTACTAATGCGGGAGATGTCTTTAAAAATACATAACAATAAAGGCTAGGAAGATATAATACAAGAAAATAGAGGTGGATTATAGAAGGATAATCGTTTTTTAGAAAAGTTTTATTTTGTCCAATTCGATATTAACTAAAGCAAATACTGTTTTTAATAATGGTCAATCTATAGATAAAAAGCATTGGTTGACTTGTTGACCAAAAAACAATCAGTAGTGAGGCTACCGAGCCATATATCGTCCGCCAATGTACAAATGTGCATGAAGTTTTAAATAAATAAATATCGTATACCACGTGTGCTGATCGTGGAAGAGCCACGCTTCGGCATGAATGAGCTCGCTCGACCGTAGTGAGACCATGGCCTCACAGAAAACCGGTGTTAAACGGTGTTTCACCAAGTGAGCGATACTGGAGGCCCATACCCCAATACCCTACCCTAGTCCCCCAAAGTCCAACAACGCACTGGTGACGCCTCTTGGTGTTGCGGCTGTCTATGGCGGCGGTAATCGCTTACTAGGTGATACGTCTGCTCGTTTGTCTTTTATTCCATAAATAAAGTAGTTCGATTTCCACTCATGAAAAATAATTGTATGATTAACGGGATTTTTCGCTCTGAATCTGGGTGTAATTTATCTATTTTAATAACATTTATTTATGGATTTAGGTATTATTTAACTTCATTTATCTGCAGAGTGGTTATAGCACAGGCTCTATCTAATTCTATGTTTATTATCTCCTACAACCTTCAAAATTCAGCCTGAATTCGATAGAGGTTATATCTAAAATATGTATTGGATTAAGAGGTCGCCACGATGTTTTCCACTGTACCGTTGGGTTCAAAACCCCAAACGGGAAAACACTTTGTGTGTTCTACAAATCCTTATTCTGATTCTGGGTAAAATTTCTTTTTATTCATTTCTTGTATGCAAATTAAAAATCACTTATTCAAAATTAAGACACTAAGTGAAATTTATGAACGTCAAATGGGTATGATGACAGTAACCAAAAACCACTAAACTATGCATTAGCTGATGAATTAACAAAAATAAAACTATAAAATACAGCAATCCACTATGTTAATTTAAACACCAATCAGAGCGAGTTACGTCACTTATGTATAAAGATCACTCTGTTTTTAAGACCTATTTCTAAATGACACTGGTTAACAAATGGTGACGTCGCGTCTGTGACTAGACGTCGCAACAGAAGCTATGATACCACCTAGCGTTTTGATCGTTAGATAGTTCCGAACATCATAAAACAAATTTTCAAAATTAGTCATCAAACCTATTGAAGCTACATTTAAAAATCGTAGATCGACACAAAGAGACGCCACAGCATGTACTAGATTGACAGGGTAAATTAGGTGAAAATACCAATTCTACTGCCCTCTTGTGTAGATCTATAACTTCCAGGTTCCAAAGTGATTAGAACCTTATAAGAAGAATACTGACATAAAAACTCATGTAGGTTTGTAAAGTCACCCATGGTACAGAATGTATTACTAATGCGGGCGTTGTCTTAAATTGAATGGGACTTGATGGCCGTGTGTTATTACTGTCCAAATATTTTTATTATCACACAAAAAACTTCCTTCTTCTTGCAGTCCGTTAAAAATATCGAAATCCATTCTAAAGTTGCCTTCAACTTGCAGGAAAAATGTTTTATCTAATCTATAAACAAAGTAGTGTATTGACCTTGTTTAAAACAGTTCTTCGTATCGATAAATATGCATAATAAACTAATTCATTGCATTTTGCTCGTTAACTAGGTACTACTGTGCAATATAGGCACAAGGTGAGTTATTAATATATTTCGGGTCCCATTGTACTGACAATCTTTTCTATACGCTTGAGAAAAGTTCTCTTATTCTTTGGTCACATCGCCAGATAAGAAGGGAACAACCTTGAGAAACGTATGTTCACCGCAAAAGTTAATGGTAAAAGCCCAAGGGGACGTTGTCCTGATCAAGTGGACAGATAAGATCCGAACAGCCTTGGACGCCAATCCACTAGTTGCTCTTCATTCGGTCAAGCAGAGGAATACTCCGGTATTGTACGGCAGAAGATTATCCCACGTCTGGGGAAACACGACCCTCACTAATGAGGATAACGACACAAGAAGGAGATAGAGTACTGACAAGAAACTTTTGTAGTTTTAACAGCTGTCCTATTTCAATCTGTCATCTGTCAAAAGTTAGAATCTGAAATATCTTCTTGAGTATTACGCACAAAACATATTATTAAATGTTATAATTAAACTACAGAACAAAAGGTGCGAGGTACAGCAGGCACTTAGCTGATTTATTTATAATTGACCAATCGAGTCTCTTTAGTTTTATAATCTCGAAGTTGATAAATTTAAAGAAGAATCTTTAATTAACGTAGGAAACATTTTCTGTCCGGTTTCGTGATCCACGTCGAAAGCGCGAGATTTGTATATTGGTGCTAAACTAGTACTCTAGTAACAGATATACTCTAAGAGACAGTTTCACCACTTATTGATGAAGTCCCTGACTTACTATTTTGAACTTATCTAATAGATAACTACAGATTTTGGTGTCACAAATTTTGGATAGAAACAAATATGTTGTTATATGTCAAACAACTATCTGAAACTTAAGCAGGAACTGGTGAAACTGGTTCCAAAATTTTTATTGTTAAAGTATGATACAAGTAAGATGCTGCGATAATCATTAATAATGATGATTGCTTTTACTCTAACATCCATTGATATGAGGCAGGCTTGACGTGCTATTTGCGTCACTCTTTCAATTATTTGTCTAATTACCAAGTAGGCATGTTAAAAAAATACAGTGCTCCAATCATTTCATTATTTTCATTTCGAATGTGCTTAAGGTTTTTCCATCAGTTTTAGACTATAAACACAACGCCAGAGCCGTCACAAGTGCGTCGCCGGCCCTTGGAGAATGGGAAAGGGGTTGGCGGGAGGGAATGGGTATGTTTCTCCAGTATCCTCACTCATTCAGAGTAATACAGCGCTCGCGCACCGGGTTTCTGTGAAGCCGAAGTATCACTCCGATCGAGTTGGCCCATTCGTGCCGAAGCGTGGCTCTCCCAAGGTAAAACCTTAATTCTAAAAGCTGAATATGCATAAAACTGAATGATAGTATTACATAAGGTTAAGTGCTGTTAGTCAAGTCATTCCTATGACTCATTACTATTGACAGCGGTTGTGGTACCTTCATGGAAGCGTTATGACATCTCATAAATATTCAAGCAGCATGTCGAATTGATTTGGGGTAACCAATACATTAAGTTCGACAAAAAACTATCATCAACGTCATCTAAGCCGATTGCCACCGAAGGTTCTTCACAACAACAGGTCCAGAGCTGCACGGATTCAATGAAATACAATAGCGAGACTAAATTGCTGTGAATTTAATTTTTAATAAGTGATCAGTGACTGAGCAAAATTTAAGGACCAAGTATAGGCAAAAACTGTGAGATGTGACATCATGCCGTTGTTGTTGCCAAGCGCCCAGTCACGTAAATAATGGTAAAGGTTGATAATATATATTTATTAGGACAGTGAGTATCCTGAATGCGCGCCAACATGCTGTTGGTGCCGATCTACCTAACCTCGAAGCTTGGGTAGGTAGGAAGGGAGGTCGCGTCACCTACCGACTGACGCAGATACTCACCGGGCATGGTATTTTTTTACTTTCTTTTTTTTTTTTTTTTTATATATTGAAGCTGCGAAAATGACTCTGTCCTGCCTGATGGAAAGCATGAGCAGAATCCAAGAGTGGTGGTCACCATCCTCAATGCGAAAAAGAACAATGCAGTATGGTGACCCACACTATGGCGGCCTGGGGGAAAGGGGATGGTGAGGGGGATAGGGGGCGTTGGATTGGGGTATGGGCCTCCGGTATCCTCACTCACTCGATGAAACACAGCGTAAGCGCTGTTTCACACCGGTTTTCTGTGAGGCCGTGGTATCACTCCGGTCGAGCCGGCCCATTCATGCCGAAGCATGGCTCTCCCACGGTAGAAATTGGTGACGGTGACGGACACGGTTACTTCGGTGAGTATCTGAATAAGACTGGACGCGAGGAGACGGCACAATGCTACCACTGCGCCGCCGAATGGGACTCTGCCCAGCATACGCTGGAGGACTGCCCCGCGTGGGCATTTAAACGCGAAGTCCTAGTCGACCAAATCGGACGAGACCTGTCCCCGCCAGAAATATTATTGCTGCCATGCTGGCGGGGGAGGAGGGCTGGGGTGCAGTGGTCTCTTTTTGTGAAGCTGTAATGCTCCAGAAAGAGACTGCTGAACGGGATCGGGCATAGGCAACGTCTGCGGTGACATCAGCCTCGATAGGACCGCAAGCTGCCAGAGAATGGGAACCTCTAGCAGCAGATTGATTGCTGCGATCAGCGGAAGGAGGACGGCCTAATCGCAAAACTGCAACCAGGCCTCAACATATAAAGATTGGGCTGATAGGCAAAAGGGAAGTTAAGGCTTCCTCCCGGATAGAGTCCTTACAGGCGCGGCGTAGATCCTGAGAGGGACCTGAAATAACATGGAGGCCCCACCTCCTAAGAGCAGGGCGCCTGAGACCGGCCGCCAGGGTGGTTGTCAGTGGAATCACCACATACCTGGCTCCTAAGTCCCCGAGGAGCCGGAGATCCGAAGGGATTTTCCGTCCCATAAACAAAAAAAAGGACTGTTAGTATCCTGATGTCCTGAAATACAGGCCAAAGGTAAACCAAATATTTTGTGAAGCAACTATATATTTTAGTTAAAACACATAAACTAATTTTTAAAACGCCGTTGTTCTTACAGTAAATGGTAGTCTACATCCCTCTTCACAAATCAAGGTGTCTCCATGCCAACTTCCATTGAAATCAGTGAAAGCATTATTTTTGAATTTATTATATTAGTACGGATTATCCACACACAGAATACATGATTGTCTAACATACAATACTTGTCCTTTTCTCTTTGACAGTATCAGCGAGTACTAATAAAGCAAGCGATTCAATTAACTATTTTTTAATTATTAGTTTTATTTAGTAGTGAGGTTAGTAGACTAATTGAACAATTTAAAACTGAAGCATATATTAGCACGTTTGCGTGCTTATTTGTTCGCGCAATAACAGCAAAACATGATTTACTGTTAAGAACACATAGAATTTTCGCTAAGACTGATTTCTATTCCAGTTAAGGTTCTATTCCTAAGGAATTTTGATTTTGACATACAGAGGTGTACCTAAATCAGAGTAATTATTGCACAATTTAATATAACTTAAATAGAGCTTTGAATATAAATCTCAGTTCAGACTGAAATAGTACCATCAATAACGCATAACACATATAAAACTGTCCATAGAAAAACTGACTGCCTTTTCGTATTGCACGTGAGACCTTGTACAAACAGCTTCCTTAACGCAATACACACAAGAAGCAGGATCGGGCTTGAACCGTGTTAAATTAAATCGCTTGTGAGAGATGCGCAGTTCGGTACCGGACATAAAGCAGACGGTTTCCGGACAATGTTGATCTAGCAACTAGCGCCACCCGTTGGATTGGTGGCCTTACCACTGTATGTATATATTCTACTACTGTATGTTTATCGATATTTATAAACACTTGTGTCTGAAGTAAAAATAAATATAGTTTAGGAAAGCACGCTAACAAAAGTCAGTCACAGATATACAGGTAAGGCTAATAAAAGCCTTTTAAAAACTGTATAACATGTAAGATAGATTATATTATACGAAATCGTAATAATACCGTGGGAGCGCTACGCTTCAGCACGAATGGGCCGGACTAGACCGAAGTGATACCACGGCTACACAGAAAACAACGCTTGCGCTGTGTTTCGCAAAGTGAGAGAAGATACCGGATCCCCATTCCCCAATGCCTTCCCCTAGCCTCTCCACTTCCCCATCCCCCATCGCCATCGCCCATTCCTTAACATTAGGCGATCCGTCTGCTCATTTGCCCCCTATTCCATAAAATAATAATAATAATATACTAGTGGCATATTGTGGCCATAAGGTTACGCGTCTATGCTGCTTCTAGTATCTTATTGTTATGAATTCTGTGTTTCACGGATTCCGATCGGATAGGAATCGGTTAACGTGCATAATCTAAGAGTTTCAAAGTTTAAGCTCCAAATCAGTACAACTTAAGTTCACATTATATTGTATACAAATCAAATAAGGCGTGTTGCGCACGATCCGCAGATAAATTAGCGTGAGTGTTAACGGAGAACAATGCAATTCCGGTTGCTATTGCTCTCATCCCGAGCACTCTTTCAGTGTTTTATTTTCAATGTAAATACAAGAGATTAGACTGTACTCATCACCCTAATGCATGTCCGACTCGCATTCGCTATTTATATGCTTTTAAGTTGAGATAGACACACAGACAGTGCAGTGCAGTGCCACACAGGTAGTGCAGGACTATAGTGACGTAAGAGAACTGAAATTTATTAGCGCAGAAAGTTGAGTACTGACTGTGAAACATCTTCCTTCTCTATCCATTTATAGTCCATTCGTGATAAGATAATATTAACGCATTGATTAAATCCTGTCCTCTAATTTTCCATTTCCAATTGGGTTTCGTGAAATTATTATACAAAACCAAAGAAACAAACAGAGAGAATCGTCAAGAAATTAAAAAAAAACACGATTTTGTGGCGTACTATTTTTGTAGGGCATCGGTTCCATACAATTTCAATTCCTCTTCTTATCCATTATTCTGTATCATCATCGATCATCAACAACCCATAATGTCCCATTGCTGGGCACGGGTCTCCTCTCAGGAGAGGGTTAAAGCCATACGTCCCCACGCTGGTCAAGTGCGGCTTGGGGACTGGCAAGAATACGTTGTGGCTACGTATCTTGTCTATGTCTTTTTAAGCCGCCCGAAGGCCTCCAACCAAGCTTCACGACTTCCATCGAATAATAATAACCGGGGCGACTGCTCAACGCAACCTCCGAAGCACGGAGACGCTCATGGCAATATGCCACCAGCGCCCACCCATCCAGGCACCAACCGCGCCGCCGCTGCTCACCCCCGATAACCGTTCCCAATCACCGAGTGCCACTGGGCTATGAGCGCTCTTATTCTGTAACTCCGTACAAAAATCATGTGACCAGGAAGAAAAACCAAGGGTTGCTACCTCCTCCCCTTCACCTGTACCCAGTTCGACTGCTTACAAGTGACGGCATAGTACTGAATGTTATTGTTTAATGCTCTGTAGCTTTCTAAAAAGGTCTCCTAGTGGTTACCATCAATTTTCGATACGGGCCCGTAGTCTAGTACTCTTATTTACATAACTTACCTCAGGGTAAGTTATACTGCTTAGTCTTAGATGATTATTATTAAAATATATATGTACAGTTTACATTCTTTTCAAAAAACAAATCATTGTTTTGATGATTGCATTAGGTGGTAGGCATCAATAGTACATTTGTTATTCGTTCCAACTGTCAACATCTAAACCACAAAGATTGTTTTAAATCTTTGTTCTGACTGATACTATGAAGATAATAATATCATTTCACTTGCTTAAATGTTGCACAAAAAGATGGTTAAAAAATAGGATATACAAATTTCACCAGTAATGGGCACGCAATTATAGAGATGAAGACTTTCGTTACAATTGAAACTAAATTAATTACCAAATCAAATAATAACTAATCAACCAAATCATAAATTATTTTGAACAATTTTGAAAATACGTACAAAAATTACTTTATAATTCAATACATACATACAATGGATTTCTAAAATGATAAAATGTATGCGAATTTTTATTGCAGAAATTGCCTGTATTTAGAGGTTGGTAACCCTTATCATGTAGGAGTATGAGAAATAGATGTTGGCAGATTCTCAGACTGGAAGGTCTCTCGGGTATGACATGCAAACATTTTTTTATAAAAATTGATCTAATATTTCGTAGGAGTTTGGTAACAAACACCGTGACACGAGAATTTTTAATATTTTTTATGTTATGGTGGCAAACGAGCAGACGTATGGCCCGATTGCAAACGATTATCGCCACCCTTCGACACCGGTAACACTAGAGGCGTCACAAGTGCGTTACCGGCCTTTTAAGAAGGAGTACACTTTTTTTAAATATATATTTATTTAAGCCCGCGGTTCCGCCTGCGTATATATCAGTTATCGCGGCAAATAGCCTATATGTTATTCTGATGATAACATCATTGATGTTTATATGATCGTCGCTTACGGGTCATTGTGGCCACTTTTAGGGGAGATGTGGCCGCTGCAAACGACCCGAGACCGGTGACATCCCGGTGCGGCCAGGGAGTGTCATCTAAGGCGGGTCCGTGTTCCGACTCTTACTCGGTAAGAGGTAGAAATCGACATGCCCTGACTCCAGAAGCCGCTCACACGTTCCTGGTGCTTCTCCCGACTGCCAAGGTAAGCCGCCGCGGGGTTAAGTGGGTAGACCGACTCGTCGGGAGTCCCAAACATGCCCTTCATGTGTCATCTTGAATACCCGCGAAAAAAAAGAGCAATATAATTGAAAGAAGAAATACTTAAAACAAATTCTATACAAATCTAAAGCCTCCTTTTTAAGAAGAGTAGTGCACTGTTAAACGCTGCTGATGTGATTGATGTGATATAGCAGCTATTTTGTAATGTTGACCTAGTGGTTAGTGACCCTGACTACTAAGCCGGAGGTCGTGGGTTCAGTTCCCAAGCAGGACAAAAAATTGTGTAATGAGGACGTTGATTTGTTCAGTGACTGAATATTTTTCAGAAATACCTAGTTGTGTATTAAGAAAAACATAGGGTATGTTAATAAATATTCTGGTTTTCATAGTACTGGTTCTGCCTAGTTTAGAATCAGACGATATATAAGATGTACGCATGATGTACTCTTATACGTATGATGTACTTATATTTGTTTTTATTACAACGATTTGGCGACGCATCGTGACGCAAGAAGGTTCTACAAGAATGCCTGACACTAAAACTCATTTAGGCACAAATAGAATTAGTTCAGCGCCTTCTAGCCTTCATCGCGTTGTTTGATCTCAAGAATGCAAGCCCTTTGCCTTTCCTTTCCCAAACCTTTATCGCTTTCGGTCCGGAACGTGGCAGAACTCCAGCGAGAGGCTAGCTCTGGCACTCACAAGGTCACAGTTTTTGTATTTATTTACGAATTAACGTAATCATCAATTATTTGTTAATAGAAACCCGGCCTAGCTGCAGTGTATCAGTTTATTTTTTAGGCTATCACTTATGTTTATTTTATTTGTTAATAAGTGAACATCACAATATGAAAATAAGTATTCTATTCAATATAGTGGTTTTTCAGATGAGTTAGAACGTAACGAAGCATTATTATTCGAGTTTTTTAAAATATTGTTAGTATGATATTAAACGAATTACAAAAAATAACATGAAAAGTGAAAAAAAAATTGTAGATAATAACAGCGAACCATTATGTTGACCAGCAGTATCGCAATAGTAATTTTGACAAATTGGTCAAATTGCGTTTTCATAGAAAAATACATCTCAACTTATAAAAGTTACAGATATTTTTTTTATTAAAAATGCACAAAAATAGAAAAAAAACACCTTAAACATTACCTTCAATATTAACCTACATGATTTTAATTTGATTTGCATATTCGAACACGTATGGTTTTATTGTTTCAAACCGGTAAATATTGTGCTGTCGTATTAAAAATTTATAAATTCCTCTCTTAAATTAAACAAGTTAATATAAACGAAAATCGGAAAAATATAAACACACGTTTATCAAAATCATTTACGAATAGGAAAGAAAAAATCAATAATAATTAAACAAAAAACAATAAAATAAACAAAAACAAGAGACTTACACAAAATAAAAACTGGCACTTTAGTCACAAAAATAAAAAAAATCACGATCACTAAAATAAATATTAAAAAAAAACAAATGTCACTTCAGTTTTCGCTAGTGTCCGCTCCGGCTACACGTGCAAACGCACCGTACATAAATTAAGCATTAAGCTGCAATATCAACCAACAACAGCGGTACAAATACATTTGGTGTTGAACGACGCGCAAGGATTTTGGAAAGGGCATTCAATCGGATTTTTTAATTCAACGGATATGAAAGCAAAGGATATTTGAATTGGGGATGCAACTACAACCGCTGTAATTTTGTTCGATATTTGGAGCACATCCGGCAAAGAAAAAATTAAAATAAATATATAAAAAATACTAATTTAAAGATATGCTCTATTTAATTAATTGTTTTTTTTTGTAAAAAGATCAAGATATGACAGATAGAGATATACTCGTATAATTAGTTTTTTAAGGAATAATTTTTAAAGTAATATGAACTTTAAATTACAAGGAGGTCAAATATTTTACATATGCCTTACTTAGCAGCTCATTAAGTGGGAGAATACACGCGAATGTAGCGTGAATTACTTTTGTAATACACTGTTGTAACGTCATTAATTTTCTGCTCTTGAAGGGGAACTTCTAGTCGACCAACCTTGAAAAAAGTCGATTCAGTTAAAAGTTATCGAGCAGTCAAAGACTAGAGCCCACTACCATCGCACTTATTTCGTAACCATTATGATTGAAGGTCTTTTAAGCAGGGCGTGAAAAAGCATCTCACTCACTCACATTGTCCACGTGCTTAATGAGCAGAGAATGCATCACGCAGGGTTTTATGGTAGAATGACAAACAAAATGAGTTTGTCATTCTACCAAAAAAAAATAAGTTCCTTATTAATTATTTATCGATTCTGTTACTTAGTGTGTGTATGCAATCCCAATATTGATTTACCTAGTGGTCTTGTTTAGGTACAAAATCGATTTGTTTACATACTGCGGTAGATACTTATTTATTTTATAGGAATGTTTTGCTTTTTTTTCCCTATAAAAATTAATAAATGTATTTTATTTACACACTTTTTATAATATTTAGAGGCTATCTAAAGATCAGGTTTTGAACATCTTGATTGACTCTTTAGACTTTGTAACAAATAGTTTCTTTATTTGATCACATCCTTACAAAATGTATTTTTACACAAAATAAGGAACAGTACTAATAAAACAATTTAGATTTTTCTGGGTTATCACATTTTAGGATATAACAGATAATCTGTGGCAAGTTGTTTCTAGGTTTTCATCGCAGAAGGAAGCACGGAATTTTCAATTTTGAATTCCATAATACAAAACGATCGTTTTCTCCTCTACTAAGTTGTGTCTTCCACTTAGATTGTGTCAATAATAATTTCACTCATTTATCATCCGCGTAGCAAACATCGAGCCTAACACTCTAACCAAATATTTTGTAAGCCCGGCTGCAAATGATGCAAAACAAACCACAAACAATTTTTAGTGAAATGTTAGTGGTTGACGTAAGAGCAGTTAATTTGCAGGTAGATAGCGTTTGTTATGTGATTGCCAACGTTAAACTTCCGTACGTGTGATTTCTTTTTTATTTTTATGGCTAATGGCTACTCATAAGCAGTGTTTAACCTCTCCAGATTAGGAACACTATTATGTAACTGACCTAGCCAAAGAGCACAGGCATTCACCAAATTAAAACTTTAGTAATATTATATTTGTACATGTTGATAATAAAATCTGTGAGATCAAACCTAACATAGTGTTATTAAAGGATATGGAATGTTTTGACATGTAAAAAAATCTTTTGGCAGCTATGTTATCGTTTTTTATTAATATAGCCATTATTACGGGGTATAATGAAAATATTCCAAGAACACTGATTATATATAAATGCATTGTCATCGGAACTAAAGGGACATCCATCTAGTTCAGGCATTTAGAAGTGAGTGTCAAATAAGACGATATACCGTCACTAGAAGCATGTCATTATAGGAGAATTATAATTTTCTGATGCCTTCAATCGTATGAATATTAACAGTGTTATTGTAGTCATATGAATTTAAATACAGTATTTCTGATTAATTAATGACTGTTAATTATAGGCCGATGAAAATTATTGCATTATGGAAATTGATAATTAATTACCGGAATATTGACTGATGCATAATCGTCGTAT
The DNA here is from genome assembly GCA_003709505.1 of Hyphantria cunea. Lineage (NCBI taxonomy): Eukaryota > Metazoa > Arthropoda > Insecta > Lepidoptera > Erebidae > Hyphantria > Hyphantria cunea. The sequence continues at coordinate 1,035,296 of PKRV01001490.1, forward strand.
TTAAAGACAAAACCACTGTTGTCGTTTTAGTAGTTTTAATATAGATTTGACTGTTTATCTTCGAAAATTCTAACTTCTTTGATATTACGAGTAAAAAGATATCTTATTAGGTTTATAAATACAACATAAGGAAGGGTTTTATTTTTCACACATTTCTTGTATGTATAATATTTCACACACACACACACAACACCATCTAGTCCCAAACTAAGCAGAGCTTGTATTATAAGTACTAGATGACTGATATAAATACATTTATACTTTTTTTGTAAATATACACTTACACACTTATTATACAAAGAAAATAACCAAACTTCGCCACCGAGGCATGCATGCATACACAAAAGGTATGCGTAAAAAATAACCATTAATGTCTTTTATTACCTCATCTTATTATCTTTCAAACCGTGGCACGGATTTATTTCATTATCATATTATTAGATTCGCCTTGATAACACAAGTGTTCTCAGATAGGTTCTTAGATGTTTCCTATTAGAATTTCTTATTTGATTTATTTTACGTGTGTAGCGATTATGGAATTACTTTAATATTGTAGTAATAAAATTCTTTCCTACGTTTCGGATCTGAGCTTGTCTTTCCTTTTCTTTTTTTAAATAGGAATAGAGGGCAAACGAGCAGACGTATCGCCTGATGTTAATCGATTTCCTCCACCCATGGACACTGGCAACAACAGAGGGGTTATCAAATGGCTGGCAGCATAGAGACATCTCAAGACTAAGACCAGGGAAAGGATTCGTTCGGCACATGACGGCAATAATCTGAGAGGAATTGGTAAACTAGTAAATGGATCACCTGAGACACCATGCGATTGATAAAACACTGTGATTTGCCAGTCTTTGAGGGAAGTAGCCGGCCACAAAGAAAAAAAAATGACAAAAACAATAAAACTCTTCAAAAACTTGAAACTATGTTCGTTATTGCAATGAAATTTAATTTGGGAAAAAAGTGACTTATTTAAAAAGGTTTTTTTAATGACAATCTTTATTATTTATTAATAAAAAATAACTTTAAGCCCTTTTATTTGATACCCATATTGGGTGGGTTGTTCAGAAATATTTAAGCCGCCATTTTATTACGGCGGCCATTTTGAATTAATAATAACACCGATTATATATAAATGCATTGTCATCGGAACTAAAGGGACATTTCAAATTTCAGATTAAGTGGAAATCGGAAAGTGGATCAAATTTAACTTACAAGATTTGATTACAGACAAACATCGGGACAGGTGAAACTAAATAAAAGCGTGTGAAAGGCTGGATGATTGTGAAAGATATTCTACCTGCAATCAATTATAAGGCGCTCATAGCCCAGTTGCACTCGGTGATTAGAAACAATCATCGAGGGTAAGCAACGATGGCGCGGTCAGTACCTGGATGGGTGACCGCTGGTGGCATGTTACCATGAGCGTCTCCGTGATTCGGAGGTCACGTTAAGCAGTCGGTCCCGGTTGTTATCATACGATAACAGTCGTGAAGCTTAGTTGGAGGCCTTCGGGCGGCTTAAAAACATCCAACGGCAAGATTTACGTAGCCACAACGTATTCTTGCCAGTCCCCAACCCGCACTTGGCCAGCGTGGGGACGTATGGCCTTAACCCTCTTCTGAGAGGAGACCCGAGCCCAGCAGTGGGACATTATGGGTTGTTGTTAATCAATTATTCACTATTGCTTGGCATTTAAATAGTGATATAATAAATAGTAATACGTCTAAAAATACATAAACATAACAATAATTATGAAAGTATTGTACATTTGTTATAAGCAAGGTTGATTTCGTTTTTATGTCATTGATACAATACAACCTCGCGTCACGTCTACAAACAATTTATTTTTCATTCGACCAGTGTTTTACATGCCTTATTACTCGACAATTGATACTTTTAGTTATACAATTCGCCACTCCGCTTTTTACTGCACTAAGTATTGTGGGTTCAAAGTCCACAAGCACAAAACTTGTGTGGTCTACAAATTGTTGTGCTCAGTCTGGGTGTTCTTTGTGTCCGTCTCATGTATGTTTGTGAAGTCCCCCGCAACACAGAATGTTTATATCTAATGCGGGAGTTGTCTTATTAAATAAAAAAAAAAATCAAATATTATTGAGGAAATTATGTACTTGTGATTTGCCTCTTACTATATTAAGTATATTATGTAACATATAGTATTATTAAGTGTGGTCAAATAAATTAAGGTTTATAAGCCGGGACACCGTTTCGATATCCTATTTCATTACTATTTTAATATAATAGATTCGTAAGTAACTCTGTTTGTCTACCTGTTACGCATTCACGGCTAAACCGTTTTTTTATTGAATAGGGGGCAAATGAACAGAAGCAGTGCCTGATGTTAAGCGATTAGCGCTACCTATTGACACGCGCAACACCAGAGGCATCACAAGTGCCGGCCCTTTAAGAACGAGTACACTCTTTTCTGGAAGGTTTGAAGGTCGTGTTGCAGGCGTTGGGCCACTTTCCTCACTCCAAATATGATATAAACTATACATTACTTACACATATGAAACTTCCTTTTGGATCACTCTATATATTGCTAAAAACTATTTTAAAATCTGTTAAGTACTTTAAAAGATCTAAGCGAACAGACATCGGAATTGACTTTATTTTATACTATGTAAATGGATGCTTAATCCAGCTCCGTCCGCATGTATCTAAGTCACTGCGGTAAAAAGTAGCCTTCACTAAATCATCGCAGTATCTTCATGCAAAATTTCATTGATATCTGTGCAGCTTACGGTGGCATAGCCACGCTTCGCCATAATGGGCCGGCTCGACTGGAGTGAAACCACGGCCTCAAAGAAAACCGATGTAAAACAACTTGCGCTGTGTTTCACAGAGTGAGTGAGGATATCACAGGCCCATACCACAACCCCTGCCCCTATACCCCTTCAATCCCCCAAACGCCGGCAACGTACTTGTGGCGCCTCTGGTGTTGCGGGTGTCCATGAGCGGCGGTAATCGCGTAACATTATTACAACGTCTGTTCGTTTGCTCCTCATTTCATAAAAAAACAACTCCTTATTGTACTTAAACTTCACAAACATAATACGCGAACGAAGTCGAACGCAAAAGCAGTTATACTACAGAGTACATAAAGCATGATTTAAGCCTGACTATCACTTTCAGAGATTAGCCCTTTATGACAAACACACAACACTCTCTTTAGATTTATTATATTAGTACATATTTTACCTTGTTTGACGTAGGTATGTATTTATTTGCATATATATAATTAAATCGCCTCATTAAAATCGTAAATGTTACATTTATTAATAGTTTTGTCGCAGTATGCTATCTCTGAAAGACTATAAATGTAGTTTAATTTTTATTACCCCTATTTAATTTTCTTAGCGTCATCATTACAGTGTTCATATTACAGTCAAAACCCTTACGGATCAAAAGTATTATTAAACCGCACGTAGTAATAATACTTTACTTACGGTCTCGATTGTCATGATCATCTTTGGCAATCGTTATTGGGAAGTCCATGCCCACAAATATACTGACAATTTTTTTTTTTTTTTTACGTGTTGGAATGCCTTTACGCACTTCGCTCCCCCCCCGCGGGCACAGGGGCTTCGCTTTGTGTGGGACTCCTGACTGACACCAGCCAGACTACCCACTAAACCACCACGGTGTGCCACTCTGCGCCTGAGACGGGAGGGATCCGGGAACCGCTTTCTTACGCCATCCGGACCCCTCCCAGCGCCTGCCCGCACTGAAGCGGGCACCGTCTTTTGATGTTAAACTCTCAAAGTGGGCGACGTACGGCACACGCGTAACGTCGCCCCCCTCGCGGGTGGCCTATGTAGCGGATGGGGGGGAAAACCCGTCCCGCCCATCCGCGGCCACACTCAGGGCGGCATGAGGCGCTGGTAGGCGCGCCTTCGCCGCCCGGTTCGCCAGGGGCGGATCGGGTCCGAGTGGAGATCGTCCTCCCGGGCCTTCTCCGCCGCCTCCTTCTGCGAGATGACTTCCTCGCAGAATGTCGCGACCGCGGTAAAACTGCTCTCGCCGCCGGCCATGGATCGTACGACGGCCGGCAGCGAGAGATCTCCTCAGCTTGTGCTGGGCCGAGTCCTCACTGCAGTCGCAGTGGTGGCAGGCGGGACTCAATTCCCTCCGCGCGACCGAGTGCAGGTACTTCCTGAAGCAACCGTGCCCGGAAAGCACCTGCGTCAGTCGGAAGAAAAGGGTCCCGTGCTGCCGCCCTGCCCAGTCGGGGTTGACGGGCTGGAGCGCCTCCACGGTGGCGAAGCCAGCACGTGGAGCCTCCTGCCGCGAAGACCAACGAGCCATCGTGGCTCGACGGGCGGCTTCACGCCACTCGCGTACCTCTTCAGGCGGAGGGCGAACGCCACTCTCCGCCCGGAATTCAGCCACCCGTCGATAAACTTCGGCGAGCACTTCCGCCTCCAAATCCCACGGGGGTGTTCCGGCCAAGGCGCACGCCGCCTTGGTCGACACCGTGCGGTATCCGCGTATGGCTCTGACCGCCAATACCCTCTGAGGGCGCCAGAGGCGTGCCTTATTCTGGGCGGTCAGAGCCGAAAATATACTGACAACTAGTTCAACCTTCGAAATTAATTCGCCTTCAGAATTGCCGAGGCCTGATACTAGTCGCTCCATAGAAACGCTGATATTCAGGTAAAAGAAAAAGAAGACAAGGATTAGTACTGTTTACTTCTGCGTCACTTTAATATAATCAAATTTTTGAATTATTTGTGTGAGAATAGATCTCCGAACCAATAAAAAAGTTAATATATTTATAACTTGTTAAACCACAAAGTGACGCCGTTTTTATGAATATGTGTGGTTGACGGACAAGTTTCAAGCAATATTACACATTATTATTACATGTCATTATACTAGCTACAATTTTATTTTATAGAAAATATTAAGTGCTAGATTTAAACTTAAATCTACTAATTTTTCTATTAAAGTTTATTTTTACATCCTTTCATAACAAAATTCGACATTCTTGAATTTTGAAAAACCACAATGTTTAGCTTATTTGTTCGTATAACTGTGATGTACATGACAAAACGTACTTTTAACATGTCTTAATTCTTTCTTTTAATTCACGGTGAAAATTGAAAAAAAAAAAAAAACTTTTCGGACATCTAACACACAACGTCATCTAGTCCCAAGCTAAGCAGAGCTTGTGTTATGGGTACTAGACAACTGATATAAATACATACATACTTTTTTTTGTAAATACCTACTTATTATATACAGAAAACACCCAAACTCCGAAACAAATATTTGCATATCATACAAACATTTGGTCTGACCCGGGAATCGATCCCGAGACCTCAAGCACAGCAGTCGCATATGCTACCACTGCGCCACAGAGGCAGTCAAAGTAGCCAATTCCATTAAAACCTGTGCAGGGGCTTAGCCGCGAAAGTAACAGAGAGACAGATAGAGTTGCTTTCGGATTTATACTATTACTACTTGCAGATTATAACAGTGTGGTTGTAAGGTCAAAACCACTTTTAGCTGAATTGCTGGCTTAAAAACCAATAGACCGGTCAAGAGTTAAGACTGTAATATAGTATATTAACCATATGACGCAAAACTTACTTTAAAACAAATGTAACAATTCATAACTATTTTTAGAAGTCTCTCTTTGCCATTTTGGTGTAAAATTCAAGTTCATTTAAAATTGTTGTTCCATTGTTCACTCATAAAAGGAATAAATTTGCCTGAAATTAGCGAAATTAGTGTGGCCATTCACGCGTGATGCCGTGACTAAGGGAAATATGGATTCATTTAAATATTAAAAAAATGTAGATTATTACAGATAGTTATTATAACTGCCTAATGACTGCACGGTTGGTTTAGTGCCTATGGCGCCAAGTGTTGTGAGTTCAAATCCTTGCTGGGACAACACTTTGTCCGATCCATAAATTGTAGTTCTAAGTTTGTGTATACTTTGTGTACGTTTCATGTTTGTGTCCTAATGCGGGAGAAGTCTTTAAAAAAGAGATTGTATACTAATCCATACTTCCATACTTATATTAGGAACGCTAAAGCAACTTCGTCAATCTGTCTGTCCGTCCTGCTTTTACGAACAAACCAAGTTATTTAGCAAGGTGACACTTTGATTATTGAGGAAGAACACAAGCTAATCTTTGCTATGATTATCGACAGACACGCGGGCGTAGCCACGCGTAAAAGCTTGTTGTAACCAATTGCAAAAAGATAATTGCCATATAATATAATAGTTTTTTATGTGTATGTAACATATACCATTAAAGTAATAAAATAATAGTAACGTTTTAATTGATCTGGCGTCATTTTACAGAACTATTGCATTCACGTATTGCAATTTTTTTCAATATCATAACAGAAGATAAGATAGGAGCAGGAATAAAAGAACTCGAAGTTTTACTAGTAACAATTTGCTGATGTATTCAGACACTACCCTACATATATTATTGAAGATGAAAAGACACATTTGCTATAAATTTATTTCTTAACATTTTTCCATCACATCGAAAAAATTCGATAATTGGAATCATTAATTATATTATCAATAGTCAGGGAATATACTCTATTATGCTACCCTATAAAGCGAGCTAAACCTCTGCCTATTTTTTAAAAAATAGAACATTTCTTAGCTTCGTAATTTTTTACCTGCTTAAAAATATTTTATCATTTGCACTTCTTTACTATAAAATTGTGGACACTGTGCAATATTTTTATATGTTTTATTTGTTTGCATTAATGTGTATTGAAATCTCAATATTTTAGTTTATATAATTTTATCTGTATTGAGTAAATTATTATATTTATTTTAAACACCAACACTACCCATGATTTCTTGTTTCTACAGTCGATTTGTTCATCCAAAGGTTGCCTGTAAGAAATTGCTTTTTAGCGATAAGGCCGCCATTTGTACATGGTCATTATATTGTTTAGCTCAAATATAACTGTATCAATTGGTGTTAAATTCTATTTTATTCAATTCTATAAACCTACAAACGTTACAGAAGAAGTTATTGAATGTTGACCTCGAATTACAAGCCCACCTGCCAATAAATCGCTCGATGACTTCACACCGCTTTCATTGGTTTTAACATGAAGGCTGGATAGCTAAATCTTCAAGTGTAATGTCAATATTGAACTCACTCTTGCGTACGATAACGTGAAAAATAAACTCTAAGGCATGTCACGGTAGCTATATAGCGTGCACTGCAGTCATCAATTATCCTTTTAAGTAACAGCAATATCGACTGCCAAGGTAACTGCAACCATTACTTAAGGCTAAAAATAAGTATCAATGTAAAAAACTTGACGCAAGTATTTATCTTAAGTACCTTATGTTATTTTCAAATGTTTATTTTTGATTGTTATGGATATATTTTTGATAAATATATAAAAGAAGTCCTATCCTATTAATATTATAAACGCGAAAGATTGTATGGATGGATGTTTGTTATTCTTTCAAATAAAATCTACAATACGGATTTGGACGAAACTTTACAGTTATATAGCTGATACATCAGAATAGCACACATTCTTAGCGTAGCGTATGCGACTGCTGGGCTTGAGGTCTCGAGTTCGACTCCAGGGTCAGACGAAATGTTTTTATGATCTGCAAATATTTGTTTCAGAGTTTGTGTTTTTTCTATGTATAATATGTATGTATTTATAAAAAGAAAAATATATGTATTTATATCAGTTGCTAAGTACCCAGTAGGATATCCCAAATTTATTTATTCTTGCCATAAATGTTACAACAATGTATATCTTACAAACCATTTTTTAATTTAAATTTTATTTTAAATTTATTATAATTACAATGTGTTAGTTTAATACAAAATATATATAACAAAAAACCATTAAAAATGTATAAAGCTGCTTCGAAGTGGTCTTTATTGGCAGCAATACAGTCTTTAAAACGCTGAGGTCAGTTATCAATAGCAGAACGCATTTTTTCTATAGAAAATATCTTCACTGCCAATCGTATGTACCGTTTCAGGGACTCTAAATTATCATGGCGTTTAGAGCAAGTCATACTCTCTAAAACTGACCATAAATCATAATCCAGTGGATTAAGATCAGGACTAGATGAAGGCCAGTCTTCAACTCTGATGAAGTTCGGAACGTTCGTTGCTAACCAAAATTGGGTGGGTCGAGTGTTATTTATTTATTTAATCTAACAAACATAGCTAACAAACCATCACTGAAGTCAGATAACGCCCACGTTGTACTCTTCTGACTAATTGGGTAGCTTAATAAATACGGTCATGTTGCTTGTTGAAATATTGCCCAATTGTAAAAAAAAATTATCTTTGACCTCCCTTTGCGTATACCTTAAGTAGCTGTTTTGATTTAACCACCCTATTCTTTTTTCAAATCATCAGTTAAGATGTTATCAGTGTCTCTTAACTCTCTTATAGGCTGCAGATCCTTAGCCGTCTTTTAAAATACGTGACATGTTTCTAGGTACTATCCACATCTTCCGAGATTTTTTTTTTGCTTTAAACATTAACTGTGCTACATTTAGATATACGGATATACCCCCGTTCGCATAAAAGGCGTTAGGGCGTTTATTTATTTAATAAAAGCAGAAAAAATCTCAAAAAAAAACCTAATCTCAAAGATCTGAAAGATAAATTGTTACATTTTTTTAAAATCTGCACTTAAATAGGATTAAATAACTTTATTCACTGTATCACCAACGATTGTAAACGTACTATGCGGACGGAATCGCGGTCAAACGTAATAAATGGTATTTATACATAAAAGGTTCAGTGACAATAAGGTACACATTGTTGAGAAGCAACCTTTAATCAGTTTCTTCAATTATTTCCTCAATCGTGCGTTTGGGTTTCCAACGGTTATTGTCAGCTAATGAAACGAAACCGCAAATAATTGCCTATGTTATATGCATTTAGATATTTACAATTATGTTATTCATTCATTTATGTAATTTACCTTTCTTGTAATTTACCCAGGTAGGTATGTATTTAGTTTTCAGCACGAATGAGTTGTAGTTTCATGACACATGGCAGATTTAATAGTAAAACAGCCAAAATCTATAAGAAATAATTTCTTGTAAGAAAAACCCAACATGAGTCCGACCCGGGAATCGAACCCGAGATCTCTTGATCTGTGGTCGCTTACGCTAACCACTAGACCTACGTGGCAGTCGTCTAATCCCATAGTGATCTAATCCGTTTGATAAATTTTGGATTAAATCTAGAAGTGTCGTTAAGTTCATATCGACTGTCAGTGACACTGATTATATTTATGATTCGCCTGTTCTTCCTTTCTATCTATATAATACATAATTCTCATCATCAAAAGCTTTCCACTCCTAGATATATATATATATATATATATATATATAAAAAACAAACAACAACCCACAATGTCCCACTGCTGGGCTCGGGTCTCCTCTCAGGAGAGGGTTAAGGCCATACGTCCCCACGCTGGCCAAGTGCGGGTTGGGGACTGGCAAGAATACGTTGTGGCTACGTAAATCTTGCCGTTGGATGTTTTTAAGCCGCCCGAAGGCCTCCAACTAAGCTTCACGACTGTTATCGTATGATAACAACCGGGACCGATTGCTTAACGTGACCTCCGAATCACGAAGACGCTCATGGTAACATGCCACCAGCGGTCACCCATCCAGGTACTGACCGCGCCATCGTTGCTTACCCTCGATGATTGTTTCTAATCACCGAGTGCAACGGGGCTATGAGCGCCTTCATATATATATATAAGCCATGTTTACAAATATTTGTTCTCAGTGGAAATTGAAGCTGTGACCTAATTGCAGTTAAATTCTCAACTTAAAGCGCCATCTAAATGATCTGTTTCTAAAAAAATATGTAGGCTAGTCAAGTCTGGCGAACGCAGTGAATAAACTAATTTAAAGAGATTCGTCATCTGGGAACCCGATCTTGAAGAATTTTGCCCTACTTGTTTTCCGACTGTCAAAATTAAATTCTCATTCAATTAAAACTTCCTACAATACAAGTTGATAATGATGTAGCCTCTTAATTTAGTCTTATGGTTTGTAAAATGTCTCTTAACTCGGTGTTTTGATTATTATATACTCAGGCAATACAAGTTACATAGCCAAAAATCATGTAATAAAACAGTAAATCTTTAAATTATGTGTTATTTCATTTATCTGTTATCCCAAAAACCTCATTTTTAAATTAATCATGATACATAATTTCCTTACATTGAACGACATTACCGTTTGCAACTGCCAATACTAGCGTTCAGTTTCACCAATTTGTTAATCACCATTCTAAGATTTCCGTTTGCCATATTATGAAGCCTATTACTTATAATATTATTATAATTTGATCTTCCTTATTATTTAACCATAGCTATTCTAGCTAGCAAGCACAGGTCACAGAAGACCTCCAGCTTTTTCTTACTCACGCCTCATCGGCCTTTGTCATGCGCATGTCATGGCAAACAAGATGTTGTGGTTTCCTCTTGAAAAGCAGAGGTTTTAAACATCAGGGTGATTCAAGAGGATAAAACCCAAAGTCATTCATTATAATTAATCGAGGCAAGGCCATTCAGACTTATGTTGTTGGTGTTGTGTTGCTGTTATCTTGGTCTGAGCTGAGTAATCATCCGCAATATTGAAGCAAAATAGAAAGCTAGTGGTGAGGAAAACGTTTAAGAATTCACGAGTTTATACCTGACATTTAGCGGAATTTATTTTGTCAGGTACTTACAAATTAATTTGTAATGTATAAATAATATTATTTGTCGTGACTGACTGATTCGACAACGCAGGGTATTAAACCGCTGAGATTCTACCCACTGATGCTTTTTATGCCTATAGAACTAAGAAACGTTTTGCGGCAATTTCACCCCTAAAGAGGTTTGAGGGATGAAAGATGGGCATCCATCATTTTCAAAATCAGATACATGAAATAAAAATAATTACGCGATGGGCCTAAGTTAGTAAAAAATATAATATTTTATTTATAGCTCTGTCCTAGTGACTTCTCAAATCATAGGGCGAGTGTCCAGGGGAATGTGAATGCAGCCTCTTTAAGTAACCGCGGTATCAGTAATGTTGCCCCTCTGGGTCTTACTATATTAACTTATATTTGTTATGAAGTCGTCCTCTCTTCCATTTATTTTCCCCACTAAAATTCGCCTTCCTCTTTAGTCTTATTTAAAACCAAATTGATTTGTAAGGAGGTATGGCCACAAAAAGCCAACCTAAACATATTGCAATGTTACACATTGCGTTTACTTCAATTAAAATTGAGAAGGGGACACGAATCAGATGTGTATTTTGTGTAGGATCCTTTATCAAGGAGTTTATCTAGACACGTAATTGAATGCGATTATCTTTAATAAGTACGAATGGTACTCGCGAATGACTTTATACTACTATGCATAATTACTAGAGGTCTAGGCAATCACCTGCATTACTCATGACCTACATTGGTATAATAATCTACGACTGAAAAATTATTATTGTCTTTTTAGAAAAAAAAAAATTAAGAAAAATTACATAATTTTATGCATTGTATTTTCTGCTAATACTAAGTTAACGTTCGTATCTATACAAATAAACATAATTCAATTGTCCGTTTGGCAACTTCACTAACTAGCAGTTTTCGCCAATGATATTATATGAACAAAAATTTTACCGTCAGACTTGTGACATATTAAACTGTTCTATCTCACTGTTTAAATGGTTAGTTATAGTAGACAAATGTTTGTTGTAAAGTTTCTGATTCTAAAAATCAGCTTTACTCTTCATTAAAAAGTTAAGTGCGGTAGACGCTTTAAGACGTTATTGGCGTCCCGAGCAAATTGTTACTGCGTCCTTGGCGTTCAAAAGGTTTTTTTTTTCACTAAATGGACATGAAAGTATATTCGGTACTTACATCAATTTCTTTTTAAATTTTTATTTCATGTACCTTAACGTTACTTAAAGCCCGTGTAGCGACTTCCACATACAGCGCAACAACATAAAAATATATAACAGCGCCATCCACCGAAGATACATTGAACTACGGAGCAACGAAGAAAACTAAGAAATTATCAATCCTAAATCGCGCAATAGAAGTTCTCGCACCGATTAACATATATACAACTTCCCAACATCAACCGTTGGGCCCGCCAGGCATGATCACCTCGCCTGGTTGGAGGATCCTCCCTTTGTGTTGGAGAAACATTAATATCCGTTCCCTCACACCCGGTATTATCAGCACTACCGTTAAAAATACTTACTTTAAAATATGCAATGGAGTTTTATTTAACTTTTCAACATCAATTTGAAATCGTTTTTCCAATCACAACAGCAGAAATCTGTTTTCTCCATAAACATTAATGAACACAAAATAATATTAAATCTAGACAAATTATTCCAGTATTGTCTCTGATGGACCTACACATTGTTCCAGGCAAAGATATCCTCACGAATAATTCGGGGAAAGTGATTTGGAAGGTTTATTGCTGACATAAATTCCGTTAAGTTATTGGAACAGCTGGATCAAATCAATTGTGATTACTTAGATGAGATTATTATTATTGTGTTCTAATCTTCACATATATTGGGTATGTTGTGCTTAGACATCAGAAAATTCTTTATGAGTTGCGTGAAAATATCTATACAAATAAATAAAATTGAAGTATCTGTGTGTAATGTCAATCTAACAGATTTGGACTAAATGCATATGAAGTATGTGCGGTATTTTCAAAATTAGTTTTGCCTCGATACCCTCGGTAAAACAAAAATCTTACACGCGTAGTCGTTTATTTCGCTGAAGGCAATTGTTGTAATCAAAACCTATCGTACTTCGATATCTCTTTCCTAATATAAGGCACATTGTGTAACTTGTGGAATATATTTCACTTATACAGCTAATGTAAACAACAACAGTTGACATTTCACATTGCGAACCGTAAATAATTTATTGCGCATGCAGTTCAAGTACCCGCGCGTTGTAATCAGCGTTCCCTTTCAATGTTTGGCCTTCGTCAGGTGATGGCTGGTGGCCTTGCGCTTATATGTTAGTCAACCAGCCATAAAACTGTTATGGCCACTTGTTTTAGGTACTTGGAAAAATTATGATATGTATCGCCGTTCTTTAACGGTGTTTTGAGTTAAGAAAAAATTATCGCGGTTTATCTGAACCAAAAGTCGAGTGTTTTTGATGCTTTTGTTAGACATGTTTTAATTTGAGATAATTATATTGTGGTCGCATTCGAATTTGTGTTTTTAAATGTTATAAGGAGCTTGAATGTTATAGTTTTTGTAATTGAGTATATTATAATGGTACGAGTGCATAGTCCATATTCGAATTGAGGTGACCACCACTCTAACATTCTTTTCATGCTTACAATCAGGCAGATGGAGCTATTTGTCAGCTAAAAAGTATGATATTATTATTTATAGCTATTTAAAATCATCTAGCTCAAAATTCAATGGGGTGATGCTCACTATGTGTAACCGGGTATATGATTGAAGCAAAATGGTTAAATTATACCTTTTTTGATTTTTTCTATTATCATTATTTCTATTATCATTCAACTATGTACGAAATTTGACAACTAGGTTAGTATTCATTTGGTTTACTGCGGCAAGGCGAGGTCATAATGCCTAGCGGGCCTCTGTCTAACGGATGAAGTCGGGAAGTTGTATATATGTTAATCGGCGTGAGAAATTCTATTGCGCGATGCAGGATAGGTAGCTTTTTCGTACACTACGTTACTCGTGGTTCAGTGTATCTTCGGTAGATGGCGTTGTCATATGTTTTTGTTGCCGCTGTATGTGGAAGTTGCCACAAGTATATTGCAAATAACTAGCTTTCAACGAATACAAAACACAATACTACGTCTGTGTTAGTCCATGATTACTCTGTTGCTTTATACTAACACCATAATAAAACCTTTCACCTTATAGTACAACTTACAGTACTATATAACTTTGATACAGTTATTTATTACACGATATTATGTACTTTGGTTTCGTAATAGTAATTCATTATGAAGGCCACTGTACAATTTATGATTGGAATGCTGATAGACAAAGTTTGGTAAATATTATATTAATAAAAGGTAAAATGTGTGAGTTTGTATATTCAGTTATTTGTTTGTTTGTATTCAAATAATCACAATTGAGTAAGAGTTTATACTCAAAGCTGCCTGCCCCACCAACCAAGCAGACGTTATGAACTACCTGGTCGAATTGATAATGGCCGTATAATAATGCCACTAAGAAATGGAAATGTGTATTAATGAATAACCTCCTTGACTAGGAGAGGCCTATATCCAGCAGTGTATTTTAAATTCTGTTTATGACAATTAATGAATAGAGTTACGAGAACCGACAAAATGTGTTCCTTCTGATAGCGCAGGCGAAGTTGTATTAAAACGGATGCTAGAACTATGCTTTGCTAGTCAACTATTTTAAATTCGCTATGGTTAAAATGCCAGTTAGCGTTGTATATAGACGACCCTGGCTATATATTGCGTGCATTCTTTGACGTACACACGAGCTGATTGGTTAACTGATGGAAGGTGAAAAGCTGGTAAATGATACAACGACACAAGATAGCCAAATACGTTGTTGCTGTTTGAGGGCTTCATTCGCTCTAGAATTCGATAAGGGAAATTTGGGTTCTTGTAATCTTATTTATTCGTTGGATAGTAACCAAAGAAGAGAGTGGATTACAGAATGCCGATGCGAATTTTTTTGGCCAAATACCGACGTGTTTTAGTTTTAGAAGTCGTAAATAGAGACATGTTGGCATATGTCAGATATACATATTTAAACATATATATTTAACCAAATACAATCTATTATATAATGTTTTTTATCAGATAACTATCTGAACTTTTATTAGGAACTGTTGAAAATAGACACAAGTGTGTTTAAATTGTTGTATTTAAATTGTACAGTATAATAAAAAAGGCATGAAGATTGGCCGACTATTAACCTGCATCTAGATGTACCTCGTAACTGTGACGTCCCATCTTTGTTTCATAATCCATTAATATTTATACCATACCTGTCATAATTTAATTATTGTTAGTAATTGTCTTGGCAGATTGACGACTCAGAGCAAAACATCAGTGTTCTTCAGATTAAGTTGAATATGTTCAAATATTTGCGATTTCAGCATAAAAGTAATGTAATCATCAAGATCGAGTTTAGGTGTAATAACCTATGACATTATTTAATAGTGCTGCCAATACTTCTGCTAACTTTTGTATAAATAACATTTATTCTGTATCTTAATATAAGTGTTTACAAATAAGTAGGTACCAGGATCAAAGATCAATTGTGAAGAATTTTCGTCGAATTTTAGTGAGCTGCAAACATTACCTCGATCTTTTTTCATACATACTTGTAAGAAATATTTTTTTCACAATACCTTCTGCATTATACATCACAACTTTAAATTCAATTTGATATAAATCGCTTTGTCCTTGAATGGAATCAATATTAAATTTACTATATGTACACACACTATAAGGTAAAACGAAATAAATAAAACATAAATGCTCAAAATATCTCTGTCATAAAATTATTCAGCACTTTTTTAATACTTGTACTACAATACAATGATAAGAAACATTTAGATGATCACCAGAATTCATTTCAACGAGTATAAAGTATATTTTTCTTACAGTACAGTAACTATTTTTCTTATTCCAGTAATATCTTGGTTACGAAGGTTGGCGATTACCAAGCCTATTCTACATAGTTTGAGTCACTCTATATCTTTAGGTTCATCTAATGTCTTGAAAAGCGCAGTGTGTTGCCCTCTGGCTAGATACCGGGACGACTTGGATTAGAGGGTCGGCAACGACTGGATACGAAAAAAACAAACTATGTCTAGAAGTGGTCTGCAGTGGGCTGATGATGATGATAAACGCCTTTTAAGTACTCCCGGGAGGAATGACTTGTAGTGTTTCAAATAAAAATTTAACCATGCTGTTTTTTTCATTGAAACTACAAAATTCACTTGTTTAGTAAATTATTCACGCTAATAGAGCCAAGGCTGATTTTTTAGTACATGCTATTAATAAATTTGAATATGTACCATTGACTATATTCACTGTGTGATGCCATTCATACTCGTATGTCTGACACAATTAAGCAACACTTCAGACTCAATAGGTACTTTGCGAAGTTTGTTGATTGTATTTTACGTAATCAAAATGTATTCGCCGACTACTGGAATTGTACTATTAACTACATACACATGTAATTTAAGCGCCAATTTGAATGTTATTATGCAATGAATGCATGTTACATAATATAACAATTAGTGGTAAGATAGACTAACATATTGGTTTTGTTGTTGTTGCATAATTTGGTTTGTTCCATAACATGACAAAATGACATATAGGGGTGAACAATAGCTTA
This sequence comes from Hyphantria cunea, assembly GCA_003709505.1. Taxonomy (NCBI): domain Eukaryota; kingdom Metazoa; phylum Arthropoda; class Insecta; order Lepidoptera; family Erebidae; genus Hyphantria; species Hyphantria cunea. The sequence goes on from PKRV01001490.1 coordinate 1,051,713, forward strand.
TTAAAACTTATTATTAAATTGGCAACCAAAAAAGTTCTATAAATAGAACTTAAAAGTTGCTAATTTTATAATTAAAGGGTTGTGACGTTCCGAAGGCGGTTCCTTTAGTCTTTCAGCGACTAAAGGAACCGCCTTTTGTAGTATTAGAAGATTTTCGTGCCACCATTGTCATTATTCGTGTTTTTGACATTAGATGGATGGAACGGGTTTTGGAAATTAAATGTATTTTGGACTTGTCTCGGCTGTTACTATGAGTATTCCTTAGTCACATCTTCTCTGTATTGTAAAGACGATATAAAATCGATTGTGTGAAAATAAACCTAACGAAGTGATCAAGTTCTCTCATTAAATTATTATTATTATATACGATTAACTATATCTTGCTGAATATTATTAAATAAGTCATTTTTGGAAGATTACAATGGTGCCTAAAAATTTTATTACCTGAACTATTGCTGTTGGTCTAGCGGCTAGTTGGTCTACAACTGACGATCCAGAAGTTTGATTCCCAGGTAGAGTCAAAACCGTTTTTCTTATTTATTTATATTACTTTGGCAGTGTTCTATGCTCGTGCCTTACAGAGCACGCTTAGCAGTTGGTTAAGCTTATCATAGATATTTATGGCGATTGTAATTTGTGAAGGCAATGCCCTCAAATACTGACAACAAGTTCAACCTTCAAATTCAGCTTACCACCAGGGTTCTGGAGGTCCTGGTTCCTGGACCCAAATAATCTTGAAATTAATAAAAGGCTAGGAAGATGATGATGATTATGAGTAGTGCTGGTACTATCTTAGTTTGAACTAAATATGTTTACACAGTACCGTTTAACAGTAAACATAGATCCAAAGCCATATATTTGAATTAAGGTGTGCCTTTAAGAATGATCACATTATTTAGCCGCCTTTGAATTTAGTACCAGCACTACACAAAACTGTCTCTGTCATTCTCTTTTCTTTGGTTTCACCGTTTTATAATAAGATTCAACAAAGTAATTTCTGTAGCCTGGTGTGCTTCTCTAATTTTATACTAATTTGGTGTATTTTTTAATGAAATATTTTATGAATAAGTTCGACTGGTACGATTAGATTTAATGTTTTAAATTCATGATAGATTAAAGTGCCTGCAGATATTGTCTTAGCATTACTCTAAACGGTTCCTTTTATTCTTCTTCATCGTTGAGATGGCAGGCGGCTAATCAATTATTTCTACCAATGTCAAGCATTTAAAGTATTCAATTCTAAGTCTTCGAGTCTGATGATATTAATGATTCGAAATGTGGATGATATGAAAAGGAGTCCGTCTTTCTAAATAACAAAAAAATATCTCTGCTCCTGTTATTATTTCAGAACTAGCTGCCCTGACACGCTTCGTTCTGTGGACACGACTGTTGTCTGTTAACGACAGATGTTTAATTTAATCATTTTCTTTTTATTGACTAGGGGGTAAACGAACTGACGTATCGCCTAAAAGTAAGCGATTACCGCCGCCTATGAACACCCGCAACACCAGAGGTGTCACAAGTGTCGGCCTTTTAAGAAGTACCCTCTTTTCTAGATGGTTTGAAGGTGGTCAGATTGGTCCGGGAATACCGCAGGAGGCAGTTCATTTCACAGTTTTGTTGTGCGAGGCAGAAAGTTTCTAGAAAACCGCACAGTTGTGGACTGCCAGCCATCTATAGTTCATGCAAGAAAATAAAAGGGTAGTTTTAAACATCTTTCCTATAATTTTTTAGTTTTTTCTTTCCATTAGAACCTTCCTAGTACGTTAACGAAAATTTTGAAACAAAAATTAACCGAATTGGTCGAACGGAACGGAACGGAAACGGCGCTCAGCAACACATTTGGCAATTCATTTTCATTTATATAAAATAAATTTACATTTTAGGCGTTCTGATGAACAGTGAGTATTAGATTATTTAAATTTTGCACACATAGCGTGTCAAAAGTTAATGTAATAAATGTGGTATTTGGTAGATGAAATATGTCTGCAGCCGATCCGGTAAGCAAGTAAAGTAAAGCATTTCTACAGCAGCCAATTTTAAAATCAAACTGTATACCTGAAACTGTATCACAAATAATATTTTATAATAATGATTAAATTTCAAATATAGCATAATTTATAACCATCGATTTTTTTGTACAACAGAACATGGGAAATGTACTTCAAATGGTTTTTATCGCCTCGCCTCTTCTTGTTTCATTTTAATTGGTTGTCTTCCATGTTTTAATTCATAATATTCCTATTATTTAAATCATTATTCTTGTTATATTAGAAAAAATATACTTCATAATTTACTTTAAAATAAAATAAATGTTTTAATTGCCATTTCTAGAGACATTTTTATTATTTTTGTGTGTACAAACATCATCTCATACTCTTGTTAGTTTTCTATTATCGTTTACGTTTATACGATGTATGTCTGTCTGTAAACATTATCAAAAGGTAACTATGAAAAATTGCTATAAAACTACCACCCTACAATAGGTTACTCGGGACAACAGTTTAAGGATCACACCACCCAAAGTATTCTCACATGTGGGATTTGAACCCACAATACATGATGCAGTAGGAAGCTAGGTGGCGATAGCTTAAACCACTAATTGTTTAATATGTAAATATCATCATCAACATCCTTTAAGAGTCCACCGCAGGACATTGGTGGTGGTACTGATCAGAATTATGTAATAAATAGAAATCAAAGTCGCTACCTCTACTTTAACAGTGAGGATTACTGACTATGTCACCACAAGCCAACCAAATGCATAAAATTTTTCAAAGGAAAATAAAACATAAAAATGAGTGTGTTATTTTTTATTTCAATATCTTATCCCAAAAGGAAATTAAAACTAAATTGTTAAAATTATGGATATCACATTTCGTTTTTCACTTTTTAACACTAAATTTACATATACATGTGTTATTTTTATAATATTGTACTCGATTCATCTTAATCACTTTATTGACAATGATAGATTGTACAGAACTGTGCCCTAAACTGAAGTGTTTTTCTATGTTTCTTTTTCGACTAAGATAGAGTCTGAATAACGACGTTCTAAGTGAACAAAAATTGTAATAAAAATATCATTGATTTCATAATGTGGTTTTAAGAAAAGCCTGATTTTCGTAGGCCCAACAGGGTTACTGAAGCAACATTATTGGGCATTAATAAGATGGAGATTCTACAGAACATAAACGTATCCGATCTCATAGTTCCTTATAAATCACTCAGGGAAGTTTTCCTCTAAAAATATATCATTGTTTGTACATAATCTCATTATAGCTATTCAAACGTACATGGCAATAACACTGGATGTAATTAAAAAATCTTATCATTCGGGTAGTCATAAATAAAACCAAATATGGCATTTTTAACAATTCCTTAATCTATTGTAACCTATTGGTAACTACACAATATTATGTAGCATCACTGTGATTTAATTAATATATACATAAACAAACATTAAATATACGTAACAAAATACCATCAGTAGCAATATATAATAGAAAAAAATATATAATAAACCTATCAAATTCAAAGTAAGTCTATTGCAAAATTAATCTTATTACACCAAATAAAAAGAAATCTGAGCTCTAATGGAATTTAGATATTGTAATATTCTGAAAATTCCAATTTGCGAATTTAATGAGCCCGGTCCTCTTAGCGTCCGATCAAAACTTCCAAAGAGCGATCTCAAAATCTTACAATAAATTCAGACGCTGAAGTTTAGTTATTCATTTTCGATTTTTTCCTTTTGATACTCGGTTTGTGAATCTGATTTCAAATTTGTTATAGAGCACGAATTCACTATGAGTAGTTAAAAATACAAGTTTTAATACTGGCGAAGACAAATTGTTGGAATAGCTGTCATACTACAATGTATTAATAGAATGTGGTTTTCAAAAAAATAAATAAATACGCTATTTGATTCTAGCACGTTGAAGATGTTAAAATACACTATACAGGTCAAATATATTTAAATTTAAAATTAAATTAATTATGTCAAATTTGATAACATTATCATAATTAGAATAAAAAAGTCATTGGAAACACAATTAATTTTATCTAAGTAACTGAAATTATGTAAACAGGACAAGGCAGAATGATGTGGATATTGTAGTAATAGAAAAGGCAAGATGGTTTCTATAGAAGTAAATAGATAAAACTTAGAATAATTGAAATAGATTTTTAAGTTAGTTTCTGCAAATATTACGTAGTCATCCATGTCAAATTTCTTATAAATCTTAATGTTATCATAAATCACAACCTAATTAGCGAGTTTATAGTCCATAAGACTTTAAACAATAACAACAATTAATAAAAGAGTAATGTTCAATAATTTTAAGGCTTAATATTTCAGATTTGAACTACATAGTTTGTTCAGACTGTGAAACACTTATAGCCATAGTGTCATGGCTCAACTTATATTCAATGAGAATTTAAACTGGAAATGTCATATTGGAAGAAACACTAGTCACATTTGCCATTGTTTCATCAACAGTTTCAGGTTTGCTTAATTTTGTAATCATATCACTTATAGATACATAACAGCCTGAAAAGAGAGCAAGTAAGGAGATCGTTCCAATTAAAATATTTTTGAAAAGAATATAGTTGAAGGGGCCGAGGCCTTTTTCCCATTTGTGGACAGTATCAACGATGGCAGGAGTTAGTAGACCAAGACTTGAGAGGAAAATAGCACCGCAGAGACTGACGAACAATTCCAAGTCAGGATACGCTGCTGCAAGAGCAACTGTTGAGAGAAAATTTAAATCAGATGTTGTTAAAATAAAATCATTTAATATTAACGGTCATAAAAATAGCAAAAACTGAATTTGTACCTCATAAAATAAATAAATAAGTTTGAATGATTTTCGCAAACATACAAATGTAAAAAGCAAATACAGAGACATTTGTAATAAAAATAAAGAGACCCAATAAATAAACCAGGGGTACTGTGTCAACAAAATATTCATGTAGACATGAGAGGCATTTCCTAGTCAATCAAACCGTAAATATGTTAGAGCATTTATGTTGTTAATTGAAATCCATCTAAATTCTCGTATTAACGGTGTCAATTCTTCTCATGTAATTGAACTCTGGCAGACTAGTATTGGACTGGTAGAAACTTTACGTGGCGTTCATTTGGATTTTTTCTAAATGCTGCACGTTAGTGTGTTGGTGTAGCTGTACTAAAAATTTATGTAACTCAATATTTTATAGTATCTTACCCGATCCAACAACAATGGCACTCCTAATTAAAATCTGCGCAATATTCTGGTATCTTACTGAAATCTTCATGTGCACCCGGCGCCATATCATCTCCATTGGAACATAAAACTGAAGGCTGTAGGTGAACAGGATCGCTAGTGCCATTAAGATCTTTGCAATTTGGGCCAAACTGAAATTTAAAGGAAATGAAACTTTAAACTAGCTACAAACAACGAAAATAATCTTTGCAGCTCCGTCAGAGTAGAACTTTTTTTAAGTTAATCTTGCGTAAATGTAACAACTTAATATGCAAATGGAAATGCTTAAATTTAAAAAAAAAAACTCATATGGAATGATGGAACTTTACAAATAGGCGAATACAAAGCAAAACAGATACAGAAATTTGTAAATGACACAAAGTGTTGTCCTATATGGGGTTTGAACCCTTTGATCACCTTAATGAGTACATCTTCTGTGCAGTAAATACATGACACATAACATAAATGCTTGTTTTTTATATGAAAAAAGAGTATTTTATATGAAAAAGAGTTGTTTGCACCACGAGACTTGGAATTTTTGCGGAATGATGGTATTTGGTTGGTAAAACTGCGAGGAATATTTTCTTGTCAGGTCAATTTCCTTGGGATTTCAAATAAATGTACATTTGTGTAGAATTAATATTTTACAATAAATATTTTAATTTTAATTAAATTATAATTTATTTTTTAAATTATAGGATAAAATAGGCCGATGACAAGTAGTTGTCTTCGATTAGTATTTCATTTGATATAGTGGAAGCTGTGGCAGAATTTGTATCATGTATTATCAAGTTTTTGTTCGTATCTACGTTCATTTCTATTTCGGTTAATAGTAGCCTAGGTCTTTCCTTAATTATGTCCTCGCCAAATTTTATGACAGTCAGTCTGCCTCTCATTGTATTGTAATATTTGCATTTTTAATATTAGTAAGGATATGACAATTATCGTTTCTGATAATAAGATAACAGCATTAAGACTGGTGAATGCAGTTTTCAGAAATATGGTTTTACTCCGGTATCTTTTTGAGGCAATCCACTAGATTCTGAACAAAACTGATACCTGAATGTAACGCCGATTTAACAGGCCACGTTATCCTTGCGCAGTATAGAAAAGTAGATAGATAGTAATTTTTTTATTGGTACACCGTTTTTACATATTTTAGGAGAGCACAGAGACGACCAATATATAATATAATGTACAAAGGGCGGCTTTATTGCCAAAACAATCTCTTCTTCTTCTTCTTAAAAACTATTGGAGAGACCGTAGCAGTTGCGGATGCAATTAATTTTAAAGAATATCAGTAAGCAGTAACAGTTTCTTATCAATTTCGGAAAAATTTGGCAGATGTCCTCAGGTACTCTGTAGCACTTTCCCAAAATGTACAAAATATTATTATGAGTTTGATATACTTACATATCCTTGTCAGGAAGATTTAATGTAACACTTGTTTTGACACTGTCTCCAAACTTCATGTAACCAAAGAAGCCCACTACGCCATAAATTATAACCACAATTGTCATAGCAACATTCAGCACTCCTGGACATCCGAGGAATTTCTGAGGCTTGGCCATTTCGTTTTCAACTGGCATCACTACACCAATGCCTTCCATTGCGAATATGACGGTACTGGAAATTAATACTCGAAATCACAAATTGTTCTTTATCAATAAAATAATAAGGAAATATAGAAAAATCTGTGGTAGTAATAATAAGCTAGATTTTACTCAAGAACTGAAAAATAATTTTGATGTTTTTTTATATTCTAGTATTTTAATTTTTGAAAGTAGATGACAATTTAAATACTTTATATTTACTTAAATTAAATTTTACAGAACTAAACTAAATAATTCATCAATGGATAGAATAATTTCTTCTGTTTTCGATGTACCTCCCTAGAAAATAAAGTATAAGCGATGTGTGTATTATTTTTTTAATTGACAAACGCTACCTATCACAGTTTAAAAACCGAACTGGCAGAACTACTTATTATATTTAACATGTAATGGTGTATTTATTATGTATGTAATATTTTCATTATTATCTTAATATTTTTAAAGCATTTTACATTCAAAGACGCAGCGTTCAATAATAAAATCCAAACTTTTTTAATTTAATCTATAAACTTTAAGAACTTAAACAACAATACAAGTTATTCCTCAATATTCTCCTAGTCTTTTTTCATCGAATATAAAATTTCACAAATATATTCAGAGGTTCTAGTTAGATTTAATTCCGTTTGGAAAAGTTATGTATCAAAGCTCGGTAGACCTTTTTAAACATTGATGTGTAACAATTCTATTGAATTAGTTTGAATAGTTTTAGGGTTGAAATTAGAATAATTAATAATGTTTAATATTTATGTTTTTTAAATCTGTTGAACATGTCTCTAGTTGTGCTGATATTGAATGTAATCATACTTATTAATCACTGAAAAATGCTGTTATTTTAACAGAGCTAATAAAAACTACTCACTCAGATTCAACTCAACTCTCTACTCAATTCAGTTCTATATTTTAATGACTGCTATCTTAGAACCTCTTTATTCATATTATTTGGAACCAATATATTTTGGTACCTTCAGTCTTCAAAATTTTTAAAATGTACCCACTATTATGTAAAAAATAGGAATGCAAGGTGAGTATGTAGTTATTGCTACGTATATTTAAATTTACTAAAGCTCATATTTAAAAATAAAAAGACAATATACTACAGAAATTTTGAAACTTTGTATTTTTAACGATAAAACAAAAATATTCACTTTTGTGTCATCTACACGAAAAATTTTTGTGTAATTTATTTTAACATTTAATTTTTTTTCGTTTATATGTCGATATCAGACTATCAATCTTGAAATTAACGTCCTAACTTTTATATTCACAATACCGATGAAATTGAGCATTAGATCATTACTCTTGGTGTATTTTACAGCTGATGTCAGACAAAAAACACATTATCCAGGTACTAAAGTTTACCACAACATGCTTCTAATATTACGCTTTTCACATAATTCTAAAAGCCCTATTTTAGCTTTACCTCGGGGTCAATAGACTCACGAGAATTCGAATTCCATTTGAAAATGGTCTTTTATTATAACTTTTCCAATTCTGTAATATTTTGTGGATTTCTCTTGCCTACTATACTATTACGAATTTATTTATTTTTTCAACTACGAAGGTCTTTAAGAATCTATGAAGTGGATATAGTTATACAATATTGGGCATTCAGTTGTTGCTTGAATAAACTACAATTTCTTTAACATTACTGTCCTATTTCTTATTTTCATGAAATGATTTTCAAAATTCTGTTTGTATATATGTATTTAGATAACGTCTGTTTTAGTCTGATATAAGATTTAAGTCAAACTTTGACGCTTAGAACGTCGTTAGACTATACAACCACAAATTTTTGGTGATTTTTAATTTATTTTAGATAATTTTGGAAAAACAGAATTATATGTATGATTCCCTAAGGTTGAAGACTAGAGTCATGATGGATCCAGTATACTAAGGTACAAACGGTATTGATCAATTCAGATTATAGATTATAAGTTTTTAATCCATTCGCATAATAGGGATGAGATACATATAATTAGATTTGGCCTGTGGCTTCGCTCGCACAGAAGTAGATATTTTCATTCCTTATTTTACCTCCTTAGGGGTGGTATTTCAAAAATTCCTTTCTTAGTACTCACTTACGTTATGTAAAGAACCTATATGCAATTTCAGGATTCTAGGTTCATCGGCTTAGGTTGTGCGTTGATCTCTGGGTATTTTAGTCAGATAGATAACTAATCAAATACTCACCTAATAAATATTGGCCACTGAGTAACTTTAGCGACGATCTCTCTATCTTGAGGAGCCGGCAAAGCACTAAAGATATAGTACAATGTAATCGCAAAGCACACAACGAGGCATACATTGGCTATCGCCGAGAATGGGACCAGCCACTTCAAGTTCCTGATTTGGCACATCAACACTAATGGTACTAATGTTAGTGCGCAGTATACTCCACGTGAAAGGTCGTATCCATATGTGTATTCTTTTAGTGCCTGTAAAGTAAAAAATATAATAGTGTTAGAATACTGCAATAGTACAATTGTTTTGTAGGGTAGGGGGCGGTAGGGTAGGATAGGACCTAATCTATACTAGCCTACTGTACCCTACCCTTTAGAACTCTTCAATTATAACACAAACACCCTCGTGCGGTAGGGTAGGATAGAGTTAGGTATTGTAGGGTACAATAGAAGAGGGTGCTGGTAGGGTGCGAAAGTGTAGGTTGAAGTGGAGTAGCGAAGATAATAGGCATGATGACAGTAACCAAGAACCACTAAAACTGTGTATTTAACTAATAAAATGGGGTTCATAGAGTATAAAAATAGACTTTACTTTCATATTTCAGATATCCGCCATGTTAATTTGAACACCAATCAGAGCGAGTTACGTCACTAATGTATAAAGGTCACTTTGTTTGGATATAATCGACGATCACTTTACTGTTTATTGACACCGGTTGACTAATGGTGACGTCACGTCTTACACAAACAGACGCCATGACACTACCGCGCGTTTTGTCTTGAATTTTAAGTTTAAACTTTAAATCGCAATTTTTTCCTACTAAAACTTCGTTTTTTGTAGAAATATAATGGCTTTCGACAATAGGAGTACCTCCGGATAGGAGTACATCATGCAACAGTTTTCTAAAATGAGTCATCATGCATATTATTAAGAGTAAATGAAAATAGATAGATACAGATAATCCTAGTATTATATGTTTATTATTTTCTAGTTGAAGTCGTAAAAGTGAAAATAAAAATAAAGAAGAACCAAGCTTGTAATGAACTATCTACAAGAAGTTCATAATTCTTTGGTTACTTGTAACACACTTGGTAATAGTTGAAAAATTACGAACTTCTTGTATTCTTAAAATCAATGCATCAAATGAATTAATGGATTTAAAATAGTAATAAAACAGATGTTATTTTTTTAAATAAAATCTTTTCCAGAAGGATTCTTGATCTTGAAAAATCAGTGAATTAAAAATAAATTTACCTCTTCCAAATTGGCGGCAATAAACACCACATACACACAAAGTGTTGCCAAGTACGTGCAAGTCATTGTATAGTCCACACAAGTTCTGTAATTATAAAATAATGCTACATTAAGGATGTTATCTATATAAATCAAAATGAATCAATGCAATGTATGTACACGCATAGCTCCCGATCAGTTGCACCAAAGTGGATAATTTTTTTTTTATGTAGTTAATACTACGAGGACAAGGTTAAGAAGAAAGATAATGAAACCCGGCCATTATATTTTCTTAGTCCTCATATGTGCCATAACCCGTGGTAAGCTGAGGCGGACATAAATACTAAAACAGGTGTTTCGGAAATTTCGAAAATATTCACGAAAATAATATGGTGGTATAATACGGGTCAACTAGTGCACGAATAAAAATGAATAGAAATGAAAAGATGAGAAGAAAAAAAAAATGAAAAGATTTATCAGTTAATGAATACATATATATCTTAAAGTATTTTTTTTCAAATACTTATTTTATTACATATTTATTTTTATTTTTTATAATATATTTATTATATGCTTGAATTACTTATACTTAGTTTTTTAATTACTTAGCTATTCAGTGAGCGTATATAGTATCTATTAGGTAATTTAGATACATATTGGCCTTTTTTTTGACCTTTAATTAATTTATTTGTCATCATTATTCATCTTCAATTTATAATTAATCATGATGTGTATTAATAAATTAAAGTAACTAGAATTTACAATTTACGTACTTTTAAAAATTTATTATGAAAAGATCACCTTTTTTAAATGAATAACATATAAATAATTTCTAAATTCTTTTGAAATTTATTTGGTATAGTCATAAAGCAACTTAAAAATATACCTAACAAAAGAGACACATTTTGCCTATACAAAAATATATTATTATTGCTAACAATGAAAATAGGTAAATGTTTTTCTTTTGAGCTTTATCAATAGTGCTAATAATATTTTAACAATATATAGTTTTAAGTGATTACCTTGCAAAATTTGCCCACGGCCTTAATCTTTTAGGTCCATATTCGAATACAGCACCGCAAGTCTCTGCGAAACCCATGGAAGGCTTCTTAGCTTCCACGCAAACTTCTTGTGACGTTTTCACCTAATTGGAAAAAATTAAAATGTTAATAAACATTAGGTAAACGTGCTCGTCGATGGAAATTTTATCAAGCACTTGGGAAAGACTTAAAAAAGACTGCTAAGTTCTTGACGAAGAAAAATGCATGCATGCGTAGCCTATAAAATCGAGTTAGTGTATTATTTGTCGATAATCTTAGAAGTTCAGTTTATAATAAAACAGTTGAATTGCCCATTAACGATAAAATATTACACTTTAGTCTAGTTTCGGATTTATTTTATCCAAATTCAAGAAATAATTCGTTAGTTTCGTAGTCCTAACCAGAAATATTTTTATATTTGTTAACGTGCTCTCTAAGGTACGGACTGTTATAATTTCTTATAAGAAAAACCCGTTCAAATTGTTTGTTAGACCCGGGAGTCTAACCTCTTGATTTTCAGTCGTATACGCTAATAACGCGTTTCTTTACAACTTTTCAATATTTAGATTTTTATGTTTTAGCTGCCAAAATCACTCTACTCTGCCTGATGGAAACTATGAGCAGAATCCAAGAGTGCTGGTTACCATCCTCAATGCAAATAAGGACAATGCAGCAGTTTATACCTTTAAGAATGACATGTCTAAAAAAAATCTTTCTTAGGCACCTACTTACAACATAAAAACATCAATTAGAAAATTCACCAACGTAGAGCTTAAACTAATTGTAGTTTAAATTCTCCGCTGGTGAATCAGTCACTAGGACAAATAAATGTTATATGTATTTTACAGTCTCAAAAGACATTTCAAATTATTGTTACGATCGCTGTATGTTGAGACATGTGGTACTAATTGGATGTTAGGTACATTAAAAGTTCAAACATTCCAGAATGTTACACAAAGTTCTAGTAGTTTCCGGAGGGGTGTCGAGTTAGTAGGGTTTTTACGAGATTTTTGGGAAAGTTCTCGGGACTTCTTTTACTTCTAATGAGATAAGTTTAGCTGTATCTACTCTATTTATTGAACTGATTATTTCATTTAATCAAAAACCATCAGCGCGACCATTGTTGTATAACTTGTTACTATCAATCCACACTAATATTGTTCCAAAGTAGCTCTATCCGCCTGTCTGTAACGCTTTACAGTTGTTCAACGGCTGCATCAATTTCAATGAAACTTGGCATGAAGATATGTATAGAAATATGCTACAATTTACCGTGATAATCTTCACACAAGCAGACGAAACCGCGGGTAAAAGAATGTAGATAATAAAGCTGTTATCAAGATTTCCTGACTTACTAGAGTTATGGATCCTGTTTGTTTTTGTATTCTATAGCTGGATATAGATCTCTTTTCAAAAGGAAGTTTAAGAATACCAGAAGCTGAAGACTAGATTTTGTTTGTTTGTTTTTGGTTGGTCTAGAGTTTGTTTCAAGCTTTTATTTTCTCTGTAGTACTTTATCTTGTGTCGTCTGCTCCCTTAGTCGGCTCTTAGAACTAACGAGGAGTAGAGCTGGTTGCCCTCCGTATTTTTCTTCTGTCATTAGACGGATAGACAAGTAGTAATATTGAAGTGAATTGACTAATGGCAGGTATAACCATTAGCACCCATTTAGTCACGGATCTGACTTGTTCATATTTATAATTTTCTCATTAATAAAACAATAGAAAATCTATTAACATATCACAATATCTCATATTCTTCCAAGAATATCTTATTAAACGGCGTAAACAAAAGTGTTTGTCAACATATTGTGCATCAATAGTCACGGTTGATTGATAAATATACGTAATCTGTTTGGCGCAATGCAGAATCACTCATGTCACAAACTTGACCTTGTAACAAGCTTCCTTGATATTTAAATGCCTTAGTAACCATCAAGAATCGTCAGCGTAAGTATATTGTCGAGCCATGTTAATTATACATTGATGATGTCGTGCACTATTAATAAATAAAGTTAATATCCATACTGTTTAAATTCGTTAGTAGTTCTATGTATCTGTCAGTTACACTTTCACGACTAAACCGCTACACCGATTTAGATGAAGCTTGGCATGAAGGTATTTGGATTCTTGAGAAAAGGACGTATGATAATATACACAGTTGGAGCTCCGGGTTAAAGCTTATTATATATGATAGCTTCGTAACGTTATATTTAACTGATCAAAAATTGACCTAGATTTAATGACACAACGGTCACTTTGAATATACAAACGTATATTTGTTAATTCAAGATACATTTAAAGTCTCATAGGGTTAAGGATCCTTTTCACATAATATATATTTACTTAGAGAACACTTTCAACATATAAAGTGTAATTGCAGGGATCGGAGCACTTGACAAATAAGGAATATTTACATAATATTTAATATGCAAATAAAAATTTTGTCCCAATCAACACTTAATCTTTTTCTTTTTATAGAATAATGGGCAAACGAGCAGATGTATCTCCTGATGGTAAGCGATTACCGCCGCCCACGGACTCCCGCATCACCAAAGGCGTCACAGCTTTTCCATAAATGGATATGAAAGTATATACGGCACTTCCACCAAAAAGGAAGTGTTAAAATTTGTGTCCTTCTATCTGTTTCAGCAGATTACTGGACCAATTTTGACGGGAGTTTCACTGGCAGATAGCTGATGATTTAAGAAGTAACTTAGCCTTCTTTTTTAGTCTAAGTTTGCCTCACGGGCTCAGTTAGTTTTAAATTTGGCTTTAAATACATAAAAAGAAATACGTGACTTAATTAAATAATGTATGCTGTGTTAGTGTTGTGTGTTTTTTTACTTTTAAATGTAGAAAATTCGTAAAAACAATTCTATTTTTAATAGTATTTCATTGAACATAAAGCAACTTGCATATTGCTATTAATAGTACTCACCAAAGATAGTTTTAAACTCTTTTTTTGCAACGAAACAAGATTGATAAAGGACCAAGATACCTTTTCTTATATGTCAAGGTCTCCAATACATAAGGTTATTTCTCTTGTGAGTAAATAAAATAATGTTTTAATTTATATAGCGTAAAATCAAACAGGCGACTCTATTCAAGAAAATTGATGTTCTTAGTACCATCGTCATTATCTCAGTCTAAGAACTGCTATAGACAACAGAATTATCAACTTACTTTTGTAACCTCTACTAATATATAAAGCTGAAGAGTTTTTGTTTGCTTGAACGCGCTTATCTCGGGCACTTCTAATCTGATTTGAAAAATTCTCTCAGTTTTAAATAGCCTAATTAGCAATAAAAGTTATAGACTATATATCATCACGCTAAGACTAGAATATTAGCAAAAAATAAAGAAGAATTTCAAAGAACGAGTGAAAATTATCACGCCGCGGGCTCTAGGAGAAGCAAATGTGGTTCCGTTGTTAAATATTGAATTAAGAAGTTGTTTATTGTTTTAACATTAATATAGCTGTTACAATAGTATTTATACATACTTTTTCTGCGGCTCCACGTGTATGTCGGTTATCACGAGTGGGTCTAAAATTAATCTAAAGCTCCTATTAAACATACAATTTTTCAAATTAATTTCAAAGTTTGTTTTCTCTATTTCAAGTATGATATTATTTCCTTGTCAAGATAACGTAGCCACGACGTTGTCTTGCTAGTCCCAAACCCGCACTCCAGCAGCATGGGGACTTATGTTCTTAAACCTCTCCTGGGAGGAGATCCAAACCCAGCAGTGGGACGTTATGCCGAGGTAGGCGCTATTTCTGGCACTGCATAGGACACTTTAATAACATTTCTATTCTTTTAAAACCTTTATTGTCCTGCGAACATCAGATTAAATGTTTTCTTTCTTTCTTTCTATAAAAAGTATTTATTCTGTGTTGTGAATTGTCAAACCGTAGGAGTAAATCAGCCATTGGTACATCGATATTCTTATACATTTCAACTTGGCCAATCTGCTTATATTTTTGTTAAAGTATAATTATGTTGACCAACATAAGAAGCACACTTGGCCAGGCTCGTTCCAGTGACTTTTAAATCTAGTTAAGTACGATGTACAAAACCAGGTAACATTTATACGGCCTGTGTACCGTTCTTTAGCATTGCTACTAAGAATGAAATTGAAGTTGTGAGTAAGATTATAAAAAAAATATGTTTTATATTTCTTAGCTATGGGTGGTTATACTATTGAATCGGATATCGTAGATAATTTCATTATTTTAATATTGACACAAAAATGTATTGTCCCAAAGTACAAGTCAAGATCACGGAGAGTCAGTATTTATCCTGTCGTGAGAGCTAACTAAGGGTGCAAATTATATAGGATAACAGTAGTGCAAAGAGCATGAAAACTTGACATAAACCCATTTCAACAACAACAACCAATCCACCCATCACCGCCGCCCATCAACTCGTCTGCTCAGCATGGTATGACAATAGATGGCCAACATACCTTTTCAATGGAAAGGGTTTTTTCCAGCAAAGAAATATAAAACACTATTTCGAACTCTGAAATGAATGAATGAATGTCAATCAATGAATACTAAAATTATAATTTTAAAAGTGTCTCCGAAAACTCTGTCTGTCTGAACTGATATGGATGAATATCGGCATAGAGATAGATTGGACCTTGGAGAAGCTGAGAGACTACTTTTTGTCGCGATGATCGACATACCTGCTGGCCGAGCTAATAAGATATAAATGGTAAACTAAAATATTCTAAAACGTCAGCACAGAGTTTAAAACGTCAACTTTCGAATTGTGTGAGATGAACAGCAATAGGTTTAATTACTATTAGAATGAATGTACCATTACTCATCTATTGTTCAACTGAATACAGTAATCTTTTACTGTTAAAATATGTAGTTAAGTGTTGAAAATAATAAAATGCAAGACTTTAATTACTTATTTTAACACACGTAGTTGTTTGTGCTAGGCTCTTTGCTCGATGACTCATACGACAGATACACCGACAATCGAATTTTCGAAAGATAATAATGTTTTTACTTTAACCTCAGACTCGTATGTATAGTCTGTAAAAATATACGCCCATGGCATTAAATCCGCCTTTGGCAATATAATTGCAGGAAAATTAAATAAAAAAGCAATAAAAAATAATGAGTTTTTTATATATCGATTTTCCATTTCATAGCCAATCTTTTATTCAATGCAGTGTCTATTCATATTATTCTTTTGATAAAAAAGTGTAATTTCGAGTTTATAGAGCGGAAATTTGATATAAATTGTTTTCACAGATATTGCACATAAATTGTATATTTTACAGTATATTGTTTCACATAAAATGTATGAATTCGTATTTCAGTAATGTGGAAAAATTCCAAGACATTTTGATTGTCATTAAGATATAAAAAGACACAAGGATAGGGATCGTTATAATACGTACGGATATCTGACACACTGCGCCATCTAGTCCTAAACTAAGTAGAGCTTGTACTATAGATGCTATATAAGCACAGGTATATTTTTTGGTGCACATGGGATTAAAACAATAAAAATGAAAGATAATACTTACTAAAATATAAATACAGTGTGTACAAATAAATCCAAGTACTATCGTCCCCAATGAACCGACCGCTAAACCAGCATTTTTAAACGCAGCAGGCATTGCCAGAATGCCTGATCCCAACGATGATTTAAGAAGGTGTACCAAGGATCCCATTGTCCTGAAATAAAAAATTGTTTTTGTAATATTTTTCCTCCTTTTAGAGCTTACGAAGAGGCCTATATCCCGCTGTGGACTACTTTCGTCTGAAATGATAGTTTTTCTTCTGTATGACAAAAATGTATATTCTCCAAAAATAGTAGATGTACAATCCAAACACGTGATTAATTGACAAATATTTTTAAGAAAAACAAGCTTTCATTACTTTTTAATAAAAAAAACCTTGACCTTGACTACACCTTTCCTTTAATACCCGTATTGTTTAGAAA
The DNA here is from genome assembly GCA_003709505.1 of Hyphantria cunea. Taxonomy (NCBI): domain Eukaryota; kingdom Metazoa; phylum Arthropoda; class Insecta; order Lepidoptera; family Erebidae; genus Hyphantria; species Hyphantria cunea. The sequence continues at coordinate 1,068,994 of PKRV01001490.1, forward strand.
TATGTAAGCCGCCATTTTATTACGGCGAACATTTTGGATTAATAATAATACCGATTATATATAATTGCATTGTCATCAGAACTAAATGTACATTTCAAATTTCAGATCAAAAGTGGTTCAAATTTAACTTGCAAGATTTGATATTACAGACAAACATCCGGACAGATGAAACTAAATAAAAAAACTACTTGTTTGGGCTATAAGCAACGAATTTAAAATACATTAACACTTATACAATACTGGTAGGTGTGAATTATGTTTTGCATTTGATTTGATTTGATTTTATTATAAGGGCAATGAATGTGTCTATTGTTACTTTATTATATTACTTGCTACCATATGGATACGGTCTTATTTCAAACGTCTGATATATTTTTAACACCCTTTGTTGGCTATACCTGTATGTTTGTTAGTCGCCAATTTTTAAGAATGTTTTTAAGGTATATTATTTTTCAATGATTTTTAAATTTTCATGTTAGGACTTGACCAGTTTACTGTCCTTTTTATATACAAATTTGGATGAGTGTTTGTTTTGTAATCACGTCAGAACAGCTAAACGGATTTTGATAATATTTTCCGAGACATAGATTATAGCTTGTAATTGAATTTAAATTATTGCTTTGCCAAAAAAATTGATCTAGAGTAATATCAGTTGCCAAAAAAACAATTGTCTGCATCTATCAAGTAACATTTATGAATTAATTGATGTATAAGCGAATTAGTAAATTCGAATTTAAGTCAAAATGGCGATTATCACATTTTTATAAATGTCTGTTAATAGCCGTGTTTTATTTTTGATCCTGTGTAACAACACAATTTTTAAACTAATATTTTAAATATAGAACCCGTTTGCAACTCACGATTGGACCTAGTTGGGTTGAACCTAAATCATATAGGGTACACAGGAGTTCGAGACATACACATATTCAAATGTAAAACTATACCAAAATGTTCAATGACTATACCATAAAAACATTTTAAATATTAAATAATCGTATTTCATGTTGCAAACAAAGTATAATTAAAAGTTACCGTTTTTTACCCGACTGCGAAAGAAGGAGGGTTATGTTTTTCGGGTGTATGTATGTTTATTTCTTTGGGACGCTCTAGAGCTTAAGCGGCTTGTCGTATTTTTATGTGAGTGGTGTAAATATATTCGTCTTGGTCGTCAGCATTACACTGGGTACATTAAAATTTAAAAAAAAGAACAAAAAAAATATGCAGTCGATTTTTACAAGAAAATTATTATTTGTTTTGTTACTTACGAATTGGGGTGTTCCACCTTTCTGTGTTCGAAGGGATCGTAAGCTTTTTCATTTATCACTTCTTTTGATCCCAAGCTCAATGTAGATTGAAAGCCTGGATTCCCAGTCAGATTTGCGCTGAAAAATATCAGTAACATTAAAATTTTTATCTCAAAAATAATATAATATTTTTTTGAGGGAACACTCTGTATATAGGTATGCATGATATTCTTATAATGGGTATGCATGTGAATATATTTGGAAAGTATATAACGAAAAATAGGTTGTAGGCTGACCGGGGCGGTACTAGCCTTGCAAAGAAGACCAACCTAAAATGACATTTTGCTGACATGTTACGTTGATGAGTGCACGACCGGAGGCTCAGGGATGCAGAACCATCTCAATAGACCTCTATAATGTGGGTCACTATGCTGCATTGTTGCCTTATCTGAATTTACATTGAGTATGGTGACCACTATTCTTGGATTATGCTCATGCTTTCCATCAGGCAGAGGAAAGTCACTTTGGCAGGTCCATATAACAGAAATAACACCTTTATTCCTTTTATATTTATATTTTATGTTATTATACCTACCGAAACGTCCCTTAGAGCGTTGATAGACATAAGTTTGCTCTCTCATTTGTTCACTTTGTCTTTGGGTCTTTAACGCTTTCGGCTAGAGACGGCGGTAATCGTTTAGCATCAGGCGATGCGTCTGCTCGTTTGTCACGTATATCATAAAAAAAAACCAATGCACTGCTTTCTATGAAATTCGGCCTTCAGATAATTGTATCCTTGAGGAGGGGCATTGGCTATTCTAAATGTCCCACCGCTTCTGTCCCGGCGGAGACACGGACAGAAGAAAGTCATTAATAAAAACTTTTGTTATTATTTTTACAGTAATTTCTTATTTTTTTTATTGTATACGAGGCAAGCAAGCATACGTATCGCCTGATGGTAAGCGATTACCTCCGCCCATGGACACCCGCAACACCAGAGGCGTCACAAGTACATTGCCGGCCTTTTAAGAAGGAGTACGCTCTTTTCTTGAAGGTTTGAAGGTCGTATTGGTCATCGTCCTCCTAAACATAATAGTGAGCTAGGTACAGAGCTAATTTCCAAATATATCTATCCAAAGTTCAAACCTTAATAAAGAGCGAAACATTGACACGGCTAAACAAAGAGAAGTGTCTTTCTTTTCTTTCTTTAAAATATTCAGCTCACATGACGAGCTGAATATCTTATCTTTCCCTCATTTGGTAGGAATCCTGAGAATCCAGGGGCCTAACGGTTAATTTGAATTCCAAGTGCCAAACTTACTTTAGAATTGTTTTTTCATTCAACAATACTACTTTTGTTTTCACGTGTGAGTTAAGTTCACTTTGAGATAAACTTTATCTTGAGACTTAAAAATACACGTTTTAACCAAGTATATCTACACAGATAAATAGTTAATAAATTCAAATTAACATATGGAATATACGACACTTACAGCACAAAACATATTTTAATGTTCTTGAGTGTCTGGAACGGCTGTACCGATTTTAACAAAAGTTTCACTGGCATATAACTGATGATATAAGGAGTAAATTCAGCGTCTCTTATTTACAACAACATCGCGGATATTACCCGGAGAACATCGCGGGTTGTAACTAGTGTGTACTAAAAGTTTTTGTAAGTTGGGGCACTATATCTCCACAATATATACCCGACATTACAAGTGTATTATGAATATTTTATGTGTTTTAATCCATCCAAGTTTAAATCCATTTACGATGTTATTGAGAAAAAAATTAACGCTAAAAACTTAAGATTAATAGATAACTGAACTACTTACGTTGAATTAAAATTTTCCATTACAATGGTTCCCTTTTTTTCTTCCATCTTGAAAGCTCTCTGTAACAAAAAGATTTATGTTAGGTATCTTAAGTGGAATGGAATTTATTTGGGAAAATACTATATTTTTAGACGTGTGTTAACAAGGGAAGTAGGAGATGAGAAGATACGATATATTAATAGCCGTTTACAAACACATATTTTACATGTCTCAGAACTGAATTTATTGAATGTATGCAGACCTCAAATATTCAACGCACAGATGAAGTTGTGGCTTAAAAGATCGCCACGCCTGGCCTTGGAATCTATCCAATCTTCAGAACTTCTTATTTGATACGTGATTTGTGAGAGGTATGTCGAGAACATTAGCTTTTAGAGTACTACTATTAACCGACACTAATATTATGAATCCTAATATCAGCTTGTTTCTTTAATTTGCTTGTACACCTAAACCACTAAGCGGATTTAAAAATTCTTTTACTATTGGAAAGCTACATTGTCAGCAAATAAGCGGATGGAATTGCGTGTAAAAATTAGTAATTTTCACACTTCTCACTTTTCACAATTCTCATACATAATTACACTCCAGTTGATGTAGGAAAAAAACCTTTCGTAAATGAAATGAAATGTTGCAATTCTCTTTTCTTATAAGATTAACTCCATTTATAATGATTATTTTTCGTAGATATGGCACAATGGAACTAGAGACGTTTATGTTACGTTTTAAAAGTACCTACTTGAAATAAAATTTTTTGATTTCGTTCCAGTCAGCCGTCCGTCAATTTCTGTCAGCTTCGAACACAGTAGATGCCGGTAATTTTGCACCGTATGTTCACGTATAGAACCAGTACAGACTTGTCCTTAACTGGGACGAGGTAAAATGTTACCAAGATTTGCGGTTGCTGGAAGTGTTATGGCGTAATCTAACGTAGTTTACAATACCGCAGTTTTATTGGCTGCTCAATTTACCTTAAGGAAATAAGTTTCCGTTCTGAGCTATTAGCTATTTGCCTGAGAAATTGCTTGGGGGTTTTCATGTATTTTCTTGTTACAAAGGGAAAATGGAACGGAGGGTAATTCATTAAATTCAATTGAAATTTCTGCGCCAAGTGATGTGTAATGAGAAGTGACATACATTTTTGTTTTGTTTTTGACTGCCTCGTTGGAGCGCAGTGGTTTTTTTTTTTTTTTTTTATGTTTAAGCTGCCAAAATGACTCTGCCCTGCCTGATGGAGAGCATGAGCAGAATCCAAGAGTGGTGGTCACCATCCTCAATGCGAAAAAGTACAATGCAGCATTGCGTACACGACTTCGATTCCTGGGTCAGACCAAATGTTTTTTGATCTATAAATATCTGATTCGTATTTTTAGTTTTTACTATGTGTGTGTATATATGGATGTATTTGAAAAAAAAGTATATAAACATTCTGTTAGTTAGTTCTAGTTTTCATAGTACCAGCTCTGCTTAATTTGAAGCTAGATGGCGTTATGTGTCAGATGTCCGAAGTTTATCATATTGATGTAAATGAGCAGTCAGGTGACCTCAATATAGTTAAAGATAATTTTAATAAAATTTCGATTAAAAGTCGAAAAAACAGAATGCAAAATATAATACAGATGAAAAAACAAAAAAAAAGTTTCCATGAAAGCGTTTAGAACAGTGCCTTTTAGACTTTTACAATTACATGACCAACCTAAAATTAGCTAAAAAGTATAATAGTATATATTAATTAAAATTTATTCGTATTTTTTTAAAGACAACTCGCACTAGTAATAAGCCTCTGTGTCACGGGGGACACTACAAACATACATGAAACGGCCACAAGAACACCCAAACTTAGAATAACAATATATGGATCACAGAAAGTGTTGTGCGATATAGGATTTGAGCCCACAGCACTTGGCGAAGCGGAAAGCTTAGTGGGGAGCGCTTTTACCACTACTACTTTTTAGTAACCTAAAATTTTTTTAAATTTTTTTCTAGGAACTTTATTAGGAACTGGTGAAAAAGACCTTAATAATTTGTTCTTGTTAACCTTGAAGCCACATCCAGTGTCTTTATCATCAACAAATTACATAGGCGGTATGATAAATGAGCTCAACTTTTTCGGCACAAACATTTGGAAACGGGCTGTCATTATATTTTTTAGCGAAAACCGGACAACTGAATAATTGGGAATCGGAATTTCGTACCATGGGAATAAAAATCACGAAGTTTGGATGGTATGTTTTTGTCGACTCTTATTCGGCTGGGAATAGGCTTGTGTTTTAAACTACAATGTTGCAATGATTGATAGTTATAAGTTGATAATTCGGTACTTTTTTTGGTACTTGTCCGTCATCTGCCTCGGTGACGTCATGGAAGCGTATGCGACTGCTGTGCTTGAGGTCTCGGGTTCGATTCCAGAGTCGGGCCAAATGTTTGCATGATCTGCAAATATTTCTTTTATGTGTTTTGTATGTCTAATATGTATGTATTTACAAATAAAATATATATGTATTTATATCAGTTTTCTAGTACTCATAACACAAGCTCTGCTTAGCTTGGGACTAGGTGGCTTTGTGTATTAGATATCCGAAATATTAATTTTTTTATTTGCTACGTGTATTACTTTGGTGTTTACAAAGGACACGCTGATAAAATGTATGTTTATTTTCCATTACCATATTATGTATATTTATGTGTTCATTCCGACGTATACTACTGAGTCGATAAAGCATTAAACAACAATAAATTGTTAAATTCTTAAACCACTAGGCCAACCGTGCAGTTCAGGTAACATGTATTTTAAAATGCCTAGCAGTGATAATAATGATATTTATCACTTTCACTAGAATGAAAGAAATATTTAGCAGTTCAAGCAGAAGAGTATGTAAGTCCCTATGAGGCCGATGTGAAAAAACGCCGGAAGGCATATACCGGTTTAACTCTCGCACGCCCGTGTAGTAATGAAATTCCTTGATAATAATACCTTTAACAGTTGACATGAATAAAAATTTGCACGGTTAGCCTAGTGGTTTATGCGGTCGGTGATTTCTACTGCGACAAGTGTAATGGGCTCAAATCCCACATGAAACAGCACTTTGTGTGATCCACAAATTGTATTGCTGACTTTGGGTGTTCTAAGTGTTCGCCTCATGCATATTTATCTACAAATATGCGCTATCATCACAGGCCCGCAGCCCAATACGACAGTGAGGTTACATAACATTAGTGCGTTTATACACCACCTTTTCTACACAGTTAGATAAAGATCAATTTGTAAAGTTCAGATATATATTCCTATTGTGGGTGTTTTCTATTTTTTTTTTAAAGTATGTGTATGTTGTATGTCTGGATCATGTTTTTTGGCGTTGCGTCGGATCTCTTACAACAATGGTTAACGCCTCTATTCTTTTGTATTATTAGCTAATATTTTGTTTTAACCACGGGTTATAGCGTTGAGATGATAAAGTCATTCTCAAACATTTATTAGTTTTCTATTGTCGTTTACGTCTGTACCCCCATGCCTCGGAGCAAGTAAAGCTGTCAGTCCTACGCCTAGTCTCTCCCCGGTCGTGTCGGTTAATCATCCCATCGGATGGTTGAGAGAGAGGGAACAGAGAGTGCACCTGTGTTTGCGCACACAGTTATGCAATATAATATCTCCTTCATAGTTGCTCGTTGTTCCATGTGGTATCCATTGAGACTGGCCGCTGTGGTTGTAATTGACTATGAGAACATATTTATCGTTAACGTTTGTACGTTGTATGCCTGTCTGTAAGTATTATCCCAAGTTAACTTTGAACGATTGTTATATGAAAACTACCCTACAACGAAAATAAAAATCTTCCTAAGCAAGCAAAGTCATTATGACTGGTTCAAGATCATTCGTATATGTCATCAATACTATGAATATGTAATCAATGAATACACACTACTTGACAGCAATTAACTGCCATCTTTATTCTGAACGGCGGTACGAATGAAAACACAAATAATTAAGGCTATAGGCGCCGGCACGTAACTTGGCCAGTTTTCTCACCGTGGAAGAGTCAAGATTCGGCATGCATGGGCCGGCTCGACCGGAGTGATACCACGGCCTCACAGAAAACCGGTGTGAAACAGCGCCTGCGCTGTGTTTCACCGAGTGAGTTAGGATACCGGAGGCCCACACTCCAACCTTTCCCCTCAACCCCCTCCACACCCCCAAGGCCAGCAAAGCAAAAAATTCAGCCTAGTAGACCCCTACTCCACTACACACTAAGCTCGCGCGTAGTTAGTACAACGAATCAAAATCAATACACTCGAAGTGTAGTCGATTGATGCTCCAAACGCTTGCTCGGAACGGTGCTACTACAATCCCCGCGACCTGTTATCAACCAAAGAGACCTAGACATCGACTTCCACACATCTATCGAATCTGACAAAGTTACGTGCCGGTCTCTATATTACTAACTAGCTATTTCCTAAAGTTGTTTCGTAGCTTATTACAGACCACATTAGTATTAAACTATCAGGTAATTAAATAATTGAACCTTGGTTTTATAATCGCAATTAAGTCTCAATTTGCATATGAAATAAGCGCTATAATTTTTGTTGCGCAATTCAGAAGTGGTACTTATTAATAATTTTTACTATTGTATATACACCTCAGTTTATCGCGTCACAATATATCTTACTTGATTTGGATGTCGCGATATACTTGTCAAATTAGTACTCAAAACTAGACTCTCTAATTATTATGAATATGTATTTATAGTGATAAGTAATGTCGTAATCGGTGCTAGAAGGCCGTTGACACACTTGCATTTGTTACCAGCATTTAGCATGCACGTAATTGTCTCAAAAACCTTGAAAGAGATCTGCGTAATCTAAGTAGATAGCTGTTCGGTTGCTATTCTAATTAATTGAAGTACAAAACTGGTCCTTGTGTATACAAATATATTTTAGTATATATTTTTCTGTTTTTATTTGTAAGCACTATGGAATCTATACCAATATTTTAAATACGAAAGTAACTATGTCTATATAAACACGGCTCAACCCTCATAACAGATGAAATAAATTACAACAGAGAGAATTAATAGATTTCAATAAAAATAATTAACATTCATTCAGTCATTTATTTTTATTCCTTCATCAAAATTTTACACTAAAGGCAATAAATTTAACTGTTAGTTAACATGTACATATATAATAATGGTTTATATTATCAATTGTATAGTACGGCATCAATTTATTATGTTGTGAATGTATTTTAAGAACTTGTTAAAATATATTTTAGAATTAAACTCACTTGACTCATTCCACTATTTTAATTAATTTAAATCTTGTCCGGTTTTGTCCTATGGTATTGTCATATAACCAGTAACCTTTGGTAATGCCACAGGGCAAAACCGGTCAGGCTTAAAATTAAATTAAATATTGGAATAAGCACAAGTAAGTTTAATTCCAGAATATATAATAATAAGTTCTAAAAGAACTTCTTTGTAACGTTGAAATCTTTAACGTCCTATGTTATTCCTTGTCTGTTGAAAATTATTTTCATCAGAATGCCATTTCTAATGATTTATAATATAATACACGTATTTATTAATTTACGTATAAAATAAACTGATGTTAGACACTAAATAAGGAGGTCTTTAATCACCAATTTATGGTCGTGTTCAATTACGTAAGTGACTAGGTATTTAATAAAATTGTCAGTCATATTATTATACTTTTAGCATGTTTTTAGCAAGACATAAAATGTTCTTGTTTGAAAATCATATTTAGCATATCACATGAAAATGAGACTGAGATCTCCCAAGGACAGAAGGAGACATCTTGTTAGCCTACATTCTTCCAATAAGTCGTTGCCAAAAATAAGTACTGAGCATTGCTATGTCATCATAATGAGCTTCCAGCTGCCAGAAAATAAAATAGATTATACTTTGAAAATATGTGGTTCAGTCAGTCGTCGCCAAAAGTTATACAATACGAGCTTTTTCCCATTTTTGTCTTATGAAATGAGTTCATAAAAAAAAATTTATTAAGTTTTTCTTAAAGTGAAAACTTCTTTAGAAGCGTTTTGCACTTTTTTGTGATGGGTAAAAAATGTTAAACTCCCGTCAGGACACGTGACCTGATCGAAAATTCGTAAGACAGAGGGAGAGTAGACTATAAATCGTCATGTTTTTGTACGATAGCGCTATAAATGAATATTGTATTTTACCACATAAATGATAGTCCTTTTATACTGATAAAACAACCAATTCGTGCAAAATTTTTCCCTAGCCATTACAAAATATAAAAAATGAACAACGTTAATATTCAAGTTTTCACTTCTGCCGGCACTTTTCAATCAGTCAGCAAATTTCAAATAATCCTAAATCTTTTAAGAAATCCAAATGCTGTGAAGTAACTTTATGTTCAATTCTGTTATTAAGAAAATATTAATTTTACAATTCGAATAGTCTTAAGCTTGACAAACTAATTAATATATAGAAATAAATATAATTGAAGTGTCTATTTGTAATGTCACATTAACAGCTTTTAACATATAACATATTTAAACATATAGCTTATGATATAAGGAGTAACTTAGGCTGCTTTTACTTTGAAGATTTTGGACTATCTGGTTGTTGTTATAAAGGTAACCGACAACCACGTTACACACGTGGTTGTCGGCTAATTTAACCTAATAATTAGACCTGTAGGTAATCAGATATCTTGTTTTTTTCTTTTAATCCTTTGGTCTCGCGGCCACCGACAATAACTGATAAATTTAAGTTTATTGAATGTAGATTTCTCAGTAGTTTAGTTGCCTCGTTACAGATTTTGTCTTACTTCTGACTTGGAGGAATAGAACTTAGGGATAATCGCAAAAAATAAAAATTCTTTTTATAAGAATTTAATATACTTAGTGTCATTTTTTTATTTAGTTTAATATGATATACTTAACATACTGACTGACCGTTGGCACAGTGGTAGCGTACGCAACTGCTATGCATAAGGTCTCTTAATGTTTGTATAATCTTTGTTTTGTAGTTCAAATATTTGTTTTGTAGTTCGGGTGTTTTCTATGTATTGGGCATACATAGAAAACACAAAATATGTATTTATTTACTAAAAAGTGTAAAATAATATTCTAATAATCCCTCTACCTTTTATAGTACAAGCTCTGCTTAGTTTAAAGCTAGATGGCATTGTGTGAGATGTCCGATATAGAACACAAATATATATATGTAATGTAACACGTTTCTAAGACAGTAGAAATATTTATAACTGTGTAATAAAGTACTGTGCTGTCTTGTTCTCCACTCAGTATTCAAATTTTTGCGATACATTGGCGGAGCGTAACATTGTACTGGGAATGCCTTATCATGAAACCTACATTGCATACATTTTGAAAGTTGATTTGGAGCTAGTCAATTTCAACATAACCGCTATACATCTAAATTATACAAGTTCGCAATGTTACGTTTTAGTAAATAGGTAGTCATGTAGTCAGTAATATACCTACTGTTAGCTTAAAACAGGGCTTGGAACTCACGTTTCTAGAATGTATATTTTCTTTCTATAAATTAAGTTTTATTTATTGAAAAAAGGACTGCCAATAGAAGTGAAAAAAATACTTAGAATGTTATCCATAAAATTAATGTTTAAAATTAGAAATTTAATAATGTTTAAAATTGAAATTATCAACATCAAACATTGGCATGTCGGTGACGTGAACCCATAAGATTTTCTCTTATAAAAAGCGCTCAACGGTGCATGTCGGTGACGCGCTGACGGTGACGGTGCCGCGAACTTATAAGATTTTCCCCTACCAAAAATTGATTTTTGTTCACCAAAAAAGTGCTCAACGCGGCTAAAGAATTTAAAAAAAAAACAATATTGTAATAAAATCTTAAACCTTGAAACGAGTAATTCTTGGATCTATATATAATGTGAATCTCGGACATTTTAGTATGCAGGAGGCTTCGGGGGCAATAAATCGACCTTACTAGGATTATTCTTTAGAAAATTTTCCAAAAAAAAATATTAAGTCATTCTCGGTCTTGAAAGTACTAAGCAATAAATTGGAATAAAAAGTTCACTTAACTAACTATATATATTATATATATAATTATAATTTATATATTTCAAGCGTTCTTCGTGTTGCCGTTATTAATATCGAACAAAAAATGGAAAAAATCGCGTTCGTCGTATAGGAGGAGCCCACGTAAATATTTATTTTATTTTATTTTTAGTATTTGTTGTTATGAGAGCAACAGAAACACATCGTTAGTGCTTTGTGCGAAGTGCTTAGCAATCATGTTTCATGAGATACAGCTTAGTGTCAAATAGACAGACGGACAGTTGAGTCTTAGCAATTGGGACCCGGATTTACCCTTTGAGAAATCATAAAAAATATTTTTAGCTTGCCGAGATTAGTTTCTTCGGTCCGTCGTAGCTCGTGTCGTACTACGATTTGTTTACATATTAAAAATAAATAAAAAACAATTGACGTTGTTTTTTTTTTAATAATCAAGTTAATGGTTTTCGCCATTTCCTTACATATTGAAACTTATTAAAAAATGAGAAATTTACTCATTGCATATCTTGTTTACAAATTAATTTGTGATTAACGATCAATCTAATGATGATGGATTTGATTACAGCGCATAAAAACAGTTATTTTAAATTTTAAGATGATTATATCAACTTTTTGTTCCTAGCCTTTATCATTCCCATCATTTTTGGGGTCAGCTACTAGGTCAACCGGTTTTACCTCAATATCAGTTTAAACACGGAGCGTCAGAGCCAGATTTTAAAAGCCAGATAATCAAATATATGAGTATGTAAGTTGTTGCCACCTTGTTTTCATTTTATGAAAATGCTCCAAAAACTAACGTACTACAAAAAAAATCACTGAGTGATAGCTTTGAAGGTTTGAACTTAAACATAGAATTGTTATAGATGTTTGTTAAAATCGGAACAGAACGTGCTTTATGGGCGTGAAACTCCGTCAACTTCCATACTCCGGGCTGTATTAGGAATATCTCGTAAGAAAACCTAATAACTTTGGTGGCCCGATCCGAGAATCAAAAACCTTTAACAGCATTCGCATACTCTAACTGCTGAAACAAAAACAATATCAATAAGATAAAGTACTTTCAGCAAGTTAGCGTACCTATAGTAGGTACAAGTTCTGTTTAGAACTAGATGGCGTTGCATGTCAGGTGACCCAAAATTTTGATGTCATGATAATAACACAGAGATTTTTTCAAAAGACTGTCCCTATTTCATCTTTACCATTTTTATACATTTTGTCATTAATTTCATCGCGACGAAGAGTTGAAGACTCGAAGACTTAGATATACTTGAAATTGCTGATCCTGCTAGAACCATATCCTCAAAGGAAGAAAAAGAGATGAGTAAGATGCAAAAAGTTTTATTGTCAAACATGTTTATGTTAATTTTTTTTAAAATATAACCTGTAATGAAAAAACCAGTGAACTAATTGAAACAAAACAAAAAATGAAATATATCTAGGTTTGTTTATACTACAATCTGCTTTATTAATACTGCACTGCAAGGTACTTGAGAGCCCTTTAAAAGGTATCAAAAAAAATAAAAGCCAGGCCAGTACGCATAAGAACCTTCATGGTAAAGGTAACTTGCTTTTATGTATTTTTCATTTTAATAAGTACATGCCGTCATTGGATTTGTACATTAAATATATTTTTATTTATAACACTGAGCAAAATAGCCTATATCATCTGGATCATTTTTACGGATTCATTGGCATCTTATTTATTCAAATCGTTCCAGTATTTTATATAAAAATTTCACCTTTTGATACGAGGATGTTAAAAGCAAGTATGTACCTCATATTATTATTCGATGGGCGCAATGGACGAGGACAAAGTTTTGGCTTATAGAAAGGCCAAGGCTATTAACTTCAATGTGCAAAGTTAACCAGTTACTTATTACTTTTATAGTAGCAGTCTTTTATATTTTTGTAGAATTTAATTTAAGTGTGTAATCTGAAGATTTGCTGCTGTGCATGAGTTCATCAGATTCCACGATGAACATTTACGAAATCTTGTTCAAGAAGACGAGAAAAGCTTAGCAATCACAGCACGTGTAACGGTGAAATTAGCAATATTAATTTCAGGATAAAGTTAATAGTTTGTTATTTCTAGTAAGTTAAAGAGAGCCATATATTCCTCAAAACAGCCGATGTGTATTGTCTGGAGGACGAGGAGAAGGTCCTAACTAATATTGGCTTTAATAATCGGCTTGAGAAGTTCATATAGATACTATGAGGTACCTACAAAGCCTGATCTCTAAAGTTAAAGTTCTTCTATACTATACGGCTGACGTATCTTAACGAGTCCGAACATCGCGCAAAAGGGTACGCAATATTTTTTTCAGGAACAAAACAGTGGCATCACTCCCTTAGGCACGTATGCTTATTGTTTACTTTGAGTGTACATGCGCTAACGTTCGCAGAGCCTATGTTTAAATTCTTGCCTTGTTTCAACCTTGTACAAGTAAATAAGTAAATATTTTCGGGCATTTTAAAATACAACGCCATCTAGTCCCAAACTAAGCAGAACTTGTACTGTGGGTACTAGACAACTGATATTAATAGATACATACTTTTTTTGTAAATACATACATATTATACATAGAAAACACCCAAACTCCGAAATAAATATTTGCAGATCATACAAACATTTGGTCCGACTCAGGAATCAGACCCGCACAGCAGTCGCATACGCTACCACTGCGCTACCGAGGCAGTCTAAATATATATTTTTTTATATGTTTAATTATTATTAAGAATATTATATTAATGAGATGAAGTGCAGCTGTAGCTAGTAATATATATTTTAGTGCACTTATTAGCACAGTAACCTACGGCGCAGGTTTCCTAAGTGTCTATATGTGTAGGTGTTTTGTTGAAATCCGCATCTGAGTGATTGCCTTGACTCAGAGCACGAATGAATCATCACAAATAATTGAGAACCATTATTGTGTACCTACAGAACTTTTTTGCAGCACTCTCGTTACGTGACGGATAGATTAAATCCTCTTCTGATTTTCGTTAAAGTACAGCCAGTATCAATTGTTATATCAAGTTTGCACTACACCAAAAGCGAAGCGAGATTAAAAGATATGTCTTTTGATGGTGGAATATTCTTACAATTATATATAATTGTAAGAATATTCAGACCAAGCGCTCTAGACTAGTAGCACTTGGTGTAGGAAACTATCACCGGGGGTAAGCTACGACGGCGAGGTCATTACTTGGATGTGTGACCGCTGGTGGTATATCACTATGAGCGTCTCCGTGATTCGGAGGTCACGTTAAGTAGACGGTGCCGGTTGTTATCTTAGGATAACAGTCGTGAATCTTAGTAGGAGGCCTTTAAGAGATTACGTAGCCACAACGTTGTGTTGCCAGTCCGAAGCCCGCACTAGGCCAGTGTGGGGACATATGGCCTTAACCTTCTCCTGAGAGGAGACTCGAGCCCAGCAGTGGGACGTTATGAGTTGTTAATGATGGTGTTGAAGAAGATTTAGAATACAAACGCTTCATGTCTGGTTGTAAAAGATCGCTCGAGTCCAGTCTATTGATATTGTGATGTTTGATAAATTTAATAATGTGGTGACTACGTTTAAAATTATCCTGAATGTTGCAATTTTCTTTTTTCGTCAATAATTTTGGTAAAACAAGTACTTTAAAACTGGTTTATTTATATTTAAGTTAGTTAACTGAGTATAAAGAAGGTGATTGCACATCAAGTGTCCATGAAATTTAATCAGGAGTGCCCCAAGGAAATGTTCTTGAGCCCGTCTTGTACTCCCTGTTTCCCTGTTTACATGTGACCTGCCAACTAGCAATGAGATCACACTAGCCACTTTTGCAGACGATACAGCTTTCCTCGCCTCGAGCACATGCCCAGCTCAAGCATCCGAATTCCTACAAAGCGGACTACATAAAATAGAGAAATGAATGGTCAAATGGAGAACTACGTCTAGTGAGTCCAAATCAGTTCACGTAACCTTTACCCTACGCAAGGAAGACTGCCCTCCAGTAACTTTAAATAGTACTCAGCTCCAACATAAAGATTCAGTCAAGTATTTGGGTATGCACTTACACCGTAGACTCACATGGAAAATACACGTATAGACTAAAAGAGACCAGATCAACCTCAAATACAAGAGCCTGTACTGGCTACTGGGTAGAAACTCCAAAGTGACAATCGACGACAAGATTCTCATATACGTACGGACATGCGGAATTGAATTGTGGGGTTCAACATGTATCTTAAATATAACGATTATACAAAGGACGCAAAACTTTGTCTTGAAACAAGTGGATGATTAACCATGGTTCATTACAACAAAAGGAAATACACAATATCCTAAACATGCCCACGATTAAAGAAGTGATCAACAGCCATAGGTCCCGCTACAAATCACGACTTCTGAAACATCCAAACCAACTTGCAGGACAGCTCAGTGTTCCCGAAAAAGCTCGTCGACTAAAGAAACGACGAGACATATTTGACGAGTGAGGTCGCTAATAACTGGCTGACCTTATGAAATAAGGGGTGTGCTCCGCTGGGAGTTCTCATACTATAAAACACATGTTTGTAGTTCAATCAGACCGATTGCGGGATATAGAAAAAAAAATTAATGGAGTAGCCCGTTTAATATTGAACATATATTAAAACACAAACGTGGTTTTGTCTCCTCAATCGTGAGCAGACACATATTAAATACTAATATATTGCCAGTGGGCTATTAAAGTTTGTTGATACATTTTTTATTTGATAAATGATGCTAATGATATTACGAGCATGAAAACGATAGACGTTTACCGTCGAGATAAAGCCTAAATTGTGCTGTCATTACCAGGACACTCATACATTCTAACAGTCTTTTAAAAAAATGCATTATGTACTCTCATTCTCGGAATAAATTCGGTAGTTTCACAAAGTTCAAAAATCTTTTGTGTTAATTTATACGCTCGTTTTCAACTTAACCAGTCCGTTTCATTTATTATTTAACGATAAAAAAATTTGTGTATCATAATAATTGACAACTTGCTAGACTTGCTTTGTTGTTTTTTCTTTTCAAACTTTTACTATTATGATGTAAGGAAACACAGTCAATGCAAACATTCATTATTCCTCAATAATTCATTACTTTTATTGGCTCAAAATGTATATTTTTTAAGTGAAAGCTTCTTTAGCCGCGTTCAGCACTTTTTGGTAGGAGAAAATCTTATTATGAGACCGCGTCACCGCGTCAGCGACATCAAAAAACTTCTTTAGCCGCGGTCAGCACTTTTTGATAGGGAAAAATCTTGTAGGTTCGCGTCACCGACATGTTAATGCTTGATGTTGATAATTTTAATTTAAACATTATGAAATTTCTTATTTTACAAATTAATTTTAAAAATAACATTATAAGTTATAAATTTTAACTTCTATCGACAATCCTTATAACTGTAATTTTTTTTATCTGTACTGATTTTTTAATAACATACTTTAGTTTAAGGACAAAACAGTATATGGCAAATCAACATAATGTACAAGGAAGTATCTTCATGTTTTCCTATGCCATTTTAGCTCCCAAAATAATGTACCAGTACGAGTATTAATATAACTTTCATTTACGTAAGTTTGTATATTTTAAGATCGAGTACTTAGAGTTTGATTGATCAACATCGTATAATAGCTATAAATTATAGCTTTTATTTTAGCGATGTCTTAACCCTTAGGCCATTCTAACAGTCATGCATTAATGTGCTATTGTTCATTGATTTAGGGTGTAATTATAGCTTTTAAAGATTCGTGTGTCACCAGTGTTTTTTTTCGATTCAGCTTTTCTGTTGACGTATATTACGTGACATATTAGTTGTTCGAAACCTAATTCGAAAATTGTCATAACAGTTGTTAAATCTGGATATTGTTTTAAGCTTTCGTCTCTTTTTGTAAGATCGGACTATTTCCCAAGATTTAGAGAAAAAGTGTAACATGTCAAATAAATATATACAAAATGTCACATCAATTTCAGCGATGGGCAGAGATAATTGATCTTCATTCACTACGGTCCTGCCATACCTCGCATTCATTAATCACACCATGCATGCTCGTCGGTTCCTGATGCTTTTCACACGGTCCTTTTGTAAGTTTTTTCATGAGATATCTTTATCACTAAAACCTTTAGACAAGAATACTTCACATACATTTTATCATTTATAGCCACCCGGACGAGAAAACCTAGTTTAATATTATCTAGTTATATTGAATAGAAAAACCCAAAACTGTGAGAGAAACGTATGTATAATGTTAATTGTAAATGTTTATCTTTAATTTGTATCGTACCATTTCTGAGTATCGTGTGCAAATGTTAAATAATTTGAAGGACATTGAACAGGTGAATCATATTTATTTATTAGAATTTACTTAACTTTTAACCAGAATAAGATTGGTATGGTTAGATTACTGAATACTGACGGTACTCGGCAACACAAATATATGTAATACTAGCATTTCCGCATATATGTCGGTTATATCAGTGATTCCTTAAAACTGATATAAGTTTATTATTTGTCAACCGATGGAAATAAAGAAACATTTTCTCACGTGGGAGAGCCTTCGGTGGCAATTAGGCAATATCCCTGCTCGTGTGCCCCTTAATCCATAAAAAAGTCACTATATGTTATGTTAAGGAAGGCTTACCATAATAGGTTAAAGAAATTTGCATTGAAATCGGTGAAGCCACTTCTAAGACCAGCGCGCATAAATACAGACAAAACTTTCAAAAAATTGGTTTTAGAGTTCTGTTACTTCAATAAAGACCCCTTTTATTAGCTTATTGTATCTTTAATGTATAGAAATAAAACTTTTACAATTGTGTGATATGTGTGGATGACTGCCTAGTGGTTAAAGCGATCACCACGCCGCTTTCTATTGCACCAAGTTTTATGGGTTTAAATCAACAACACAACACTTTATGTGATCCAGAAACTGCTGTTCCGAGTCTAGGTGTTCTTTGTGTCCGTATCATGTACGTTTGTAAGAAATGGTATCAAATGTATTTTTTTTTATATGAAATAAGATTATGAAAGTGAGAAATTAAAAAGAAAATAACGATATTAAATATTAGTTGAAATTGCTATTGAAATGGTGCATTGATTAACTATGAAATTGTTGTATGTACTCATGTTTAATTAATAAAAAAAATTAAAAATGTAAAAATAAAAAAGCTGTTAAGCGAACACGCAAATTGTGTTACGACAAAAAAAATATATAATAGAAATAAAAAATAATGTTTATTGAAAACATAGGTAGCTTTTAAATAAAAAAAGTAAATAGTATATAAACAGTGTTGAAATGATTTATGCCTCTTTATTTCAAGAATTAAATGGCTATTAACATACAAAAAATAAAAAAGGCATATCATAAATAACTTAAATTGAAGTTGTTTTATTTTAAAACGTTTATTTAATGAATATGAAATATATTTATGGGGCTGACTTATTAGTCGAGTACAAACCCGTATGGGACCTGAACTCACAATAGGTTCGAGCCTCACACGGGGTTTGAGTCTGATTGTAATTTGTCTATATGTACGTTTGTATATTTAGAAATATAATGTATCCATTTGACGTTAATATCTTTGTTATCTTGCTTCAAGGTAGTAGAGCCTTCAAGGTAGTAGAGTCCTCAAGGTAGTAGAGCCACGCTGATTGCAATAAGAACGGGCCGGCTCAACCGGCCCGCTACCCAGTACCGCCCCGGTACTGGCGGTCTCACAGAAGACCAACCTAAACCGACAGCTTTCGTGTCGTCCTGTTTCTTTGGTAAGTACGAGACCGGAGGGTCAATGGCGCATAACATCTGAATAGGATGCCATAATATAGGTCACCATGATGCATTGTTGCATTGTGTGCATTCGCGATAAGTGTGATTCAGCTCATGGTTACCATCAGGCAGAATAGAATTACTTTGGCAGCTTCAAACATGAAAAAATACCTTTTACGTTACTGAGACTAGGACGTTGACATTTTAGTAACCCGCAAAAGGTGAACGCTTAAAACACCTTAGATATTAAGATTGTACTGATCATGCATTGAAAGTGTGTAGCTATTCTATTTAATGTAAAATGTCAACTAAACCATTTTATTTCACGACATTTTATGCAAAACACGCAAATGTATGTATGCGTGAAAGTAAAATAGCAAATGAGAAAGATTACCGTTATGAGACGTAGCGAATAGACTACACTAGTCTGTATAGAATTTATCTAAGAAAATAGATAAGTGTTTAGTGTTACTTGTATACCTAAATAGAGAAATCTCTTTCATTAATAGACGAAATTTTCTGTAATTTGTCTGAACCTACTTTTCTACTATAAAACGTTTAAATGTGACTAGTTAATTACATCTAAAAGCTTTTAAGTTTTCGGGTTGTAAATTGATTTTTATTGTTTATGACGAAAGATTAGAGCTTTCGTAAAAGGTAAATTAGTACTTTTGGTAATGTCGTTTCCAATAAAATTCGTTAACAACTTTATTTGTTTGGAGGTGTTAATTCAAAGCAATATTCTTTATAAAGTAATAGTTGTGCGAACTCCTGTCTAGAATATTTGGCAATGTTTCCATAAATTATGTTAATTGTTTGACGAAATTTGATGTTTTTAAATATCTTACGCCCAAGGTCTTGCGACCTTTGCGTATTGCGACTCGTTTTGTTGTTTTAATAAATTATTGATGTTATTTTGTAAAAGTTATTCATTAAAAATTAAAAGTTTAATTTCATATACATGATAGGCTTATATGCTTGTTGGTCTAGTTGTGATATATATATAGAAGTTCTAATTTTTAATGGATTGGCAATTCGATCAAAATGATTATAATTTTTGTATTTTTAACGACCATCCTTAGTCCCACTCATTTTGAAAAATCGTTCAGACTGTTAAGAATTTAATAATTATATCGTCTGCAAATCACATGATATTTGCCATTAATATTGATGCCCCCTCCGTTCCAATCGAGCGCCTTGAAGACATGTTCAAATGCATTGGAACTCATCAATGCCAATCAACAGTTTCGGAGATATGACGTCTTCCTGTCTTACCCCTCGATGCATTTGGAAAGGTCTTGTGATCTTTTTTTGTATTTGAACATATCGGTTGTCAACCAGACATATCTGCGTGGATTCCAGGACAGCCGCCTTTTCGAAACACAGCCAGTTTCAAAGGCTAGAAGTCATCTAACTTTTGTTCAAGATGATTCAACTTCAAAGAGAACCTCTGTTTTAGAGGTGATATATAACATATAATATTAAATAATACTCTATTTTGTTACAGGAAATCATGAATTATGTTCAGTAATAGAGTTATAAAAGATATTGATGTGATCTGACTTATCCCACAAATTATTTTTCTGAGTCAGGGTATCCCTTTAACATTCTCGTTTGATGTTGTCTCTAAAAAATAGACTAATTACCCGACTGCAAAAGAAGAAGGGGTTATGTTTTTTGAGTGTATATTTCTTTGGCACGTCCTAGGGACTAAACAGAAAAAAAACTATCGTATTTTTATGTAAGTGGTGTCAATAGATTCGTTTTAGTCGTGAGGGTGATACTGGGTTTATCAAAATATAAAAAAAAATAATTAAGGATTTATGGCTTCAAAAAGTAATCTCAAAAAAAAATATTATGTTTTCAAAATACGTCGAATCAATATCAAGAATTTTTAACGGGGATAACGAATATTATATTTAATAAAAATGACAGATATGGACCCAGTCGGGTTTTATTATTTAGAGCGATTTAAAACTAGTAATATAATAATTTTACTGGTTTTAAATCGCTCTTGAAGAATAGTGAAGTTGAATTTTGTCTTTACACTAACACTCGTTTAACTTTATCTCTTTAAACAATAAACAACCCATATAAAAAAAGCATATTTGCACTTAAGTGCTATCTAACGGTTTTTACCTTTCTAAAACATGAGCTTTGCAGTTCCGGTTGTCTAGACGTTCAAAGTTCTTTTATGAACTTTATCGGACATTTACGAATGGTTAAGTACAAAGAAAATGAATATGAAATTGTGTATACACGATTTTGACGATGTGTGTATTAATCATTATTTTTAAAATAAGTAAAAATATGATATTTTTGATAGATGTATTTTTTTAATTTTTAATTTTAATTCTTGAAAGGAGCTTTATAAAAAACTAACATGTTTTTTTATTCGTTGACTAATCTATAACTGTTGAATAAATATCGTAGATATATTCCCACCACAGTAAATAAATGTTTGATGAGCTCGATTCTTTGTAATTTTTCCTAGCATCATTTACATTAATATACATGGTATACCATGTATATTAATGTGTAAAGCTGAGGAACTTGTTTGCTTGAACACGCTTAGCTCAGGTTAATATATTTTAGTGTTTGATAGATCATTTATCAAGGAAGGCTATAGGCTATATATAATCATGTCAAGAGCGGATTATCAATGAAATATGTTCCCAAAAACGGGGGAAAATGATTACTTTTGAGAGCTTCCGTTGCGTGCGCTGCGTAAATGGTTCTAGGTCTAAAAAATTAATGTATTTAAGAACTATTCTCTTTTGAAACTTAAAAAAAATCTTTAATATGTACCTGCATAGGCATAACGATGCTAATATTATAAAGAGGTAAAGTTTATGAGTTTTAGAGGTTGCAGGGGGGTAATCTCTCGATCTACTGAACCAATTTGAATAATTATTTTACTAATAGAAACTCACAGTCATTTGTAAGTTTTGTAACTTATAGGTTATTTATATAGCCTTTATATTAACCCGAGTAATGATTACTGCGATATCCGACATACACCGAGAACCACGCTTCAGCATGCATGGGCCGGCTCGACTGGAGTGATACCCAGCTTCTCAGCAAACTGGTGTAAGACAGCGCTTGCGCTTTTTTCACCGAGTGAGTGAGGATACCGGAGGCCCATACCCCAACTCGTCCCCCTGCCCCCCACTTCCTGACCCCTTCTAGTGTTACGGGTATCCATGGGCGGTGGTAATCCTTTACTATCAGGTTAAACGTCTGCTCATTAGCCCCTATTCTATAAAAAAAAACACGTGGATGGAAACGCGGGCAAACGTTTTTTATATGAGGTATGTTTATCACCATTTTAATTATTAAATGAAGACTTTGTTACCGTGATTATTGTACATATAATGTGAACGACTTTAGTTCCTTGCTGTAAATGACATTACTGGTTATATTTGTAAAAAGAAACATATTAGAAGAAGAGCCAAGCTGGTTTCAGCACGAATGGGCCGGCTCGACTGGAGCAGTACTACTTTCGCATAGAAGGTCAACGTAAAACGACAGCATTCGTGTTGTCGTATTACGTTAGTGAGTGCGAGACTCAATGATGCAGAAGTATCATTAGGCCGCCATGTTGCATTCACAATTACACCATTCTTGAATTCTGCTTCTGCTTCCCATCAGACAGAGTAAAGTCCCTTTGGCAGATCAATACATAAAAAAGATTGTATGGACATCTGTCCACGTTAATAATAATGCAGATATCAATTATCTAGTGTATTTTGGCCAAATTATCAGCTCCGAGTGACCAATGAGCAGAATTTATTCATCATCATCAGTCTAGTTATCAACAATAGTCACCGCTAGACTCTCCAAGCGTACGCCTTTTGGTTGGATCCTCAGTATTTACAACCGGCTTTTTGAAGCGTGTATTTTTTGTATTTTTATTTTTTTTATTTTATACAATTATTATTTATACAAGCTTAAGCAGTATGTGTCATCTCTTTTATTACTTATTGTCAACGTGTATTCACGTTCTCATATAACATTATGTATCAGCATTAAAAATATCTATTTTCAGATTACCCTCTTAAAAATTGAAGGACGAAAACAAAACCGATTACTACTATATTGTGACGTAATAGACGAAGGATAGAGCTCAGGAAATAGTAAAAAAATGTTTTCATTTGACTCGTGGTAGATTACGTTAAATGTAAAGAGTATTTGCTTGAATGATTTTTCTATTATTTGTTTTTTTTTACATTTCCTCATAGTAAAGATCGCTTGAGAGTTAAGTCGTACCTTTTTTTTATGTAAGTATTTTTGTTTAAAAAATAACATAACTTAAGCTAACAATATATATTTTATACACTTTGATACCGTGGTAGGTTTAAATATTTACTGCACCCTTGTATTATCATTCCATTCTTATATAATTTGGAATTCGTAGCATAATATTGTATATGAGTTCTTAAGTTTCTGTACTTCTGCATATTATCTATATATTTCTATTTCTAGGCAACTAATGCAGCTGAGTAGTTACAACTTCGAGGACGAAGCCGATTGGAGGATTCAGTTGGGATGGGCAGAGTTCAGGACGTTAAAGTCGGATATACTCTAGAGCCCGAAGACGTAAGTCTCCAACCAGCGCGTCCTCCCTATAATGTCGTACGTAAAATAAGGGATGAAAATATCTACTTCTGCAAGAGCGTAGCCGCTAGCAAAAGCTAATCTAACTATAACTCTCTAGATTAAAACGTTAAAATAATTGTTTAAATTGTACTAGACGAAATAAATGTTTGTTTAAAACGTGATCAGCATTTAAACTTTAAAAGTAATAAACTACACTACTAATGGAATTCCTGGCAGTAAAAGTCAAAATACTTTACAAACCCTATTATTCAGATCACACGAACTGATAGTATCATAGTCACGAGTAGATTAGATTTTATAACCTTCATAGAAAAGAATACAATTGGGATTGGAATACAAATTTTGATTTGACGACTTCCACACGCAATAAAAATAAACTACATCGCCTTCTCACGAAGAAGCACCGAACTACAGAGTTATTGCTCATCCTGTATCGCAATATCAATAACATGTACTACAGGGCCCGCGAACCCCATTCGACCGAGATACCACTTGTCATACAAAACCGATGTGAAAAAAACGCTTGCGCTGTGTTTCACCGAGTGTGTGAGGATACCGGAGGCCCGTACACAATCCCTACTCCTATCCCTCTTCCCATCCCTCAAAGGCCAGCAACGCACTTGTGACGCCTCTGGCGATGCGTGTGTTCATGGGCAAAATTGCTTAATATCAGGCTCGTTTGCCGCCTATTCAATAAAAAACAAATTGATTGTGGTCGGTTTTAAGCCTAGTACGATAATGCATAACTTCAATATTTACGCGGAGCAACTGCTATCAGAGCTGTACAACTCAAGTACAGAGCAATATGGAAATTCTGTAAAAAGGATGCTGTCGGGCTTTATAGGGCTCCCAACGCACGTAATGATAACTAAAGACGTTTGAATGGCAACCGGAACCAATGGTTTAAAGTGCTCTCTAAGGTACCCACCAGGAACGGACCTGGGCTATGCAAAGTGTTAACCGGTTACCACTCAGCCGCAAAACACTAGGGGAACAATAATTATTGGCATTATTGTTCCCCTTATGTTTTAATAATATAGCGGAAGGTACGCACTGTATTTAATTAAACGTAGGTTCATTAACAATACTATTTGTGTTACTAACGTCTGACAATTTATAATTGAGTGGTAGTATTGTGTGTAATTATATAACTTGTTAAATAGTTGTCTACTACAATTAGTTAAACCATGTTTATTATTTATAAACTACTAGCTTTTTTCGTGACTTCCCCCGCGTGTATTCCCCTTCCTCAAGAGCCAAAGTATGTCCATCCCAAAATCTCATTAAAATCGTTTCAGTTGTTTAGCGGTGAAATATGAATATTTCAACATAGCGCTTAACGTCGGCTTTAATATTCTGCTCGAAATACAGTAATATTTTGTTAAAACGCAGAATTGTTGTTCGGTAGTATTTTAGGTAAGCTTAATGTAATATGTTTTTCAAAGTTTATTGAAGCACATAAGAGTACTATAAGTACCTTACAACATAATCAGCTTGAACTTATGCGGCTAAGTTACCTCTACGGTCCCGTCAATATTTCCTTAAGAATAGCTGTCTGCATTCTGGCTACACTGAGAATTCTAGTTTTATTGACTTTACCTCATTTTGGTATGAAGTATCATGTAAAATCGACTGATAAAGCGTAAAATCTGTTTTAGTATAGGCAGAAAAAATGCAAAATACATTGTTTTTATTTAATCCTGGCTTGCTAACTCCCGAAAAGATTTAGGAACGCTCATAGCTTAGTTGCACTCGGTGAAACAATCACCGAGGGTAAGGAACGTCGGCGCGATCAGTACCTGGATGGGTGACCGCTGGTGGCATATAACCATGAGCGTCTCCGTGATTCAGAGGTCACGTTAAGCAGTCGGTCCCGGTTGCTATCATACGATAACAATCGTGAAGCTTGGAGGCTTACGAGCGGTGTAAAAACATCCAACGGCAAGATGAGGTAGCCACAACGTTGTCTTGCCAGTCCCCAACCTGCACTTGGACAGCGTGGGGACGTATGGCCTTAACCCTCTCCTGAGAGGAGACCCGAGCCCAGCAGTGGGATATTATGGGTTGTTGATGAAATATGGAGATTTATTTTAAGAGCATGTTAGCTTTGCTGATTTAATATGTTATACCATATAAACAAAAACGCTTTATTACCTAATTAAAATGTATAACATGTACAGTTATGTCATAGTAGTGTATTAGTAGTGTATTTATAGCTATAATAAAAATGTTTATGTGATGAATATATTACAGGAAAAACTAAAAAATTAATAACACGTTTGTTGACTATACATCTTCTGATTATGCGTATTTGTTAACATAAAAGAATTGCGCCTATTTCTCAGAGGGGATTACCGTCCGAGAGCCACGCTTCGGTAATGATGAGCCGGCACGACCGGAGTGATTCCACGGCCTCACGAAAACCGGTGTGAAACCGACCGAATGAGGTTACTGAGGCCCATTTTTTTTTTTTTGACGTGGGAACCACCACGGTGTGCCACTCTGCGCCTGAGAAGGGAGGGATCCAGGAACCGCTTTCTAGGTTACTGAGGCCCATACCACAACCCCTCCCCCATCCACCACCTCCACGTGTTGCGGGTGGCACGGGAGGCGGAAATCGCTATATACGTCTGCTTGTTTGCCTAATTACCTTGTAGGGGTAGGCAGAGACAATTGGTATGTTTTTACACGATCCTAACACAGCTCTTTTGCTTCATTCACATTCATCAATCGCTGCATGGTTCCTGATATTTAATACAGAGGTAAAAAAGAATAAAAAACACTACCTAGACCGATTATACCCCCGAAACCCCCTGCATACTTAATTTCTTGAAATATAGATAGAATAAGAGAGAAATATATTTATTTATACAACTTGATTAAACACCACTAAAGTTAATTTTTGTTTACAGAAAATACTACATGAAAAACTACATTTAGTACAACANTTACCTCGGCATTTTTGACTGGGTGAACCGATTTTGATGATGAAGGCTGATGCCCCCCATGTGGTCCCATTTTAGTTCTAGCTCTGACAATGTTATTCATGAGAAAACCACATAATAACGCGTTAATTATCAGCGCAATAAATTTACTAAATTTAGGAATATCTCAATATCACGCTAACCGATTTCGATGATTCTTTTTTATTTGAAAGCTGGTGTTTCCCGTGCTTACCCATTTCAATTTAGTCCAGTTCTTGACGCAGGATAATATATATAATACTACTATAATACAGGATTTCCTAAAATGTATGATTAAGACTCCGTTTATAGATTAAAATCCATCTAAATCATACAAATTCATCTAGTTAAGTAGGAAAAAGCGTAAGTGATACAAACACAATTCCTTTATTTAGAACAAATTGCCCTATTTACAACACCAACCAAATTACACTTCGTTAAATATATCCTCGGAAATCTTTCTATTAATATATTGATAATCTCACTTACCTATCAACTCTGGCAATCTTCTACCTTTCTAACATCAAAGGGTTACTTCGGTTACCTGCAATCCAAAATTAAACTTAAGTTTAGTTGACTGAGGTGTCAAATTTAATTAAATCGCTTTAATGTTTGAATCACGCATTATTATGAAGTTGTGAGATCATAACTTTACATTTAGTAATAGTAGTACCGGTGACGTATTTATTATGTGTAAAATTAAACTAATTAATCTTACTAGCAGCGCCACGTAGTGTTACTCTGCAACAATAACGGCGGGCAACACCACGGGGTTAAGTTAGTCTAAAATAAAAGTAGCCGAAGTCACTACTTATATCACTATCTGCCAGTGAAAGTCTCGTTAAAGTCGGTCCAACCGTTCCAGAGATTATCTTTAGAAATCTGTTTATTTGATATTACGAATATTTTATTTTGTTGTACAGATTTACGTTGGGTTCTTGATAAAGAATCCTGTAGAGGTAGCAAGAAATCGACGAACATCTGCCGAAACACCATGGTCTCATAAAAACTTTGATAATCATTGAAAATGTATTTATTAAGCACAAATATTTTCAATATTTCAGACCCTGTAGATTTTTCACCGAGCGAAACGTCTCGGTCTTGTTATATATGGATACCACTTATAAAAGTTAATAGTTTAAGGTAGATAGGTGGATAGAAAACTTTTTATTTGCACACTATAATATTACAGTTAGAAGACAGCACATAAAATGTGAGACGGAGTGTACAAAGGGCGGCCTCATTGCCAAAAGCAGTTTCTTCCAGGCATCCTTAGCTTTTAAGTTTTTTACCTTAGTTTAAGTTTAAGGTTACTTATTGAAAGAAGATTTCATTTATCTAAATATCGATCACTAGGTCCTTTTCTTTTCATGTTTATTAAGAACGGTACTCTATAAAGGAAGATTTCTATTTTAATTTTAGTTTGGCAATTTTTAAAACTAATTCACCGTTGAGAGTTGAAAACGTTGCGTAGACAAAATACTAAATAGCCAATTAAGGTAACAGGCTATCTCATAATTAGAAGATTCCACGAAAATAGATACTCCTAATTACCTAATAGTTACTGTTTATTTGCGATATCATTGTGTTGTTTTTAACCAACTTCAAAAATATGAGGAGGTTATGATTTCGACTTAATTTTTAAGGTTTGTTGTTACCTCGGCATTTTTGACTGGGTGAACCGATTTTGATGATGAAAGCTGATGCCCCCCGTGTGGTCCCATTTTAGCTCTAGCTCTGACAATGTTATTCATGAGAAAACCACATAATTACGCGTTAATTATCAGCGCAATAAATTTACTAAATTTAGGAATATCTCAATATCACGCTAACCGATTTCGATGATTCTTTTTTATTTGAAAGCTTTTGTTTCCCGTGCTTACCCATTTCAATTTAGTCCAGTTCTTGAAGCCAGTATTTTTTAAGTTTTCTATTATTCTGTATAAATTGATCAAGTAAATTTTAAGTGTTTGTTTAAAGACCACAATTATAAAACACCTTGTAAGCGCCAAAATAACACAGTAATGTTGTTCTCAATACTATATAATTGTTCTTTAAATAAACCTTCTTTTAAAATAACTAATTAGCATACATTATTTATATACATTTCAAAGCAGCGCTAAATATGACAGTTTTGCAGCCCTGATTATTTCAATGATCTTGAAGTATTAATAAGCGTAGTAAGTTAATGTAAGAGGCAATTAAACGAGCAAATGCAGGACAATATCACTGTAAAGAGAAGAAACACTTGTAACAATCCCTTTTTTTTTACGTGTGGAAACCCCCTCGGGCCTTCACCCCACTTGGGTTTGCGGCAGGGCGGTGTGTCGCAATCAAACCGACTAAAACTACACTTGTAACAAACCCTAACCAGTCTGGCCAACTTGGCAAAGTAGGTCCAGTCAAGTCCACTATTGCGCGGTTATCTTGGAGCTTTCTTCCTCGCAAATGCCTGCGGTATTCCCAGACCAATACGACCTTCAAAATTTCAAGAAAAGAGCGTACTCCTTCTTTAAAGGCCGGCGTTCGGTTAAATTCAAAACAGTAATTGGTAGATCATACAGCGTTGTCCCTTGTGACGTATAAACCCACAATACTCAGCGCAGTATAGAATTGCGTGATGACTGCTTAAATTGCTGTCCATGCAGTCAGACCAAAGTAGACTTCATGCCATTTGAAATTCTCTCTTAGTCAAGCATTAGGTACTATAGACATAAGGTGACTGCCAATATGATTAAAATAAATAATTCTCATGGTAAGCGATTATTTGCGCAAGATGGCTGGCAGGAGTTGGATGCGAGAAGCAATAAATCGAACTAAGTGGCGTGAAATTGGAGAGGTCTATGTCCAGCAGTAGACTGCGATAGGCTGATGATGATGATGATGATGAAGCGATTACCGCCGCCCATGGACATCTGCAACACCAGAGGCATCACAATTGCGTCTTTGGGGGATGGAGAGG
Source organism: Hyphantria cunea (assembly GCA_003709505.1). Classification (NCBI taxonomy): domain Eukaryota; kingdom Metazoa; phylum Arthropoda; class Insecta; order Lepidoptera; family Erebidae; genus Hyphantria; species Hyphantria cunea. The sequence continues at coordinate 1,098,460 of PKRV01001490.1, forward strand.
AAGATGTGGTTGGGGCCTCCGGTATCCTCACTCAATCGGTGAAACACAGCGTAAACGCAGTTTCACACTGGTTTTCTGTGAGGCCGTGGTATGACTCCGGTCGAGTCGGCCCATTCGTGCCGAACCGTGGCTCTCCCGCATATAATAATATATTTGTTTAAGCGCTACTATCTAATATATAAAATTCTCGTGTCGCAGTGCTTGTTACCAAACACCTCCGAAACGGCTGGGCTGGTTTTGTGATGAAATTTTGTGTGCATCGAGTAGGTCTATTTTTCATACCACTAAATGATAACGGTGACCAGTATTACTTTTTTTTTATATATAGATGTGGCAAAACTACATGGTTGTGCAAAACTACACGGCAAAACAAACTACACGACTACACGGTTGGCCTAGTGGTTTCAGTGGTCGCCACGCCACTTCCTATTGCGTCAAGTGTTGTGGGTTCAAATCCTACACGGGACAATACTTTGTGTGATCCATAAATTGTTGTTCTAAGTCTGGGTGTACTTTGTGTCCGTTTCATGTATGTTTGTCAAGATCCCCGCGACACAGGAATGTATATTCCTAATGCGGGAGTTGTCTTTTAAAAAAAGAAAGAAAGAAAGAAAACAGCGTTTGCCTGATAAGTTAGTTTTATTATATAATGTGTTATTGTGTTGTCGGTTTTATAGAAATAATATGAACAAATTAATGAATTCCACCGCGGCACTGTACATTTTGGTATATTATAAAGGTTTTATTGAAAATTATACGAAATTATGCATAAATATTACAGACAATTATAAAATTTATCATAAGATATATAATTACCAGCTATCGGTAGTGGTGTGTATTGTCTCTCTGGAATTAAATAATAAAAATATTTCGGACACCTAACCCACAACGCCACCTAGCCCCAAACCATGCGGAGCTTGTAATATGGGTAACAAATTATATTGATACATAATACACATATGTTTTTTGTAAATATATATATATATATATATATATATATATATTATAAATAGAAAACACTGAAATTCCAAACCAATTTTGTCAGGTAATATAAGCATTTGGTCCGACATGGGAATAGAACTCGGTACCTCAAGCACAGCAGTCTCATACGGTAACATTGTACCAGAGAGACAGTCGAACTGACCTTGACTTCTCATGACATATATACTCGTATTATACTAGCTATTGCCCAGTTTCTTTCGCATGATTTATTTTCCGTATTTCTAACTTTAAAAATAACGAACTTCCATAATTTTTCAGGTTAGGGGAAAACCTTTGACACTCATAAATAATGTGGCTTTCCATTGGTAAAAAAATTTCATAGTCGGTTTAGTAGGACCGGAGATTACCCTCTATAACCCCACAAACTTCACTTCTTTATTATATTAGTAAAGATTATTTTATTAATATTGCATCATTTTAAGCATCTACAATTCGCCGCCGTCTAGATAACAATCGTTACGATTCAATTGTATAACAAATAACCGGAACTGCACTGCAGTGTATAATGGACACAAGGCACGTGTCGACCCGGATATGACATAGCGTGATGATATCGGCATCGGTATTCAATACAATACACGGTATATAACGGGTGGTCACATTATAACCATTATACTTGTAGAAAATACAACATAAGTTTACGAAATGTTTTACAAACGATTGGTTGAAATAAGACATCTTAAAACTATTTCCTTTTATGTTAGTGTACTTGTACTAAGCAACTATATATAAATATAAATCTCATATGACAGTCAAACTTGTTGTATTATAATAAGGTTTGCATAACGTATTTATTAATAGTTGAAACAAACACTTGGTAAATGGAATAAGAGTGCAGGAAGCTGACCACGATGCTCAAACATAAGTTACGCAATATTAATAGCCACAGCAAGGTTGGGAGAGCCACATTTCGGCACGAATGGAATGATATCACGGCCTCACAAAAAGCCGGTGTGAAACAGCGCATGTGCTGTGTTTTACCGAGTGAGTGAGGATACCGGAGACCCAAACCCCAACCCCTCCCCACATTCCCCAAAGACTGGAAACGCACTTATGACGTCTTTGGTGTTAATAGCTTACCATCAGACGCTTTTTTTTAATATGGATTTTTATGGTAGTGCTTAAGTTACAATAGCATTTAAAAATCAAATCTAAAACGATAAACGTGAGGCAATATACTCGTATTCATTACACGACACGTGACACGAGTATTTCTGAATATAAAGATATACGAGCTAATTTAATCAGATAAATCCCTAGCAACCGAGTTACCAGTGTGGTGGTTGCCAAAGGCGATATAAATATATATTTTCTTTGTAAAGATATTTTGCATGGTCGAAAACAAGCCGGGCACTTAGAACAGACAGTAATACCACCTGCGGCAATTTCTCTTCTCATTATTTTTAAGAGCCTTTGAAATATTATATTTGAAGAGTTATGAGTTAGTTAGACTTAAATCTTTTTGTAATTAACACATTGGCAATACAAAAATAGTGTCTATCAAAGAAAAATAATCAACTGTTTTAGAAATAACTAGTTTTTATCTTCGGTTTCTTTTACGTTAATGTCTATTGGTTTTTCATTAAAAAAAATATTAACTTTACTATTGTTGACGGGATGAAAAATTTGGATGTAATTAAAAGTCTTACATTTAGCAGCAGCTGCCCGTGGGCAGAAAATAAAGAGAAAGGGTATTCCCAAAGCTTTAGTGCTTTGTAGGGTTTCGTATCTCAAAAGAAACAAAATTAAACCCTTATATGATCACTTTTTTGTCGGTCAACACCCTATTTTTCAGGAACGCGTAGAGATATCAAAATGAAATTCATATCAAATACTCTGGTCTATAGTCCCTTAGAGTTGTGAAAAAATCAAACTTCTAAGCAGACATAATCAAAAGAAACAGTCTCTTATGCTGCACATTTTCCTCTCCCCCTTTAGTTACATCATATAATATACCTACAGGTTTGTGCAATACCCTCGATGCACGTATCCAATTTGCACTTGGCCGTTTTTTATGTCAAAATTTCGGCGGCCTATGAAAACTAAGTACCTGATGTTGACCGAGCTACAAGTGTTCCAAATGTGCAAGTTATTCACATAGAATTCCGTATTCAAAGATTCAAGATTCTGTACCATTTGTAGTTAAGCTTCTTATATGCTATACTGACTTGACTAACTGATTCACCAACGCAGAGACGTAGAAACAGCTTATGTCTTTTATATAGTGAGCAGAGTAGCAGTAAAATAAAGGAGCAGTTGAATGAAAGTTAGCCATTTTCAAACACGGCCATTTAAAATAATAAATAATTACGCCACCGAAGCCGCAGGCTATGGCAAGTTTAGTAGTCAAATTTACACACATAATAGTCTGAAATTCGATTAATTACATTCGGTCTTCTGTTTTTGGCAAACAATTACTAAGATAATTTTTCATTAGTCAATTGCAGTTCTTCGATTAATTAATAAAAATTATATTATACTTTAAAAGGCTCTTATTGTTTATAAAACCTTAGTTTCTTTAAAAGTTTTAGAAATATGATAAAGATAGACTTGTGTAAGTAATGTGCCGTATACATCTATTGAAAATAGGTATTTTCAATCTGTGTTCTCCTAGCCGGTTGCTTTAGGCAATGAGGCCGCACTTTGCACACTCCGTCTAACATCTTATGTACTCTCTTCTAACTGTAATATTATAGTGTGCAAATAAAGAGTTTTCTATCTATCTATCTGTTATAGTGCACAGATGTGTGCGCAGACACAGGTGCACTTTCTGTTCCTTCTCTCTCATAATCCGATGGGACTGGTAATCGACACGACTGTTCACAGAACCCAACTTCCAAACTGCGAGCTGTTATTAAGTATTTCTACAATCAGAAAAACACAATAATACTTTTGACCCAACCCGAGATTCGAACCCGAGACCTCTCGATTGGTAGTCGCATACGTCAACCGCTTACCGTGGAAGAGCCACGCTTCGGCATGAATGGGCCGGCTCGACCGGAGTGATACCACGGCCTCACAGAAAACCGGTGTGAAACAGCGCTTACGCTGTGTTTCATCGAGTGAGTGAGGATACCGGAGGCCCATACCCCAATCCAACGCCCCCTATCCCCCTCACCATCCCCTTTCCCCCCAGGCCGCCATAGTGTGGGTCACCATGCTGCATTGTTCTTTTTCGAATTGAGGATGGTGACCACCACTCTTGGATTCTGCTCATGCTTTCCATCAGGCAGGGCAGAGTAATTTTGGCAGCTTAAATATAAAAAAAAAAGCCAATGAGGCATATCTATACTAATAATTTGTTAATAAGTTGTTGTTTTGATACCCTCTCCTGAGAGGAGACTCGAGCCCAGCAGTAGGACATTACGGGTTGTTGATTTGATACTAATAATAAAAATGGAGAGTTTACTTGGTTTGGTTTGGATAAAAGGTCTTTTTGTACAATCAGGAATTAAAACTTGACTATGACATCAATAACAGAAAACGGATATCTTTCGTTTGGTCACATGTAAAGGCATGATTAGTTTATAGGATGCTAAAAGAGCATTTTATTAGCACCGCTCTCTGATGAAAAGTGTCGTTAAAATCCAAGCTAATTTCTATAATATATTTAAGGTGTCACTTATGATGATTCCTTGCCTTTTAACTGAACAATCTTTGAAGATCTCCAAGAAAAGTGATGCGTAAGTTACGAATTCTTTTTTTTTGTATGTATGCAGTTTTTTCCTAAAGAACTTTATCCCCCCCATTGGACATCGTCAAACGAGAAATGTGCCTCACCCACTCCCAAATAAGTTTAGTTATTTTCTTAAATAATTTATAATGTCGAAACGGCAGCTTCATTTTGGAATCAAAGTGATATGCATAGGTGGTCTACAGATGATGCATTTGGTAAGTTAGGTAAAATGCGTTCCGATTAAAGCAGTATAAGCCTTGATAACGTTACCGATAGAGCTTAATTATATATAGGCAAGCACATAATCTCAACACTAAACATTTAATGATTTAAAGACAGACAGAAAATACTGAATACGGGATTTAACAACAGCACTGAAGCTGAAAGAAACAACTCTATACGCTTTAATTTTTCAACCGTAAACAATGTAAGATTCGAAAGATTAGTAATTATCTCGATTATTTCATGTGTAAAAAAGCGTAATGTGCACGACAAATTTCATTATCCTTATGTTCTCAATGAAAACTGTTATCAGTTCCTAGAGGCCCTTTTGAGGATTGAAGCCCTGTACACTAGCCCGCACTAGAGATAGGAGACGCAGACGAGGTTGTTGGGGTCAGCTAGTATTCTTATAACTGTGAATGACTGTTTTATAAGAGCTTTGGCTTTTTACTGTGTATCTTTATTAGTGTCACCTTTAGGGTAGAAATATATTTTTGCACCTCGTTCCCCAGCTAATAGTACCCCAGACGGCGTGCGGTTTTATTCGGTTCGTGTCCGACATACCACACAGGATAACTGGTGGTATCCGAGGAGATTTCCACACGAGGAAAAAAAAGGGTAGAAATATATTGGAATAGTTATTTATCCTAAATGAGTGCAGTTTTTTTCATAAATTCCATTTAAAAATAACGAAACTATCGAATAACGTGGACCAAAAAAACTTCTTCTTCGAGTGACTCTTCATTCCTGAAGGTTGGTCAGAACAGTTTTTCAACGGAGGAGATACCGGTCCACTCCAGGATATTACGTAGCCACGATTTTTTCTTCGTCCAGGGCATCTCTTCCCTTCCACCTTGCCCATCATTATCAGTTGAAGCAGTATCATCATATCATATCTTTAGCGCCTAAGCTCATGACCGCGATATTCAGTTTTGCGCTTTTTGATGGTATGCACTAATATTTTAGGTATATGGACGCGACAAGACTAGACTAGATTGGACGACACAAAAACTACACAGTTAAATTGAGTGGCTATTCAAAGTCAGTTAAATTATGTTCTTTCATCTAACATCAACAAAAAACGAACATTAGACTTAAAAAAAACAAATAAGAAGTTGAACGCGATTAGAACATCCTGTTGCGTTGTATACTATGTTTTTTTGGGCAGAGGTGTCATTATCATCAATGCGAGTAAAGACATGATAGATGTTTATATGTTAAAGTAATTACACTCAAGAGCAATGAATCCGGGACAGTAGTGAATAGCCGTTTAGAGGTGACATTGATTGTTTGGCATCAGCGCGTGTGCAAGCAGCAGAATGTCGCATGATGTTACAAATGTCCCACTCGATTCAAAAGATTTTCTTGTTCTATCAATAAAATGTTGCTCTCTTACTAAATTCCCCAGTAACCTCATTAAAAATGTCGATTCAAATATTTAATCGTTTTTTTATTCAATATTGGCAATTGAACACACTAAAAATTACATCGAAATCTAGTTTTCAGTTAAGTACATAAGCATGGCGTGTTTAGAATACTTAGAAATGTGTTTTGTTAATGCAGTTGTAACAAATTTATGAGCAGAATTAAAATTCTTTAAACACAGTTCTAAAAATATAATAAATACATGAAAACAATAAGGATGATTCACTTAATAAACGGTAAAAATCTCATAACCATTCGTAACATATTGCCAGCGGTATAGGATCTGCCATTCTCCTTTAAGAATTTTAATTTGTATGTCGATGGAATACATCTATTCTTAAAGTTCGACATTTTAAGGTACCTTTGAGTAACCCGATTTGCAAATCGCTTGAATTTTAGTCATAGAAATATATGACCAATCGAGTCTTCATTCGTCATTGCTCTCTAGTGTAATCAAACTGAAGTGTCATTTTGCAACGCGTTTGTGACGATTCAGTTGCGATACAACCGCTATTATATATACTTTTCAAACAAATTGGAGCACGACTATTACTACTCTTGCATTGATGCATTGCAATACATAATACTCATATTCGTTATTTGCTGTAGTAGATATATGAATATACCTACTATGTTTTTTTATGGAATCGATAGCAAACGAGCAGACGTATCGCTTGATGGTAAGCGATTACTGCCACCCATGGACAACCGCAACACCTGAGGCGTCACAAGTGTAGGTGGAGGGTTTGGGGTGACAACGCTAGCGCTGCGTTTTCACACCGGTTTTCTGTTAGCCCGAGGTATTACTCCGGTCGAGCCTTTACGGCAAATTTAATAAATATAGCCTATGTTACACCGAGAATATGTGCGGCTGATTTTTTCTGGCATCATCAACAACTATACTTTAGCCAACGTGCTCAAAAATTTAACAGATTATTTACCTTTTAATAAAACCTTCCCCAAAAACCACTTTATCTATAAGTAAAAACCGTATAAAAATCCGTGTAGTAGTACTTTAGAAGTTATCGCCAATAAACAGAGAGACAGACGCGGCAACAGATGGAGGAGGAGGAATTAATAAGCACCTTCTTCTTTTGAAGTCGGTTAAAAATATGGTTCTTCAAACAACATTTCATAGTAGATCATGCAACAAAAATATTTAAATTTTTCTAAGATGTACCAATATAATTTTTTTACAGATACCAAATCACTTATAAAGACTCTATATAGATGATTAACTACAAGGAAGGTATCTACAAGTAAGGCAGGTATTGTAATGTATGATTCATACATCTTACTGATGTCAATAGCGAAAAAATGGCTGACCTCGGTTATTGTAGGTTGAATTAGCTAATTTCCGGAATGTAGCTACAAATTGCAATACTATTTTGATCGTATAATATATACTGAAAAGCGGATTTAGATGAAAACTAGAAGCATTTATGATTTCATCATTCAGATTTCCACAGCTGCATTTTATCTTCTGTTACTATGTACATATTGAAGACAAATCTTGAGAAGACTGATTCAAATTTCTATTTATTAGTTTAGGTAGGTCGTTGATCTATACAATTAGAGAATCACTACATTTTTTTTGACAAATATGTGATTAGGTGACGATCCTGTCCTCTGACAAGTTGCAAGTGCAGTCGCTGTCGCCTCTATGCTCTTGTTTTATTGCCGAATATTTTATTTTGATCACGTGACATACCGTTGAGAAATGTCATGCTGATTATTTATTTAGTTTTCTATTAACGTATACGTTGGTATGCAACTTGGCTTAGTGGACTAGTAGCTAATTCAAAGGTTTGTTTCGATTTCAACACACACACACAAAAGCATCTGTTAAATTCCGAACATTAATATAAATTGGCTTGGAGTAAAATAATTTATTCATAACGTCTATATATTTTCGACCTATATATGAGGGCTAGCTTTTGCTTGCAGCTTCGTCCGCGTATAGGTTGGCTATCGTGATAAATAGTAACCTACGTCCTAGCTCAGGACTTAAAGAATCAAAAGATAACCACTGTAAATTTCATCTAAATCAGTTCAGCCGTGAAAGCATAAGAAACAGACAAAGTTACTTACAAATTGATTCCCATTTTTTTTCCTTGGGAGAGCCACGCATCGGCATACATGGGCAGGCTCGACAAAATTGATACAACGGCCTCACACATAGCCGGTGTTAGACAGCGCCTGCGCAGTGTTTCACCGTGTGAGGCCCATCCCCCAATCCCTGCCTCAATCTCCCTCGCCAAAGACCGGCAAAGCACTTGTAATGCCTCTGGTGTTGCGGAGGTCCATAGACGGCGGACCATCGAACCGCACCATCAGGCGATGAATCTGTTCATTTGCCGCCTATTCTATAAAAAAAATAGAATCCCAAAAAACAGTGGGTATCTCCCTGATTTAGATTTACACGACCGTGTGTAAGATGTTTCTAGTAATTTTAATTTACATTTTAATCTTCATGCGACTAAGGGATTAATAACTGAGACGTTGAACTCACAATTCAGTAGAAATGTTTCGAACCCTAACTAGTAGACTACCGACATGAACCCACACCAATCACAAGAGATAAGCATAACTAGAAAGATAATTAAAAGTTTACAGACGGCGATAGACCACGCAATGTTTCAATATGACTGCTTATTGTATTCCATTAAAGTTTCATTTTAATTTAGTTTACTATAAAGTAAAATAAAGAAGTTCAACATCTGTCCAAAGAAATGAATGCAAACCATTATGTTTAAATATGATTAATTGTTGTTTTTTTTTAATTCTGCATGGCTTTAAAACTTAAATAATAATATTATCTAGAAGAACGAACTACTACTTACACTAATGATTTAAATAGTACCTTAATATATTGAAACAAATGCTAACTTTAGCCCGCGACTCTACCCACGTGTATGTGGGATATTCATTTCAGGTTTATATGATGATAATGTTCTCCTAGACGTTTTCAACCACGGCGGCCAGTATCAACGCAGACCAGCTAACTACGCAGGAGATTATACAGTGTACAAGTTTGTGCGCAAACACAGGTGGATTGTTTATTTTACTCAAACAATAATTAGACCTGTAAGGCCATCCGCGTCGTGTCATTTCTGTCATGTGTGTCGTGACATGACTCTTCCACGGCCAAAATATGTAAATATTAGAAGCGGATTCTCGTAATGTCATAATATGTCCACAACTATGCGCATATCAAGAAACTTTCTGCCTCGCACTACAGAACTATAGAATTACTCTTGCCTGCGGTATTTCCGGACCCTAACGACCTTCAGACCTTTAATAAGAGAGCAAAATGCTTCTTGAAACGCCGGCCGTAATTACTTATTATGATGATGTTAGCTCATTTGACCCTATTCTATAAAAAAAAAAGACTTTCTCCAGTCACATTATTTTAAAATATGAACAAAGCACAAGTTAGACTAAAATGAAAATATAATTTTAAACGTTATTATTCGCCCCTATTGAATGATCTCATCTATAAAAACATATCATGACTCACAAAGAAATGCAATTACATTGTGGTGCGGGGTGCTCACAAATTTTTGACTGTCATGAGCCGTAGACAGATCTGTCTTTAACTGGCTGAATCAGACTGTAAACACGATCATAGAAATATGTTCGCCATTTCAGCCTATTCAAAAATGGTGGAATATTTTTTGGCTTCTTTTGTATACAGACAACTCGTTATGATTTGTAGTAAACCAGCTAGAGCCAGGCGTCGCGATAAATGGTACGACGGAAGAAGGTTATCGGAGCTCCAAACTCCTAATTCTAGGACGAAAGACTCAAAGTATTGCGATAGCAAGAGTTGCAATCTGAAATAATTTTTGTAACCAGAACTGTGTAAAAATGTGCAGGCAAGTCATAAACACTATAGAAAGGTTTTAAAACTTGTATCATATACACGATAAAATATACTTAAAGAGATAACCAGTTCATATTATCTTTGATACAGAAATCTCTAATGTCAAGCTATGAATGATCAAGTAAATATTTTCATGTTCCAAACGATCAAAAATCAAACAGACTGAGTGTAGGTGTCATTTTTAGCATCTTACAGCGAATAACAGTATGTAAATAAGGCCTTGGTACAGATTTACTATGAAATCTAACGTACTCATATATTCAGATTGATTCACAATGCAGTGAAAACTTACGCTTTATTCTTTGAAATAGACTCACTTCTATATCTAAAAGTAGTTAAGAACGTACACAAAGTATTGATAAGTACGAACAAGTTCACGTATGAGCAAATGAGCCAAAGCCTTACGATGATACATAAGTGCCAGTTGCCCTTGGACTCAATTTCAAGTCACAAGTGAGTTGCCTTTTTATTCGTTTTCCTTAAGAATTAGGATAAGAGGTGTTTGGGCATCAGTAACTTCACTTACTCGGTGAAAAGTAATGAAAAAATCGCTGAATATCGATTTTCTGGGATACTATCGTATCATAACAATCAAACTGGGCTATTTTGTGCTGACACATAATTATTTTGGTTAAAAATAATGTAAATAAAAACCATACACAGTACAAGAATACCCACAATATAATAATACAGCAATCAATATCCTTTGTTAAAGAATCGGATAAAAAGGTCTCCAAAATGTAATTTTATCACGATAGATGCTATTGAAATATTTTTTGTTCAATTCCGCGAATGATGATAAGAAAAGAAAGAAAATAAAAATATATTTCAGGAAAATTAAACTTTATTGCATTTGGCGATGATAATGAAAATTTAAAGAACTTATTAGAGTATGAACATTGATTTGACCTCTTGACATGAAAGCAAAAATGTTTCTCATTTGAGTATAATGGTTGTAATTCATGAGAAAGTGAATTCTTTATCCAGAAATAAGTGTAACTTATGATATAGAAAAAATAATTTGAATCGACTTTACGGCTCTACTACAAATTAGATTTCTAGGTTTTGATGAAATATGCTATGGTCTTACAAATGCTAATTGACGACAGTGTTCCTTTATTTTTCCTATTTCAGAACATCCTAATTTTGCTTAGCATCAGTTAATAATACACTTGATCAGATTCTGCATTCAATACTTTTTCTTGTAAGTTGATTTCCGTATTAGAAAAATAATCTGTATCGTAAAATCATAAGCCAACAATCCAGCAAAGGATCGCAAAGAACATCCAGACTCAGAATATCAATTTTTCGATTACTCAAAGTTTTTTCATTAGTTGGGATCAAAACCATACTCAGTGCCGTAGGAAGCAGTGTGTCGACTGCTTAAACCACTATGTCTTTATTGGCTTATTTATTATACCTATGCAGTAACAGAGGTATATTATACATAAGTTATTTCACCATGAAGTAAAATGTCTCAAGTTGTTGCAACCCATATATAATAACCATAATGTTTATCGATACGCAAGACCGGACTGATGACCAGACTGGACCACGTATCATTGATGTGATTTCCTCACAAAATAACTTCACTCGCACACATTGTTGCGGTAATATTATGTCATACACTACTTAGAAATCCTCCAACTACTAGCTTTTGTCTGTGTTTTAAGTTGAACACTTTGTGCACTTTTGAGTATATCTAAAATATACGAAACTTTATCGAAAGCTACTTTGCCATCCAATTTTTACATCTAATCCTTCAAGTTTCCGCGTATTTCCTGACAATAACCCAATAACCTGTTCCTGTAATGTAAATGGAACTAACATTTTGATGGAAAAGTAAGGCATTCCCTTTGAACATTCAGTTGTGGTTGTATTTAAGTACATATATATTGGTTAAAGCAATGAGCATATATGTATATGTATAAGTGAAGCTAAATATGTGTAGGTATAATGTATTAACATTGGTGTGTATTTTACAGATATTCAGAAACTTTTTATGATTCTAAACTTGAAGTGGTTTCTTCCCACGCGTGTATTGTTGTGAAAGGATCGTTGCAAAGATATGACTTTTTGTTCGAAAGCGACTGCCGCGAAACAAGAACTTTTTGTGGTTAAGTTGAACTTGGAATAACTATATAAGCCAATCTTTGCTTGGTTGAAATATTTTAGATGTCGGTAAATTTTTGTGAGGATTTGAATTGTAAAGTATCTGGTACTATATATATAATTTGTAGTATATACTGGAAGCCTGGAAGGTTTCTATTGGCCTACCAAAAATTGCACCCGCGGTGTAATACTGATCAGAGTCATTTATCTGCTTTACTTTCAGGCTGCTAAATTCTAATAATACAATATTAACTTGTCTATCAAGATGTTGTAACTGGTCAGGCCAAACCTGAATAGTATTTTTTTTATGGTATAAGGGGCAAACGAGCAGATGTATCGCCTGATGGTAAACGATTACCGCTGCCCATGGACATCTGTAACACCAGAGGTGTCACAAGTACGTTGCTGGCTTTTGGTGGATGGGGAAGGGGTTAGGGGGAGGGATTGGGATATAGGCCTCCGGTATCCTCACTCACTCGATGAAATACAGTGCAAGCGCTGCTCCACACCGATTTTCTATGAGGCCGTGGTATCACTCCGGTCGAGCCGGCCTACTCGTGCCGAAGTGTGGCTCTCCCACGATAAATATATATTAACAATCATTCTGTTACATACCAATAAAGTACGTTCGCAATATATGTTAAAATGTAGACTAAGATTCTTAACCATGCTTCTGTTTTTTATTCTAGTATACAAAATTCAAGTGAATTCTAATCTTGAATTTTATTAACATTATCTGTATAAATAAACATGAGTTTACTCTCCGCATCCCAAAATTATCTCGATTATAAGTATATGTAAATTTTACTTTGCAATATAACTGCTGCAAAATAAATTTTCTTCATGACCTTACCATACTATTGTCTCAACAACTAACAACTGCCTCGTTGGTCTAGCGGCTAGAGTAAGCGACTGCCACTTAAGAGGTCTCAGGTTCGATTCCTGGGTCTGCTGTTAGTTGTTTTTCTTACAAGAAATTCTTAACAATAGCTCGGGGTATTTTTTTTTGTAAACCATTGATTTAAGAATCGCATTTAAAGAATTTTAGTAATTTATATTTTTTTTGTGAAGTCTTGTCGTCATTTACTTATATCATCACCTGTCACCAAAACAGTCTGTTTTAACATACAAAAACAATCATAACAATTAAAACAAAACATTCAGAATTTCACGCAGACATAAATACATTCTATGCCATAATAGTGTAAAGCGTATACTTTAACAAAGGGGAACGCCTGCGAATGACTAGTGCCTTCCATGTTGCTCTACGCCTTACTATCTGGCAGTTGTCTATTATTGTACGTATACAAATGATACATTTCGATAAATTCGATTTTTATTTAATGAGCCTATACGCACGTATTTTGTTAACATTTATGAAAAATAAAAGTGTACGTGTAAAAATACCATTCAATCTTCAATCTATTTGACAGTTCAGAAAAGTTTCTGGGTTGCCAAATACAAAATGCCACATCTAATATGCTGAATGATAAATTCGTCAGCAAAAATACACGAGAATTCGTTTTTAGCCCCGACGCAAAAAGAGGGGGTTTGACGTCGATGTCTGTGTTCGTGTTTGTCTGTCTGTGGCATCGTAGCTCTCAAACGGATGGGCCGTTTTCGATGTTTGACCAGTTTTCTTGCGGTACTTCTTAGCTTTGTTTGATAAATATCGGTCCAGCAGTGTGAGAGTATCAGCTTTTTTCAAAATGATTTAAGGCATTTTTCGCGAATGATTACTCGATTAAGTGTTTTTGAAATTTTACACTTTATCTTGTGGCGTATTCTAATGTATTTCTATCGAGAAGTCACTGTGAAATAGGTATATTTAAGACATTAAGACCCTATCTTATTGCTCCATGTATTTTATTCATTTGACAGTAAAAACAATGATTTGTAATTTCAAACTACGAATCAGGAAAATATTCTCAATTTTTTTTTTGCCAAAGAAGAAATGTCAAACTACGAAAGGAGCCAAGTCAAAGTTATAGCAAGAATTTAAACCGAGTTATAAGCGTCTGGCTTCTCTTGGGATAGGGGCTAGTTCTTGTGCGGCATCGACCAGGGTGAGACCTGAAATCACACACTCGAGTCCTCTCCAGAGCATGGTAACTGTAGCCGGCCGTCGGGATTGTTTTAGTGGAAACGCAACATAATATACCTGACTTCTACATCCCCTGGGTCCGATGACCCGTAAGCGTTTTCAACAAAAAACAATAAGTATTCAAACTGAAATGGTGTAATGTACGATCAGATAGTTCAAAGTGATTACATCATTACACTCCCATATTTCAAGTTGATTGATTAAGATTAAAGAGTAAACCTGTAATTCAAGACAAATAAAAAACTGCATTATTTTGTCATCGTTGAAACACAATTCAGACTCGGTTGACCTTCATTAAAAAAAAGTTGATGACGTCATCAAGCATAACACTACATTCAAAGAGAAATCGCGAGATAATGTCAGTTAGGCAATGACAGTGAGCGGTCGTGACGACAGAATTGTGGTTTATATAGTATGGTATAACTACTTTAGATGGGTAAAGTAAAATGTACTTTAAGACATTAAGTAACAGAGAACGAATGACTCCTTAGTCATTCGTTAATCTCAGTTCCTTTACTAAAATTAACGATGGCATATTCATTCATTTTAGATCCTTAGTCATTCGTTCTTTATGCCCCTGTTTTCTAAAATGAATAGATTCATAGTTATATTTTTATTTGTGTTTATATTTATTTGTATTTATAACTAGTCAAAAAGGTTTTTATTTTCCAGGAATTTAATTCGTGGCAATAGACTTGCCACTTGTTATGAATATAGAGACAACGTGTCAATACTATATAACGTGTGTTTATTGATATAAAATATGGATGTTAAATAATATGCCCAAAATGTGAAGGGCTTCCATTTGCCTATATCCTCAAAATACATAATAATAATAAGGCATTCCTAGCTAATGACATAAGGCGAAAGTTTGTATAGTTGTTTTACTCTTTCACACCTAAACAGCAGAACAGATCTAGATGGAATTCGGCACAAAGATGGGTTATAGTCTGCAATAGCACATAGGTTCCTTTCATCTCAAAAAAGTAGTGTTAACTGAGGATAAAGAAGCTATAAAAACAAAAATAACTGCAGATATCACCAACATCCAAGATCCTAGTGTGAACCGAGCAATAAAACATAGGAGTTTCCTTATAAATAGTCAGTTATAAAACATTGCACACACTCGCATTTATTTATTATAGGTTGGGCTCAAACCCGGAAACTTTAAGTTACGAATCAATTGTGTTAGTCATAGAACCGCCAAGGCTACGTTAGTCGATAGTTTTCCCATGCAAACTTCGGAGGATAATTATTGCATTGTTAGAGATCTTTGCAAGCTAAATTAGAAATAATATACCTATATATCATCACAGGTATATTGTCAAAGACGTGATACTACAATTTCCCTAGTGATATTATAATTATAATTATAATTATAACGACATTGTTTTAGTTACATTGTACATTAGTTTCTTTTTGTTTTAATAGCATTTTTTTTGTTTTAACATAATTAATAAAATGAAAGATATAATCTAACCTAACCACCACTCCAACGGCGTTGTTTAGTAAAATAAAAAAAGTAAAATGCATTCTATTCACAATCTACCATTTCATTATATTATCACTATTGAAATTGTTAAATAATATCACGGCTGTGACAATATACCTGCGACATATAGATTGATGTAATCGATTAGAGTGACATGCAATGGGAGAGGCCTATGTCCAGTAGATGTCTGCATTCGGCTGATGATTGTGATGATGATATGCAGACCCCATCTAACCTGAACAAAGATATGGCCGGCTCGACCGGAGTGATACCACGACCTCACAGAAAACCGATGTGAAACAGCACCTGCGCTGTGTTTTACCGAGTGAGTGAGTATACCGGAGGCTTATAATAATCCCACTCCCTATCCCTTAAAGGCCGGCAACTTAGCTGTGACGCCTATAGTTTTGCGAGGCAATACAACTGCTTGTTTGCTCCCTATTCCATAAAAAAATATTAGCGACTCGGCTCGGAAGTTTTTAAAATACACGGATTTCCTCTACAATGATATGCATGCATAACACAAGCATATAAAATTTCCTTTTGAATCACTGAAAACTACATTAAAATCCGTTGATGAGTTTAAAAGATCTAAGCTAACATATAACGGAAGCGACTTCATTAAAATATGTAAAGATTAGTCCTTGTTCCATTTATAAAGAACTTGCTAGGCACTAATCTATTCTTCTTGTATATAAAAAGTGGATCAGTTTCTCTAACATTTCTTTATTTTTCTTTTTTGCAGGCAAATCTCGGAAATATGTCCTGTCTCCCGGGAAAATTTCAATCTTTCATGAAATGGACATAAAGAACCCAGTATACCAATTTGTGAATCACAAAGATTGCTGTCACATATGGAAAACATGAAGGTGATCGTTTAAACCATATGCCACTACCCAGTTATGCTGCTGCCTAATGTTGTAACAGTAATGATGCAGTGCTCTAATAGGTGACGATTTGGTGGAATTGTTTGACGCTACATATGTTAATAATTATTCATTTAAATATTGTGGTTACGTTATTTGTTATTTTGCATACGTACTAAAACTAAATAACAAATATTGGAAACAAAAAACTAATAAGACTCCGTACTTAAACTATTTTAAGGCATTTCGGATGTAAATAACGAAAACAAGGTCATATGTGTAAAATGTTTCTTATGCAATGATTATAATATTATAATTTAGCTTTTTTACAATCTAATAAATAGGAATTGTTTATGGGTTACCAAATTGCACTATTTTATCCTCGCTAAAAATCAGTACAGAAGATAAACCTAAAATGATAGCATTCGTGCTGTCGTGTTCCGTTAGTGAGTGCGAAACCAGCGGCCCAATGATGCAGATCATATGCATCACTAGGTCGCCATAGTGTATGTCACCATGCTGCCTTGTTGCACCGTCTGCATTCGCAATGAATATGGTGACCACCACTCTTGGATTCTGCTCATGCCGTAAGCGAGTACTAAAAAGAAATTTTACTTACTACTCATGCGCGAGCGAAGCCGCCAATAAAAGCTAGGTGGGCATAGTCCTAGTGCGAAAGCACATGTAAATGAGTACTTGCTCTGCTATCTACCCCACATATCTGTATAGTCTGTCATTGCAAACTTGTAAATCACCTAAACAAGGACATGTTTACATAATAGCAGCTACACGTAGATGACGATATCCAAGTAATTCTAGTGACTCATTGCCTACAAATTGGTGACAATTGTATGCCAGTATACCTATATTTCTCAACTTGTAAACATTTCAAAACGATACTTGACATGATTTGACAAGGATTGATTGCAATTAGTGGTTTGAACCCTAAAAAGTCCAACAATAGTATACCAATAGTACTTACAGTCTAACTTCGATTTCGCCTATCGTTTCTGTAATGGCAGTCGCCTCACGTAACAATAGTAATAGAAGTTTAGGTATATTGTGTTAGATGGTCGAGTTTAATAAATTATCTCCAGCTTTAACTAAAAAAAGGTTACTGGACACTGTCTGAATTTACCTTCAAAAAGTATTTGTTCATTGTTTGACAACTAAAACTTGTTAAAAAATCTTTTATGAGAATATAAAATCATCATATTTTGAAAAATATATATATATACTATCACCAGGTTTTACTAAAGGTAGGTTAGTAGGCTTTTCGATCAAATCCTAGAACAAGACCGTAGAAGTTGACTTTAACCTAATTTGGTTTAAGGCTCGGAGGATGTTGATTTTATAAGGGTATCACTGGGGCTAAGTTTGTATAGTCGACACAGGGACCAGAAACACACGTTGTGTGTAACAAAGCCTGTGATTTTAGGCATTGTTGGTTTATAAATTTTGATGGGCATGTTAGTCTAGTAGTTGTAATTCTGAATACTAACACATAAGGTCGTGGATCCAATAACTATTTTAATAGCACTGGTTTTCTCTAAGCCCACTCGTACATACACATATTTCCTTCCTTTCGTCTCTAAATCACTGTCGTCCACGCATAAATGAATAGTTGTCTAAGCTAAGGTACCAGTGATTCAAATCGATTATCTTTTAACAATCACTAACGTCTTCAGTCTCTTGTATTATTGGCTAATATTTTGTTTTGACGTGATTTAGCGTTGAAATGACGTAATTCTCCTATAATTCTTAGATTCCTTCAAACATTTAAGTTTGCAGAATGTCGATTTAGCTCGGGGAGCAAGTCTAATTGTACCGATATTTAGTCTTCTGAACTTAAGGATGTTTGCATATCTCCACCAATGCAGTAGCAGCTAGTATTTGAAATGCGAATATAAGTTTGTTTGGTTGGTGTTCGCGGTGTAATTGTCAATCGCTCGTTATGACACATTTTTTTAGTGGAATATGGGTCATACGAGCAGATGTATCACCTAATGGTAAGCGATTACCGCCGCCGCAACACTAGAGGTGTGTGACTGCTTCGAGGTATCACTCCGGTATTTTCATTAATAACAACTATTCTAGTCTTTTACCAAGAGATTATATGTCCTTGAATGACTAATTTAAAAGCATCATACATGTTTTTACAAAGAGTCATGTAAAAGCAATAATAAGTTAAATAAAACTCTAGGAACTTATCAACGTAGAACGCACGTGTCACACTCGCATATATTTCTTTACTATTACATTCAAGAATAACCCAAGCTATTTTATCTTATTTCCATTTTTGCACTTAGTAACGTTTTTTTGTCATCAAGTTAAGATCTGATGATGGGACCCTAAAAAATTAACTAAATATTTAAATTTTGTTCAGAAAACAGTTTCAATAAAATCTTAAGTCGTTTGAGCAATTTGAGAATTTTGATAATTACTTGTGTTCTTGGTATTTTTGTTATTTATCACTCAATCATCGATTAAGTCACCTTCCAGTCAGTTTTCACTTGCCCTGTTATGTAAATACACAGTTAAATAGAAATCTCAGGTTGCACGTGTACTATGATTATTAGCTACATATTATGAAATTTCAATTTATAATGTTTTCTAATTAGTATGAAAGTAACGGTATCTGGTCAGTAATATATTAATTTATTCTCGTTGCATCTCCTGCAAAGTTATCTTATACCTGTTTTACATGAAATGTAGTTGTGAAGTTCTAACGATGACTGCATGGTTGGCCTAATGGTTTGAGTTTTTTTTTATTGTTTTAGGGGCAAACGAGCAGATGTATCGCCTGATGGTAAGCCGTTACCGCCGCCCATGGACACTCGTAACGCCAGAGGTGTGTTGCTAGCCTTTGGGGGATCGGGAGGGGAAGGGGGATGGTGAGGGGGATAGGGGGCGTTGGATTGGGGTATGGGCCTCCGGTATCCTCACTCACTCGATAAAACACAGCGTAAGCGCTGTTTCACACCGGTTTTCTAAGAGGCCGTGGTATCACTCCGGTCGAGCCGGCCCATTCATGCCGAAGCGTGGCTCTCCCACGGAAGGTCGTCGTTACGTTCTACTGCGCCAAGTTTTGAGGGTTCAAATCCTACATGGTGATCATCAAATGCTTTTTTGAGTCTGGAAGTTCTTTTTATCCGTTTAATGTATGTTTGAGAAGTCTCCCGCGTCAAAGGATAATAAATACCTTATAATGCGGAAGTTATCTTTTTCAAGAAGAAAGAAAAAAGAATGTATCTTCTAATATAAAAACTTTTAAGGTTAGGAAAATAAGTGTCCTATTGAGGATGAACTATAATTAATTTTCGTAGATTTTCTATAACGGGTAGCTATCTTCTTTATAACCAACCAAAAAAAAGCATACGATCTTCTTAAATTAATACAATTTAAAATGAGTTACGCGTTGTTAGTTTTGTTACCGATGTTACAAATGTTGCAGAATATTGATGTGTAAGCCTGTGTGCAATGAGTTTATCCATCGGTATAAAAAGCGGTGCGATTGGAGTTAATTAAATCGATTAAGTAAATGATATGTCAATGTGAACATGTACTGGCATGCTAACATTGGCAGTTGAATGATTCGTGACCAGAGACGATCGCGTCATGTGTCGATGTAAGGTCGCTAGTGAACATTTTTTCTGACTTGTTTTTGAGTTTTATGTTATTTTATCCACCTATCTTTTGTCTATTAAGATTAGTTGAAATACCTGAACAAATATTTTTAAATAAACTTTTAGCTTGAGATAGATAGATTTCTGTCCGGAAATTCTTGATAGCCGCCCGGGGAAAAATAACGGTGTTTCACACCCGTGCCTCGCAAAAGAACGCTAAATCATCGGTCCTATCGTCATGAACACCTATGAAGCACTTTATTGGTAAGTCAGTGCCCTCAAATATACTGACAAGTAGTTTAACCCTCGAATTCAGATCACCCTCTGGGTTGCGGACGTCAGTCTCAGTCGCTCCGTTTAAAAACAAATATTCAGGTAAAGCTGGTTGAACTAAAGCTGACCCCAAGTGATCTTGGGAATAATAAAGGCTAGGAAGATGATAAGCAATCATTGGGGATTAAATATTTTTTCATGGAATAAGGAGCAAATGAAGAAGCACGTCGCCTAATGGTAAGTAGTTATATATATACGGGCGAGCCGAAGTCAAGAGCTATTAGGGATTTGCAACTCTCTAAGGGCCCTCTCTAAGTGTTCTCTCTAAGAACTAGGTACACTTTGCCTAGGGCCTCCAGTATCCTCACTCTCTCGGTGAAACATAGCGCAGGTGCTGCTTCACACCGGTTGTCTGTGAGTCCGTAGTATCGTTCTGGTCGAGCTGGCCCATTCATGTTAAAGTGTAGCACTCCCACGAGAAGAGTTCGAGTTGTCCCTAAACATGGCTCTCTAAGTAAGAGACTATAAAGCACTTTAGTATTTCTGCCGCAAAACTTGTTTCTCTGTCACTTCATCACCCCCTTCATCACTTCAAGACACATACATCTATCAGATATGAGTGTCTTTTACGATGTTCAGCTGATCTGGGCAGTAAATAACAGATATGGCATTCCTTTACCAACTTATAGGTGAAGGTTATTCATCGATTTGATTAGCAAATTAGATATAATTGATGAACGAGATCGGAAATTATGACCATTAATTAAAAGTGTTTAGCTGGCTCTTTTAATACTAGTTTTTACACTCAGCTCCTACCGCGTGTATGTCGGCTATCGCAGTAAAGATATGTACTTTCTCAAGGATCAAAGGGTCTCCATACTGAATTTATTTGAAATCAGTGTAGCGGTTTGGCCTCGAAGGCGTTACATGAACAGAGTTATTTTCTAATGTATAACACTAATGTGTAATTTATAACTCGGGGCATATAAACATCTATATATCATAGCTGAGTTGATATCGTTGTTCTAGTAACGACTGCACAGACCGGCTAAACCGTAACCGTTTAACAAATTAGTCAGCATACTAAAATGAAGATACCGTAATAAGAGTACATGACAATTGGTGTATGTATAACGTACGGTAAATGATCCGATTTCTACAAGTTTCGCAGCAATAGGCAGCACTCCGTCGGAGGATCAGAGTACCTTCTGACAACCAGTAACCAAAATGTACATAAATACCCAAAATATAATTTAAAATAAGAACGTGTACAATTAGATTTTAATGTGATAATAATGTGAATATTTGTTGAATGGCAGGAGCTGGATGCGAGAAGCCCAAAATCGATCAGTGGTGTGTAATAGCAGGGCTATGTCCAGCAGTGGACTACGATAGGCTGATGATGATGATGATTTAGTCCAGTTTTTAATCTATAGAAATTAATCATCGAAATGTACATACGCGCATAACTTCCGATCGGCTGCACCAAGTTGGATAAAGAAAAGTTAAAAGACAACCTTAAAAGTTTTTGAAGTGAAACTTCTTCAGGCGCATGAGGGTAAAATTTTTACAAATGTAACGTCACGCAAGTATGCAACGGAAGTGTAGAAAAAGAGAGAGAGAGCAATCGAGACCGATAGAGAGAGAGTAAGACAGGGCGAACGTAGCATGAAGCAACTAGCGATGGAGTGAGCATAGGGAGCAAGCAAGTGAGAAAGATCGAGAGAAAAAGTGAGATAGAGCGATTGTCGTATCACGCACAGTTTCATGGAGCGAGAGGTAGGAGAGAGAAGTTTCACTTCTGACATGTGTACTTTGTACGCACGCACTTTTTTTTATACTACCCGAAACTGAATTGTACATAAATAAAAACTATCAAAATTTTTGGATTTATTTACGAAAAAAAATATGGCAATATGAAGTAAGCCGGTAAGCCGGGTCTTACCAACAGAATATAATTTTGAGACCATGAATCATTTTGTTTGATTAATCATATTTAACCTAGTTATACGATTATTATGACTGATCATATTGCTTAGAAATTAATCACTGAGCAGTTGCCAGTTACCTAAGCAGAACCCAAGTAACGAAAAAAAAAATTGTAATCTGTCTATGTACATAGTATCATGTGGTACATAAAATATTAATATAACAATTTGATTGTCTTGGCACAGTGGTAGCGAATGCGATTACTGTGCTCAGTCTCGGACCAAATCTTTGTACGATCTGCTAAATATTTGTTATTTGGAGTTTGGGTGTTTTTCATCTATAAAATGTAAGTATTTACGCAAAAAAAAGTATATATGTATTATATCAGTTGTCTATTACCAATAATACAGGCCCTGCTTAGCAAACTAAAAACAAACAAACAAAACGAAAAAGACATCTAACACACAACGCCAACTAGACCCAAAGGTCTAGATGGCGTTGTGTGTTCGATGTATTTTTCTTTCTAAGTATAGGGGAAAGGATATTGTTTTTTAGGGTCCCATACTTCAAAGGAAGAAACGGAACTTTAACTGTAACCTTGTCTGTCTGTCTTTCAAGGCCTTTTTTCTCAGGAGCACGTAGAAGAAGCAAGCTGAAATTCATATCAAATATCTAATGTCCATTTATTCTGTAAAAAAAAAATCTAAGGCAACCCAATCAAAAGATACAGCCGTATATGCTCTGGATTTTTGACACTCGCAAGAGAGTCCAAACTTACAGTCCTATGAACTCAAAATCTTAAAATTTGGTACAAAGCAATATCTAATAGCAAAGATAAAGGATAAATTGCGAAAAGCATACATTTTTAGTTACATCATTCTCTTTCCTTGTGAACGTCATTTAACAATGAATATACCATAACTTTTACTTATATACCTACAGTTTTGTACGAAACCCTAGATTCGCGAGTCCGACTCGACTTGGTCGGTTTTTTGTTATATACTAAAACGTGGATAAACTTAGTACCACCTGAGACTTACATAAATATATTCAAGTTAGAAACATTCGCCATTCGCCAATCCATCTTTTGAAGGTTCTAAAACAATCCTGTGGCTAGTCACATCTGTTAGGTACAACTATACTAAAGTAGGTCATAAGAGGGTAGCAACGTTGACAAAGTAGTGTTCCCGTGTATCATTCTAACTATTAATATGATTACGTATGGGGGCACTCATTATTAAAGAGCAAGTAATTTTACATATTTTACCTTAGCATTTGTCTGTCGCTTTATTTTTAAAGAGTTTTTAGAAGAATCTCTCTCCAATCAGTGGCTATTCTTGAAAATACTTTGTTTACAAAATTGAAAACTAAAATCACAAAGTCTTATTAAAATTAAACATAATTGAAAACGTCATAAATTGAAACTTAATAAATACCAAAAAGTAATATAAGCTGCCTTAGATATATTATATTTTAGTTCTTTCATATTTTAGAGAATCTTGACGGCTAACTAAAGCTTGTACTGTTTAAACGCTATTAAATATAATAATTTATAACAGAGCTCATCTTAAATACGTTTAGTTTGATTTCAAGGGAATTTCCATACCTAGACATTGTTATCGACGCAGCTCTAAATAAAATTACACTGCTGGTAAATTTTAATCATAAAATAAATGCGGAAGAAACGAAATATGAGTCAGGGTTATATGTAAACTATTATTGTATAAAAAAATGGATTGTTGTATATTTAATTAATTCTATTTTAATACAACTCTCCACCTTCAAATAAATTCTACTTCACGAGGGACTTTAGATACATACGTGAAGTAGACACAAAGAACATCTCAGAAAAATAATTTGAGAACTACGCAAAGCTTTTCCCATGTAAGCGATTGAAGAACTCGCACTGCAGTAACTCGAAGACAGTTTAAATCACGACGCTACCCGTGTGTATTTAATACTTAAACATAAATATACGCACGTGTTCACGTATGCATCAGCGCACACACGTTGGCGCACGTTAACTATCTCATACATTCACTTCTAACAACACACTGTTCACAAACAGATTCTGTCAAAATAGCTATGATAACTGAAGTTGCAAAAATTGCCAATTTCAAAATTTGTTCTCGTAAGTTCAGTTGCATTTGTTGTCAAAAATAGTAAGTTAGTTACTAATTATCTTTGATAACCGATTCGAGAGTTTTTTTTTATAGAGATGGACTTTATTTTTTCTAATACATACTTCACAAAATGTTTCAACTTATATGATTTGTAACAATTATAAGAATAAGGTTTAGGTGACGACTATGAATGTATGTTTTTTTTTATGGAATAGAGGGCAAACGAGCAGGCGTTTTACCTGATGGAAAGCGATTACCGCCGCCCATGGACACCCGTAACACCAGAGGCATCACAAGTACGTTGCTGGCCTTGGGGTATAGGGTGGGGGATGAGGGGAAAGGTTGGATTATGGGCTTCCGGTATCCTCACTCACTCGGGGAAACACAGCGCAGGCGCTGTTTCACACCGGTTTTCTGTGAGGCCATGGTATCACTCCGGTCGAGCCGGTCCATGCATGCCGAAGCGTGTATGTTTGTTTGTGTGTTTACAACTGTCGTTACAAGTTAAAAAATATCGCATTAGGATAATGATTTCTATAAATTATTTGAATGGAAATTACATTGATTTTTTTGTTGTAGGTTAAATAATGTAATGTATATTAATATATCCATATCAATCGAGTAATACACCAAAAATGCCTTATATAAATTTGGAAAAAAAGGCGATACTCTTACAATGCTGGGCCGATATTTACCAAGCAAAACTAAGATGCCACCGCAAGGAAACTGGCTTTCGAATGAAAAATGAATGAATGAAAAATAACCGCATTGAAATCGGTTTCTGTTTGAGAGCAATGCCACTGACATACACAGACACACACGTGGACATCGACATCAAAGTTATAACACCCCTTTTTTGGGGGTTAATCTAAATTGGAAATGACTAGGAGTAACAAGAACAAATGGAAGTGATAGAGTGGTGTCCGGGACATAACAAAAGAGGGAAAGGGAGACAGTGTATAAGAATAGCGGGACGTACTTGGAAAAGACAAGCGCGGAATTACAATCGATGGAGGACTCTGGAGGAAGCCTACGCTGGATGGAATCTTCACGTACCGGTGTCAAACAGTTGTATAAGATTATTTTAACTATGCAGTAAGAAAGATACTTAAATAAAAGCTATTTTTTATATCAGTAGTATGTTTACCATAACACGGGCCTATCTAGTCTGGTATAAAACTGCCATATTTGAAGTAATTTTCCTTAATATCTTGTTTTTTCAGAGATTATGTTTTATTATGCCTCTGTGGCGAAGTGGTAACGTATGCAACTGCTGTGTTTGAGGTTGATCTCCGGAATCAAACCAAACGTTTAAAAAAAAAATTCTGATAAGTTTTACATATTAGTTAACTATTAATAAGGTAAGCGATTACCGCAGGCCATGGACACCCGCAACACCAGAGGCGACACGAGTCGACAAAAAAAAGATTACTACTTTTTGAGTCATCGATTGTTACTCATTTCACTTAAATTAAATCTGCCTGGTTTCGCCCTATGCCATTATCAAAGATTCCTGTTTACTTTGAATTATCCACATCTAAAACCTGACGAATGCGGATACATAGATACAGTATACAGAGGTGTAACAGTGTAAAAAAAACCCCTAAATGGACTGTTAACAAGTAGTGTCGGTGGATTTCGGATGACCACAATTTCCCCATTTACGGGGATATTTTTTACACCCACACAATTATTTCTGTATAATATGAGTTAGTCACTACGAGTTTAATTTCAAAAATACTATATTTCTTTATTAAAATAGTCCAGAATAACTTGAAACGAAATAGGTAAAAGATAGTATGTTTACGTGTGTTTAGCAGCAGAAATGACGTTTGAATATTAGGTCATTTAGATTAATGTTTTTCCGTACGGAAAAATATAGCTGTAATTAAGCTTGTTTAAGTATAATTTGTCATATTTTAGAATTTTTGACCTGTGATTGGTCACTCTTAGTTAAAACATTCAAACAATTCACACCACTGTGTACTGATTAATATTAAGATATGATCACATTTACCCAATGTCTTGATCTATTATTACTATTATCTATTGACTGCCTCTGTGGAGCCCTGTTAGCGTATGCAAGTACTCCAACGCTCCTGATGAAGCCTGTACCTAGATTGGTGACCGTTGAAGGCATGATACCGTGAGCGTCTCCGTGATTCGGAGGTCACGTTAAGCAGTCGGTCACGGTTGTTATCATACGATACCGGTCTCGCCAAACGTAGTGTAGGACGTCCACAGGCAAGATGGAGTGATGATTTGCGCAAGACGGCTGGCAGGAGCTGGATGCGAGAAGCCATAGATCGAACTAAGTGGCGTGCAATTGGAGAGGCCTATGTCCAGCAGTAGACTGCGATAGGTTAATGATGATGATGATGATGATGATTAAAAAATACTTTGCAATAGATTACCTACGCGAAAGTATCATTAACACGATGCTTTTACATATGCATGTAATAATATACTGATTTATATTTGAATGGTAGGTATATCAACAAATAAACACTGGTCACTATAACAGCATTTTTTTAAGTAACGAGGTTTTATTTACAAAAAGTCTGAATTATTTTAATTTAAGGATGTAGATATATTTTAAGTAGCTACATCAAAATTACGAAACGTAAAAATATGATCACAAACCTTTTTCATCTTTAAAATGGGTTGACACAGTCTAAGCTGAAAACTGACTTCGATGAAATTTAAATCAAATTTGTACTTTTGTAAATCTTTTTAATATGCAAATGAAGAAATAAAGAAACTGCATTATTTAGTAACCAACAAATAGTTACGTTATACGCAAACAACGTAAAAAAGTAAAACAAATATATAAAAAATACACCGTTTTAACTGAAAACAAAACAAATACGTCTTGATTTTTATACAATAATAAAATATTACCCAGTGAAAATCGAATTTCCACAAATTAAGTCGCAATAAAACATTATTTGTAAATAACACTTATAAGAGAGCCCTCAGTTTTTAATAAAAAAATAAAAAAAATTACAAACTAATGATAAAAGAATCACTGAACCTACCTACCTTAAAAATCGTTTGAGTCAGAATCCCTTCACTTAACCCTTCACGTGCATCACTCTCGAAACAATTGCGTAAGTTTTTCACTACTTCTTAGTGCCACTCCACGTTCAACTTGCTCGACAGTGATCGCACAACTAAACATTGCGGTGTGCGAATTGCGCAAGCGGCGGGCCACTACCAACTAGAATACCTTGACCTTTCAATTTACACCGTTCTGGAAACATTTTCGTAAACACTTGTGGGTCTTGCTATACTGGGATTTCAATATTTGGTTTATTTTATAGGACGTTCAGGCTTCAACGGGGTTCAGTGACATTCAAGTGTTTGTAATTGGGGAAAATCCACGTACAGTCAATATCAATGACTATATATATATATATATATATAAACGTATATGGGATTTTTTAATAACCATAATATTAAATGTAATTTCAATAAAACTTGTGTAGACGTATGGAGAAAAATGATTTTAAGGTTTACGTATTCCAAAGTTATACAGAAGTAACTTATCTATACAAATAAATAAAATTGGAGTGTCTGTTTGTAATATTAAAAAAAACGACTTTCTACTAACCGCACGTATGTACACACGATACATTATCAAAATAACATTTTTTTTAAATTTTGTATCCGGGTAATCTCTGGAATGGCTGGACCAATTTTGACGGGTATTTCACTGCTTGATAGCTAATAATATAAGAAGTAATGCAGGCAATTTTTTTAGACTTACTGACTGACTGTTGTCAGTTCAAATCAACATAGAACAACGCTGTGTGATTCATTAACTGTTATTGAGTATGTTTGTGCTTTGTATCCATTTCATAAATATTTGTAAAGTCCATCGCGACGTAAGTTTTATTTCTAATACTGTATTTTTTCTCTTAAAAATAATAAAGAAGAACAAATTATTTTCCTTTAGGCATTACGGTAACATGAATGTGACATGGCGGAAATAATCGTTACATTTATTGAGGGAGGCAACCTCACCATCAATTTCAAAACAACAACGATGGTAACATTCAAGGATGACTACTTATTTGAAATAGACAAGGAAGGCAAAGCAATTTTCCTCGTAAGAATAGGAGCTCTTAAAGAACATTCTTATCTTATTAAAGTGAAACTTTTATTACATCGTCTCAATTTTTTTTGGTTTGTGTATCGCATGTCGCGTGACGGTCGGCCAGTGTCCAGTGGCCAGTCGGACGGTGTGCCAGTGCTCCACACTAATTTGTTTGTTTTTGTCAGTGTTTAATGTAAATGTTGTTATTTATTTGCTTTATTAGATTTATTTATTTGCATGTGAAAAAAAGTTTCACTTTTACCCTGGTTTCATAAAACCACACAATCCTTTTTTTATTATTTTACTCTCGTTGTAAGGACAAGACTTGGGAAATCAAACGGGATGTTGATGGTTACACATTCCATTTATTAATCTCCTTCCTACCTCAAAGATACAGATTTATATACTTAGACTAATGCTTGATTACTACATTATATAGTAAGCGTGATCTCAATTGGAGATCATATCTTGTCAAACGTAGTGTAAGGTGCTCATTGGTCAGACGACGGGAGGACTTGCGCAAGAGGGCTGAGACTGAGTGGAAAAGCAACAGACCGGGTTCTGTGTTTTTTTTTATTAAATGGTTTGCAAACGAGCAGGCCTATCGCCTGATGGTAAGCGATTGCCACCGTCCATGGATACCCGCAACACCTGAGGCGTCACAAGTGCGTTGCCGGCCTTTGGGAATGGGGAATGGGGAGAGGATGAGAGGTTATCACTCAGGTCGAGCCGGCCCATGCATGCCAAAGCGTGTATGCCTTGGGAGAGGCCTATATCTAGTTAGATAATGAAATGTAACAGACTGGTAATGATGTAAAGTGGTATTTTTCAAACTAGTTGAAGCATTAGGATATTTGAACGGGTCTCATGGAAGAAATATTTTCTACTACAAAGAAAAACTATTTTTCTGAGTAAATAATCTAGGCTTTATCAACTGGTAAGTTCATAGTATTCTAACTGTCGAAATTTCAGTAAAATGCTGGACTATTTAGATAATATATTATACGATTTAAAAAATTCTTAGCCGATTAATTGCATTACTTGTTATTTTTTAATTTTATTTTAATATCGTTCATTAATAGTAGTATTGAAATTGAAAGGCCTACATCTAGTTAGGAACTGAATTAAGCTGATGATGATAATGATCCGATAATATAATATACACTTTGTTGAAACAACAGCTATCATCATCAAACAACTTTCTCGAATGTAACTAGCCAGTCACTTCAACGGCAAAGCAGATTCTAAACCGAGAGATTAGTAAGCGTGTACGACACGATCTCCGATGCTCCAGCACTCTTTTGATTGAAAGAGCTATCAAGCAGAATCGGGGGTCAAAAGTATTTGTGCAATCTCTTGGAAGAAGCCATTTGACAAAGTTGACCACAGCAAGCGGAGAAGTCGTTACTTCCAAGCTGGCCGTCCTTTCGGAAGTAGAAAGCTTCTATGGCACATTGTACGCTTCACATGCATCTCGACCTGATTCTGAAAATGAGGGCCCTAGAGCCACATTAACACGCCACTACACCGAGTCTCGGCAAACATAGTGTAGGACGTCCACAGGCAAGGTGGAACAATGATTAGCACAAGACGGCTCGCAGGAGCTGGATTCGTATCCAGTCAGTGTGTTTAATGAAAACTGTTTAATGAATTATAATAATAATAAAGTTTTTCATTTGGACATACGAAACACGACTCCTACACTCCTTTGTTAAGCAGTAGACTGTAATAGAATGATTTGATATAATAACTATCGCCTTGTTTCCTTTACCTGCGTATACAAATTGGGATTTTACTAAATTCCAGCTGAATTATAAAACAAAATAGCCTCCTAGTCACAGCATTTGGCGTCATTGTTGTTACATTTACGTACAATGTCGCGATAACATGCGTAACAGGAAAATATGCTGTAACAGTGGGAGCTATGCGGCCAATCGGCCTATTGGCCGCTTCAACCACAGTTATAGGTTACAAAGAGACAGCCACGTTGGTGTAGCGATTAATGTATGCGCCTGCTGATCAAGAGGTCTCGAGCTCTATTCCCGGGTTGGGCCAAAGAGTATTATTATGTTTTTCTGATTAAAAAATAGTAAGTAATAGTCCGGAGTTTGTGAGTTAGTAAGTTAACCCAAATTTCTCGAAGAACACGTAAAACAGTCAGTCCAGCACCTGAGCTCTCCTCATTTGTGTCGAATATTTCGGAGATTGTAAGAGTAAGGAAAAAGAGAGTGCAGTGTGTAAATACAAACACAGGTGCACTATTATAGCTCTCGCCTAGTTCGCTTAGCTGGCCGCCGCGACCTTGTCGCTGAAATCAGCTAGGAGTACATCAGGGTCACAAGTGAGTTGATATCCTTCTAACCTCCTCTCTCCCAGAATTGAAGGGAATAGGCCCAGAATCAGGTTTCCTCACTTATTCACTAAAATAATTCACTTACGACATATAATTTATGGTACGGGCCTCCGATATCCTTACTGACTCTGTGAAACACAGTGCAAGCGCTGTTTCACGCCGGTTTCCTGTGAGGCCGTAGTATAACTCCGGTCCCATTCGTGCCGAAGCGTCGCTCTCCCACGGTAAGTAAGTAAATATTTTAATATAATAAATAAGATATTTCGTAAAATATTTATATGAAAAATTTTTAAGCACGTGGTGGGCTCTAGATAGAATTAATGGCAGATCTGAGACAATTAAAAGCCAAATAAAAAACAAATATTTCTCAAACTTAGCAATTCTAAATGACGGCCCAGAATTGATTATTATGCAAATGTCTTAATAAATTGTTAATGATATAACCGAATGACAAGAAAAACATAAGTTACAATGAAGTTACAACATTTAATAACATCGCTTGATTTTATTTATATTATGGTCCCGTAATCAGTATATTTTACTGTTTCACATACACTATCTAAGCCCAGCGATGTTATCCGCGGTATAACAACAAGAGCCCATAACGCTCGGGGCGAAGCTAGTCTAAATGACATGTAGATCTTACAATCTCTTCGGTCCTCCCGGGAGTTGAAGCCGAGACCTCAAACACAGCAGTCGCTTACGCTACTGCGCCATTGAGGCAGTTGGAAGTATATTGTATTGTAATTAGTATTTTAGCAATTGGGAACTGTCCTTTAATTTTTATTATTTTGTAAAGATTTATAACAAACATGAGTAATATCAGCAAGAGAATTTCGTACTCTACTTACCGGACATTCGCTCTCTTTTTGCTTTAGCCAAAGCAAGCATAATTGTTATAGGTGCAGACTGCCTCATTGGTCTAGTAGTTAGCATAAATAATTATCTTACTAGCAACTGCAGATCAAGAGCTATTAGGTCGATTCCCAGGTCGGACTGCATTTGGGTTTTTTTACACGAAATTCTTAATAGTAGCCCAAAGTATGGAAGGTGACGGTGTTTCCCGCCCGTGCCTCGGAGAGCACGTTAAGCCATCGGTTCCAGTTGTCACGAACATCTATGGCAATCGTTATTGGGAAGTGCTTTCAAGTATTGACACTGACAACTTTTTTTTTCTTTTGTGGAACCCCCCTCGGGCCTTCACCCCACCGGGGCTTGCAGCGGGGCGGTGTGTCGGAATCGAACCGACTAAAACTACACGGTGTGCCACTCTGCGCCTAAGATGGCAGGGATCCGGGAACCGCTTTCTTACGCCATCCTGACCCCTCCCAGTGCCTGCCCGCACAGAAGCCGGCACCGTCAGCTGGTGGTAGACTCTCAATTTAGGCAAGGTACGGTACGGTACACGTGTAGCGTTCCCCCTCGCGGAAGGCCTGTGAAGTGGATGGAGGGGAATACCCGTCCCGCCCATCCACAGCCATACTCAGGGCGGCATGAGGCGCTAGTAGGCGCGCGTCCGCCGCCCAGTTCGCCGGCGGCGGATCGGGTTCGAGTGGAGGCCGTCCTCCCGGCCCTTCTCCGCTGCCTCCTTTCGCGAGATTATTTCTTCGCAGAAGGTCGCGTCCGCGGTAAAACTGCTCTCGCTGCCGGCCATGGAGCGTACGACGGCCGGTAGCCAGATATCTCCTCCAATGACTGCGGTGAGGGCCTAGCTCTGCGGTGCCCAAGCGGGGCTCATCCCCAGCGTGTGCTGGCCTGAGTCTTCACTGCATTCACAGTGGTGACAGGCGGGAGTCGAGGGAGAAGGTTTTATCTTGCCACGTTGGCCTAATATACTGGTAGAGAGTTTTAAATATTTCTTGGTTCCCTTAGTTGCCTTTTACTATCCACGATGGATTAGTCCCACCCATGGGATGAAATAGTCTGTCTTGATTAAACGGTGCCTAACTAATTTTGTTTGCTTGTGTCTCAGATGAAACACAAGCAAACAAAATTAGTTATCTTACTTCCGATTTAATAATAATGTGTACAGGTTGTAAAGCCACGCTGATTAAAGCAAGAACGGGCCAGGGAGGGACCAGGGCGGTACTATCCAATCACAGAAGACCAACCTAAAGTGTTAGTTTTGTGTTGTGTTTCTTTGGTGACTGCGAGACCGGAGGCCCAATGATGCAGAAGCATCTTAATAGGCCGCCATTGTGTGGATCACCATGGTGCATTTTTGCATTGTCTACATTCGCAATGATTGATCGCGGTGACCACTCTTGGATTCTGTTCATGCTTTTCATCAGGCAGAATAGAGTCACTTTTGCAGTCTCATACAAAAAACAACAAGATATTAAAACGATTTTTACAATAAAAGAACTGACTTCAAACAAAATATTATATTATTGCAACATAAAACAAAAAATGCAGTAAAAAGTAAAAGTAACAACTATTAAGTTATTACTTTTACTTTTTACTGCATTTTTTGCAGCTTAAACTAGCAAATTTGTAGACACAAGATTACTTGTGTCTACAGTTTTATTAGTTTTATTTTTTTAATCAATCAACAACCCATAATGTCCCACTGCTGGGCCCGGGTCTCCTCTCAGGAGAGGGTTAAGGCCATACGTCCCCACGCTGGCCAATTGCGGGTTGGGGACTGGCAAGAATACGTTGTGGCTACGTAAATTTTGCCGCTGGATGTTTTTTAAGCCGCCCGAAGGCCTCCAACTAAGCTTCACGACTGTTATCGTATGATAACAGCTGGGACCGACTGCTTAACGTGACCTCTGAATCACGGAGACGCTCATGGTTACACGCCACCAGCGGTCACCCATCCAGGTACTAACCGCGCCGTCGTTGCTTGTCCTCGCTAATTTTTTAAATATTATTTTATATATAGGTGGAGTGATGACTTGCGCGAGACTGCTGGCAGGAGCTGGATGCGAGAAGCTGAGGATCGAACTAAGTGGCGTGCAATTTGAGAAGCATATGTCCAGAAGTGGACTGCGATAGGCTGATGATGATGATGACTCCAATATTATAGTTTTTGTTAAATTTGAAGACTTTTCGCGGCAACTGCATGCGTTTATTTAGAGTAGGCTACGAAGGCGAGCCTACATTAAAGCGCCGTCATTTCCACAGCTCTGCGCTCGCTGACATTGAAATTGCGGCGTAAAGGGTAGACCGTGAAAGGTAGGGACCGAAGCCAAACCCCCCTTCTCTTGTGTTTTGGGTTTCAGCAACCTCACTTGATAACAGTTTTAACGTTAGGACGTGTAACTCCTTGAAAAAGATTCTCTATATGATACCATATAGAGAATCTTTTTCATATAACCAGTGAGAAATTGTGAAAATATACACGTAAATAACCGTTTATATATTAACAAGTACGTCGACGATGTGTTAAAAGTTTTGCTACACACATTTGATTATAAAAATTAATTTTAACAACACTATTTTATGGTGTTTTACTTTTAATTTTAGGGTAAAAAATCATGTATACGACTGCACTTGGTAATATAGAAATTAATTACTGTGTACTTGATTCAATATCTTTTCAATAGTTTAAATAGTATAAAATCATTTCCAGTGCAAGCTTATCGGTAGAAATCATCCTTTAGACTTTCCACACGTAAGTACAACGTATATTGCAGTAAAAATTAGCTTATAATATATGTTATTCTGACGTATAAGATATAGTTCTATTAAGTTTCATAAGGAATCGTTCAGTAGTTTTTGCTCGAAAGAATAACGCACATCGGTACGCGCTCACAAACTTTCACATTTAGAATATCGGTAGAACAACTCCCGCATTAATATTACGTTCTGTGTCGCGGGGAAGTTAACATATATTTATGATATTAAGACTCAGAATACTGATGTATGAATCATACCATAAAATAATTATTATTATTTATTTTGCTAAACCAACTAAGTACGCAGTTGAATATGTTTTTAGGTTGTATCTATGAATAATATTTGTTGTATTTTCATTCTATGTGGCTAAATACATATATTTCTCTTCCTTCCAAATTATTGATGATTCATATATTGATTCATAAATTAATAGTCAATGATTTTTGTGTTTTGCTTTGTTTTGTAATTGAACAACCTTAACGGTTGTTCAATTAGAAAACACAGAAAGTTTTAGTTTTAAACGGTATCAGAATTAAAATTGAAACTCAACAATACGAACAGGATTCCGCAAAAAAATGTTATGTTTTTGAATAACATTCCCTGAATTTTGAGTTTTGACTGCATTTTTCGCCAGATACCATGCCGTTTTCTACTGCGCCAAGTGTTGTATGTTCAAATTCCGCATGGGACAATACTTAGTGCTATCCACAAATTGTTGTTCTGAGTCTGGCTGTGCCCGTTTAATTTGGGTTTTTAAAGTTCCTGCGCCATAGTATGCGTGTATAGCCTAACACGTGAGTAGTCTTTTAAAAAAAAGTGTGTGTGTACTTATGTACACGCGTTACAAGTTAAAATTCTTTGGCAAAATAAGATACAAATTTGAAAAACTAAAATGTTGACTATAGCTAACTTCAGGGTGTCGGTTAAAAGAAGTGTAACTTCAAAAGGAAAAATTAAAAATAATTTAAGTGACCAGTCAAGCAATACGTGTTTCAAAGACTACCGAGTAGTATTTAATGACATGGGTGAAATTTCAGTTCTTTTAAAACTCTCTAAACGTAAGTAATTCTAATAAAAGATTGACTAATTTTAGTAAGAGATTGACTAAAAATAATTACGTTACACTAAAAACAAACATTATCTAAATACATAAGTACATACACAACATTTCGGATGTCACTTCACGAAAATAAGAGAATAGAAAATAATTTTAGTATAAACAAGCAGTAACAATTTGAGCACCATTGAAACGCATGATATACAAAACATTGAGTCTCAATAACCTCGCACACTCGAGTCCACGTGCTGAATAATGTTTTGCGTACCAATTCAAAATTTGTTTGAAAGGTCTTTTTTGTAATTCACAACATACATTGTGAGATAAACATTTATATGGCGTGTTGTTTACTCCTGGATTAATGTATTTTTTTTGTGAATATTAGGATTGAGACTCGAAAATTTTCGAGTTTTTCTATCTTTCATGGGGTAACAAGGCTATTCATTTAAAATAGGGCAAGGGACACATAGAAACAGATAGCGCAAGTCAGAGATTGATAGTATAGTACAGAAGTAACCTTTGACATATCATTGCCGGAGATAGGTTTCCCTTTAGAAAAGAGATTTTAGGGTACCATGAATTAAATTATTACCACTTGTAAACCATGCGAGGGGTAACAAGGTAACTCATCTTTACTCTATACAAATAAATAAAATTAGAGTGTCTGTTTGTAATATTAAAATGACTGCTTTTTACTAAATGCTTATGTATACAAACACTGTATATATACCAAAATATAATTTTTAAAATTCTTGGCTGTCTATCTGTCTGCTTATTAGGCTAATCCCTGGAAGAGCTAGACCGATTTTGATAAACTTTTCACTGACAGACAGTTGATGATATAACGAGTAACTCGGGCTACTTTTTAGACTAGTTTTGTCTTGCGGCGTTACCTGTGATTGATGTTATACCCTGAATAACACCGCGGAATTTAGCAAGTGGTATATGAAATTGATAGGGTGAGGGAAATATGGTAAGAAACAGGGCAAGTCAGAGATTGGTAGTATAGTGTGATATATATTTGACTGCCTCGGTGGCGCAGTGGTAGCTTACGCGACTGCTGTCCATGAGGTCTCGGGTTCGAATCCTGGGTCGGACCAAATGTTTGTATGATCTGCAAATATTTGTTTCGGAGTTTGGCTGTTTTCTATGTATAATATGTATGTATTTACAAAAAAAAAGTATTTATGTATTAATATCAGTTGTCTAGTACCCATAGTACAAGCTCTGCTTTGTTTGGGACTAGATGGCGTTGTGTATTAGATGTCCGAAATATTTATTATTTATTATATAGGTATTTCCTTAGAAAAGAGGCCAGGCGGATTTGTATAGAGCTTGTTTGAAGTTTTATACTTTAGTCGCCCCTCAAGGAGGCCATGGTTACTAACCCTATTTAACAATAGGAGTGGCAAAACCCTGTAGTCTTAAGTCGTCAGCAACTGGATATCATCAATCTCCTTACTAGAAAAATCCTAAAATAATGTTCTATACGCAGTTTTATATTATTACATTATATTTGTAAAAACAAAATTAGAACGTATTATATAAATTATAAATAA
Organism: Hyphantria cunea; assembly: GCA_003709505.1. Classification (NCBI taxonomy): domain Eukaryota; kingdom Metazoa; phylum Arthropoda; class Insecta; order Lepidoptera; family Erebidae; genus Hyphantria; species Hyphantria cunea. Next base: position 1,135,888 of record PKRV01001490.1, read on the forward strand.
TATAATATAAATAATATAAATTACTTCCACTGTGAAAATATCTTCATGAAATAGACTTGCATAGTGTTAGAGCAAATATATATAACGAGTCACATTCAAGGAATGTTTGGTCAAGTAATTTAATTATATCAAGAGGAATTCATGAGAATTTCACAACAATGACAAAAACACTTCATTGTCAGTTCTAAATATTTTAATTGAAATTCCAAAACTGGCGCAAATCTAGTTTAATATACGTTATATTTATATGTGCTTCTCTCAAAAGGAATAAATACTCTCCATTTAAGCAACATTTCTCATTGATGCCCGGATTCTAAGCGTTTTCAGCGCAGTAGGCAAAAACGTCCTAACAAAATAGAGAATCTTAAGCTCAACAGCTCTCATGGAAGAACCACGCTTCGACATGCATGGGTTAGATCGGTGAAGTAATATACCACATTTCACAGAAAACTGGTACGAAACATCGTTTGCGCTGTGTTTCACCGAGTGATACTGGAGACCCATTTTTTTTTAACGTGCGGAAACCCACTCGGGCCTTCACCTCACCAGGGTTATGCAGCAGGGTGGTGTGTCGCAATCGAACCGACTAAAACCATACGGTGTGCCACTCTGCTCTTGAGACGGGAGAGATCCGGAAACCGCTTTCTTACGCCATCCGGGATACTGGAGGCCCATACCCTAACCATTCTCCCATCCCTCTCTAAATCCTCAAAGGCTGGCAACGCATTTGTGACACCTCTGGTGTTGTGAGTGTTCATGGCTGGCGGTACTCGTTAACCATCAGTCGTCGTGTCGCGTGGTCAACGTACGTCTGCTCGTTTACACCCTATTTCAAAAAAAAGGACAGTGAACTGTTGAAATTTGTATGATCTACAAATGTTTGTTTCGGAGTTTGGGTGTTTTCTATGTATGATGTGTATGTATTTACAAAAAAAAGTTTATATATGTATTTATAGCAGTTGTCTAGTATCCATAATACAAGCTCTGCTTAGTTTGGGACTAGATGGCGTTGTATGTTAGATGTCTGAAATATTTATTTATTTATTGACCAACGAAACACGACTGCACAAATGCTGCCGTCTTAGGTTGGTCGTCCGTACAAGAGTCCCCCCCGTCTGTGCCAAAATCAACGTGTCTCTACTACCTTGTTAAGGTATCCTTAAATAGGCTAATTGTTTACATTAAGATTTGCTTCTTCTTGCTCACTCACTGCCCTTCGTTTTAACTGACAGTTAATTTCACGCCGTGTAGATAATAGTTTATCTTCTTTTGAAATCCCTTTGTCTGGTGTTCATAGTAAGGTATCATAAACGTTATGACCTTGAGCTTATCCGGCCTTTGTTTAGATTATAATGTTAGCATTTACAGTGCTACCTTAAAAGAAATGAAATGCGTAAATTATGGGCTAGATAGTTTTTAATACAGATATTATATGTATGCTGTATATTAGGTATAAGTATGTTTTTTTGCTTTTTTTAATGTATATGTGTATGTAAATATGGAAATATATACGTATTTCCAGTTATATTCATAAGAAAATTATAATTTTCAAAACTCATTGTCACCGTTAACTGATAACATTTTTCCGATACATTTTGATCCATCCTAAGGTGGCCTGGCAGAGATTGCCAGCGGCAATAAGGCCGCACTTAGTACATTATATATTTGTTATTACTGTATTCTCCTGTAAAACTGTAATACGGTGTAGGTATAAATAAATAGTTTACCATCTATATAGAAAACCGCACCCGCACGTATATCAATCATCGCTGCTTAAAGTAGTCTATGTCCTTCTCCAAAATCAAATCTATTGATATACCGAAATGTATCTAAATCGATTCAGTAATTTAGTTGTGAAAGCGTAAAAGACGGATACATAGACAAACGGACAGAGTTACTTTTGAGTTTATATTATTAGCTACTGAACTGCAATAAAATAGCCTTAAAGTAATATTGTGCAATCAATGATCTCGAGATTGTATTTAAGACGATGTTAGCTGTCGACAAAACGAATTGAACTTTCCTGTGCCAAAGGAAACGAAACCATAAGCACTTCATAACAAAGTTCTATTTAATTTTCGATATAACTAAACAAAAAAAGTAAGAATGAGGAAAGTGAATCTTACGGCAATCTTTTTTCAAGTACCTTGTAATTGTTTCGTTACAGATTGCATGCGGAAAGTAGAGGACCGAGTGCTATGGTGTTCGTCTCTCAAAGTGCAGCCCTTAGTTGACAGCATTGAGTAGGTAAATGACATCTGAAATCTCTAAATTAAAACATATGCTACAATTTATACATGACAGAAACGTCAATTAAAAGTATAAAGCGTCCGTACATGGTATTTTCAGCATCAGTTATTTTATAATCTGACATCCAAGCAAATGAAAATATTACTAAAATAGCTTCATCACGTGGTGCTACTTGCGGTTGTTGTGCTACCTTTGCAACAACAGTAACAAGGTACATGAGCTATCTGCAAGTTAAAGCCCCGAGGAAATTAGTCCAGCCGTTCCAGAGGTTATATGTAAGTATGCGTAACTTCAACATACTTTATGTCAAAAGCTGTTAAACACTTAAATTTCATTCATTTTTATAGAAATAGAATTACACAATACAGTAGCGAAATCAGGGCGTGTCATAAATACGTATCATACTTCGTATCGTTAATAACTACGAATGGATTATCCAACAAAACTTGTACTTTCGGCTACAAGTGAACGATGAGTACTATAAACTACTTATTACACACACACACA